>CATIWC010000900.1:0-312780 GCA_948472305.1 Vicia faba | reverse complement strand
TATTATTAGTATTATTATTATTGCTATTAGATTAATTATATTATGTATTATTATTATTATTATTATTATTATTATTAATATTGATTATTATGTATTAATTATCTATTATTATTATTATGTATTATTATAGATTATTATTAAGTTTATTAATTATTATTAATTATTATTATTATTATTATTATTATTATTATTATGTATTATTATTATTATTATTATTATTATTATTATTATTATTATTATTATTATTATTATTATTAGTATTATTATTATTATTATTATTATTATTATCTATTATTATTATTATTATTATTATTATTATTATTATTATTATTATTATTATTATTATTATTATTATTATTATTATTATTATTATTATTATTATTATTATTATTATTATTATTATTATTAATTATTTATTATTATTATTATTATTATTATTATTATTATTATTATTATTATTATTATTATTATTATTATTATTATTATTATTATTATTATTATTATTATTATTATTATTATTATTATTATTATTATTATTATTATTATTATTATTATTATTATTATTATTATTATTATTATTATTATTATTATTATTATTATTATTATTATTATTATTATTATTATTATTATTATTATTATTATTATTATTATTATTATTATTTATTATTATTATTATTATTATTATTATTATTATTATTATTATTATTATTATTATTATTATTATTTATTATTATTATTATTATTATTATTATTATTATTATTATTATTATTATTATTATTATTATTATTATTATTATTATTATTATTATTATATTATTATTATTATTATTATTATTATTATTATTATTATTATTATTATTATTATTATTATTATTTATTATTATTATTATTATTATTATTATTATTATTATTATTATTATTATTATTATTATTATTATTATTATTATTATTATTATTATTATTATTATTATTATTATTATTATTATTATTATTATTATTATTATTATTATTATTATTATTATTATTATTATTATATTATTATTATTATTATTATTATTATTATTATTATTATTATTATTATTATTATTATTATTATTATTATTATTATTATTATTATTATTATTATTATTATTATTATTATTATATTATTATTATTATTATTATTATTATTATTATTATTATTATATTATTATTATTATTATTATTATTATTATTATTATTATTATTATTATTATAATGTAAAATATTTTAAATTATCAGGTGAATTATTGAGTTTGTAATTTACTAAGATATTATTCATGTCTTCACAGTTTAATCCTAAGGGGTGGTAATGAACTAAAGCATATTTGTGATATTTCATACAATGGAAATTGATGTGATAGAATAATAAAAACATGAAGGCATGTAAATTTCTGTCACTTTGGTTTGGTAGGTGGTTGTGTCTAGAGTAGTAACAAGAGAGAGGGGCCACTTATAAGAAATCACATGTTGATTTGGACAAACAAATAACTAATTTTCTTTATTCATTTGTTTTGTTCTTCAGTACTATGCATTTATGCACTTGCAGTATAACAATAACAACATTACATTTCAAGATCAATGTATCCAAGCATCATATTCTATGACAGGCTTGTGATAGTTAAAGTTGCCACATTTTTCTATCAAAATGTTCGCATCTATTGTCGTAATTATAATTAATTAAAAAAATAAATAGTTGTGTTGGAATTAAACTTAAAATTTTGAGTAATTTTGAATCAATCTTGATAATAAGATTCAATTAATCCGATCAAAAATTTTTGTTCTTCACTCTTCATTCGAGTAATTCAATCAATCTTAATTGCAAGATGATTCCGCGCAACAATTAACAATGGAGAAAGAAAAACTAATTAGAGAAGAAGAAGAAATTAGGGTTTGAACAAAGTAGGAGAAGAAGAATATTTTTCTGTAGAGTTTTTCTCTGCTCACAAACGGCAAATTTTTTATTATGCAAGTGCAAGTGTGGAGTGAGTATAAAAATAGAGGTTACTCAATATTTATAGTTTTATATTTGTTGCTACCTAAGGCAAAGTCCAAAACTATAAAAGGCCTAAAATACTTAATTTTGTTAACACTACAAAACTAGACTTATGAGATTCAACTTCACCTTGTATACCCACTTGTCATCAATTGTCTTCTTGTCTTGAGGCAATTTGATAAGTTACCAAGTGTTGTTGACTTTGATGGACTTCAATTCTTCATTCATCGCTTTAACCTATGTCGAATATTTCAATGCCCCAGTTGCATTGCAGATTTCGACATTTGCATATAAAAGCATAATGTACCAGCTCACATTTATTATCGACCACATCATCTGATGTAATCAGACATTCCTGCAATCATATATGCATTCGTCTTGTTCCTTAAGGTCTTCTTGGGCCTACATCACCTCTCACTTCTTCCCGTCAAACTTTTTCTCTTTCGACTTCAGTGGTTGGTTCTTCACAAAAGATTCTTACTGAATATTTCTATACACTTTAAGTCCAATCTCATTCCTTAAGTTCATCTATGATAACATCTCTGCTGACCATTACTTGTTTGTTGACTGGGTCAAACAACTTGTATCCACCAGTCGAATGATATCCTATTAGGATCATTTGCTCGATTTGTCATCAAGTTTTCTTCTCAACTGATCTGACACATGTCTATGTGCTATGGATCAAAATACCTTCAGATGGCTCAATCTAAGCTTGACACCACACCAACATTCTTCTGACGTAATTCCTTCTAGCTTCTTCGTCAGACATCTGTTCAAAATGTATGTTGCAGTCGATACAGCTTCACCCAAAAACTTTTTAGGTAAATCCTTGTCGTTCAACATATATCTCACCATATTCATGATGGTTCGATTCTTCCTTTATGCAGTTTCATCAGAGTATATGATTTAAGAATAGTCTCCGACTTCTTTCATACATCATTGCTGAAACTATTCTTATGTTGCTTCGCCTACACACATTCCTCACACACTTTGTTTGGAATGTCGATATCTGGAAATACAGAAACCATATTTCCTTTTTTCAAATCTCATATGTCTTTGAAGTTGAGATGGCCTTATCGATAGTGCCATATCCATTTATATCTGCCAGTTGTAGTTGAAAGACACTTGTGATCCATCATATTAAGTTCAATCTTGAAGGTCATATTCTGAGACATAAGAGCCTTCAAGATTAACATTCCCCGTGAGTCGATAATTCTCATCAATTTGTCTTTGATCGACACTTTGTAGTTCTTTTCGACCAACTATCCTATACTTAGCAGATTACTCACTACTACAAATAATACATACAACGACGCCACCTTTACTACAGTCCTTCAGGGGACCGTAATGATCTCCCCAATCATATTGATTCCCCACATAGCGAAGGGCCAAGGAGCTGTTAAGAAATTTAGAGGAACTGGAGGCGCGTGCACCTTGTCTGCATAAATTTGGCACTTATGACAGGTCCTGGAGTGTTGATAGCAGTCTGCTTCCATGGTAGACCAATAATAGCCTGCCCGTAGGATTTTCTTCGCCATCGTATGCCCACTAGAGTGAGTGCCAAAGGTACCTTCATGTAATTCAGCCATGATCTTTTCAGCTTCAATCTTGTCCACACAGCGGAGTAGAATAGAATCATGATTGCGTTTGTACAGGATGCCATTACTCAGGAAGAAGTTAGCAAAGAATCTCCTCAGGAACTTTTTATCATTGATTGAAGCTCCTTCTGGATATTCTTGAGCCTCGAGATACCTTTTGACTTCATGAAACCAAGGCTGGTCCACTACTTCTTCAGTATTAATCTCGTGACAGTGTGATGGTTCATCCATTCGTTTAATGGTGATCTGGGGAGCCTCGTTATCCCAATTAAGTTTAAACATAGATGACATTGTAGCTAGAGCATCTGCTAGCTGATTTTCTTCTCGTAGGAAATGCTCGAAGGTAATATGCTCGAAATGTGGTAACAATGTCAAAACATGTTCTTTGTAAGGGATAAGGTTGGGATGCTTAGTGTCCCATTCTCCTTTGATCTGACTGATGACCAAAGCTGAATCTCCAAACACAACCAAATATTTGATTCCCAGGTCTATGGCAGCCTTGAGACCAAAGATGCATGCTTCATATTCCGCCATGTTGTTCGTACAGTTGAAGCAAAGTATGGCAGTAAAAGGAGTATGGCATGCTTCCGGAGATATGAGTACAGTGCCGATATCGTTACCAAGTGAATTGGATGCCCCATCAAAGAATAGGGTCCATCGGGATCCTTGTTCAGGTCCGTCATATGGTTTTATTCCTTCACAGCTGTCTAATGTCATGATGTCTTCATCCAGGAATTCAAACTTCATGGATTGATAATCTTCTACAAATTGATAGGCAAGATGATCAGCTAGCACAGTTCCCTTTATAGCTTTTTGGGTCGTGTACTGTATGTCATATTCTGTTAGGATCATCTGCCATCTAGCTATCCTTCCAGACAAAGCAGGCTTCTCAAAGATGTACTTTATCGGATCCATTTTAGATATCAACAAAGTGGTATGAGTCAACATATACTGTCTTAGCCAGCGAGCAGCCCATACTAGAGCGCAACAAGTTTTCTCGAGCAGTGAATATCTGGTTTCACAGTCGGTAAACTTTTTGCTCAGGTAATAAATAACGTGCTATTTTCGACCAGACTCGTCATGCTGCCCCAATACGCACCCCATTGAGTTCACTAAAATGGTCAGATACATTATCAGTGGCCTTCCTTCGACTGGTGGCATCAAGATAAGAGGTTCTTGTAAATAATCTTTGATTTTGTCAAAAGAGATCTGGCATTCATCATTCCATTTGACTACTTGATCTTTCTTCAACAGTTTGAAGATTGGCTCACAGGTAGATGTTAGGTGAGAAATGAATCTGGCAATATAGTCCAGGCGTCCCAAGAACCCTCTGACTTCCTTCTCAGTGCAAGGAACATGCATTTCTTGTATCGCTTTGACTTTGGCAGGATCAACCTCGATGACTTTTTTGCTGACAATGAAACCCAAGAGTTTACCGGACCGGACTCCGAATGTGCACTTGTTCGGGTTTAACCTTAGCTTGTACTCCTTCAATCTGACAAACAGCTTTTGCAAGTGACCAAGGTGTTCTTCTTCAGTTTGTGATCGGGCTATCATGTCATCTACGTAGACCTCTATCTCATGATGTATCATGTCATGAAACAAAGCTACCATGGCACGTTGATAGGTTGCCCCGGCATTCTTCAGTCCAAATGGCATCACTTTGTAGCAAAACGTACCCCACTATGTGACAAATGTAGTCTTCTCTATGTCCTCATGTGCCATTTTAATCTGGTTATATCTTGAGAATTCGTCCATGAAAGAAAATACTTTGTGCTGAGTTGTATTGTCAACCAGGATGTCGATGTGTGGAAGTGGAAAATCATCTTTAGGGCTGGCCCTGTTTAAATCTCTATAATCCACGCACATCCGTACTTTACCGTCCTTTTTAGGCACAGGAACAATGTTAGCAACCCATTGAGGATAGGAAGTAACAGCCAGAAATCCCGCATTGAACTGTTTAATAACTTCTGCTTTGATCTTTTCTGACATGGCAGGTCTCATGCGGCAGACTTTTTGTTTCACTGGTGGACAGTCTTCTCTTGTGGGTAGACGGTGTACCACGATGTCTGTATCAAGTCCCGGCATGTCTTCGTATGACCAGACGAAGATCTCAAAATTATCATGCAATAGCTGAATTAGACGCTCCTTGACGCTTGGCTCTAGGTTGGCACCCACTTTGATTTCCTTTCTAACTTCCTCGATACCCAAGTTGATTGTATCTAACAGCTCCTCATGAGGCTGAATAACTCTTTCCTCTTGTTGTAGCAGTCTAGCCAATTCCCCTGGCACCTCACAATCTTCCTCACCTTCGTATTCGGCTTGGTAGATTAGATCTTCAGAGTCACTGAAGGCCATAGCAGTATCGTTACCCATGGGATCCGGAATGGAGGGGTACCTGCATTGGTGAGTGTGGGTGTGTGTAACGGTATATCCACCTTTAAACAAATAAAATGAAAAAGAAAGACAATGAGCACAAAAAGTTTGTATGTGAAAAATGTCCATGATTCATTAAATGTCATATGAAGATGAAATAAAAACCCTTACAAATGGACCTTTGTGCCTCGGGTAAGACACAAGGTTGAAAATGTACGAATTATTTATGAATTATTACAAGTCCAACAGAAATGTTTAAAAGATAAATTACTGAGAGATGAAAGTTATTGGGACAAAGTCTTTGGCATCCCAGTTGCGGAGTCCCCCGTTGACAGTAGGAAATATCCAATCTTCCAAGCTGCCCTCTTCTTCACTGTCTTCCACTGCATTGACTCCTTGGTGGCTAATCTTCACAGGTGGCCCTCCAGCCTGGGCGTGGTGCACAACCTTTTGAGGAGTTGAAGTAAACCCCAAGACGAACTTGTCTGATTTGTACGGAAAGTCTAGAAGCTGCCCCCAAATGGTGCATCCACCCTCTTCAATTACTGCATTTACGTCTTTTAGAGATGACATCCGAGGTGGAGGTCTTGTGACCTTGGGAACTGAGGATACTGCCTTGGTTACCGCTACCTCTTGAGAGATTTCTTTGAAATTCTGAAAAGGAGTTTCAATGAACTTGCCATCCAATTCCATATATCGGAAAGAATTTAGATGACTAATCATGTATTCCTCTTCCCCATGGACAATTATGATCTTCCCTTGGACAGGGTACTTCAGCATCTGATGCAAAGTGGAAGTGACAGCACCGGCATTGTGAATCCAAGGCCTTCCTAACAGGCAAGAATAAGAGGGACGAATGTCCATCACATAGAAGGTCGAGTTGAAAGTCTGAGTTCCCACCTTTATCGGGATGTCCACCTCCCCGTGGACCATCCTTTTGGAACCATCAACAGCTCTCACAACTATGTTGCTGGGTTTCAGGGTTAGGCCATCACAATACAATCTATCAAGATCTTTCTTTGGCAAGACGTTCAAAGATGAACCAGTGTCTACCAATACATGGGCTAGGGTTATTCCTCTGCACTCCACTGAGACATGCAATTCCTCATTGTGTTTTCTCCCTTTTGGTGTTAGATCTGCATCGGATAAACCTAAACCATTATCAGCTGTTAAACTAGCCACACATTCTTGGAATTGGTCAGCGGATGTTTCTTGTGGCACATGGGTCGTCTTTAGAAATTTTACCAGAGCCTTCGCATGTGCTTCTGAACATAGCAACAAAGCCAACATGGAGATCTTAGAGGGGGTTTGCCCCAACTGTTCAACCACATCATAATCACTCTTCTTGATTATTCTCAGGATTTCTTCCATCTCCTTTTTAGAGGTTTTAGGGATGATCAATGGTTGAGCCTTCATCCTGACAGGCTCTTCTTGAATCCCTTTTCCCTAAACATCAGCAGCAGCAGTATTGGTGGGGATAACAACGGGGGTTGTGTCTTCTTCAATGATAGGTGTACTTGCGGATATGTTTATTGGCGTAGAGGCAACCCTTGGAGCAGCTACGGGTCTAAAAATTTCCTTTGGAGGGGCAATTTCTGGAGAGAAGATTCTACCACTGCGGGTAATCTTGCTTGTTGCGGCAATGTTGCCAATGTCGGAGTTGTCTTCTTCAGAGCTCTCTTCAGTCAGTTCATCTTGTTTAACACCATGGTAGTAGATTTCTCCACCATAGTTCCATGGTACTGTTTTATCGGACTCATACGGGACTGGCCCGGGCATTGTGATCTTTAGTGGAGTAGTCTTCAGAGCTGATGTAATCCTAACGGGTCTTTTAGGGACCCTGGAAGGATTGGCGGAGATGGTTATAATCGAAACATCTTTAACAGGAATTGGTAAAATAAGAGCTTTTTCGAACAGAATTTCTTGGATATCAATCAGGCGTTGGATACCTGTCTTTAACAGAGGGAAAACGGTTAATGACGATAAGCAATGATGGCAGTCTTTCTTACAACCTGGGAACACCCCAGCTTTCAACAAGTTCACTTTAATGATCGGGAGAGGAGTCAACAATTCATCCACTGTAGCAATAAATAAATCTTCCTCGACAGTATTGGTGTGATACGGTGGGAAGAGAACTGACTGTTTTGGATATGCTGGTTTGTGTTTTGCGTTTGTTTTCACAAAATGTCACGGTAAGCAAGAGTTGCCACCGTCTTTTATTTTATCCAACAAGGAAAGGAAAAAAGCACAAAAAAATTCCTTTTTCGAGATGTTTCTCGGGTCCGGGGGGTAGATTATAGAAAGGGAAGGTGTTAGCACCCTTTCTATCCGTGGTTATCCACGGGCTCTTAGGTACTTGCTCAAAGTGTTTTCAAAAATTTGCTTTTCTTTGTGTTTGTGGGTTTGAAAGAGTTTTTGTTTGAAAGGAGTGTAAGTGCGAAAAGTTTGATTTTGTTTTGAGATAGCAAGTACTTAAGAACCATCTACCTACTCGAAAAAGGAATTAATCTGTACAAATGTACTTTAGACAATGCTATCCCACTATTGATGAGTAGGTAGCAACGTCGTTGGAGTTTAAGGGTCAATTCGATTAAGGGACGTGTGGTCACTAAAGCAATGTTAGGACGCCTTAACGGTAACCCTAATGTCTTATATCATTTTTCCGAGACAACCGTTTCGAGGCAACTATGATCTTTGGACAAGAGGACGACCTCTAAAACTTCCTATACTCAATGACCACGTTCGAAGGCAACCAAGTGAGGTGTACCCTAAGAGTGCGCATGTGCGAGTGTGTTATTTTCAATTAATTTGTCTTTGTACATGTCATGGGTTAGCTATGTTGATTCTAAGTTCATACATTTGATCTTGTCATGCATTGCCTATTATTAAACATCTAACAGTGTATAATTGCGGAATTTAAATTGCGGAAATTAAATCTAAACTATTACAAGGCGTCGGGTATTTACATCGCCAAAAGTAACCCTTTAATTTAAAGTGCGTAAAATTAATAAAGCGATAAAATAAAGTCCTAATTAAAAGCTATTACATTCCGGAAGCAAGTACAATAATATGAAAATATGGATCGCGTGCGAGAAAATTAAATCGGGCGCATTTTTTAGGGTTTTGACCCTTTTTGAGAGAAAGTGATTTTTTGTTATTTTTGAATTAAATTAAGTTAACAATTAAATAAATAAATAAATTAATTAATAAAAAGATATTTTTTGGATTTTTGGATATTTAAAGAAATAAAAATAAAATTGATTAAAGTTAGTAAAAACTTAATTTTCTACATTAATTTTAAATATTGCAAAAAATATTAAAAGTTAAACCTATTTAAAACTAAATTAATTAAATTAATTTATTTACAAAAATAAAGTGATGAATTTAATTTTAATAAATAAAATATATTTTTGTGTTTTTGATTTTATGAGGAAATTATTTAATTGGTTAGTAATTAAATAATAAAAAATAATAATACAAAACAATTAATTAAAAGAAATAAAAAAAGAAAAGAAATAACCAAGGGGGTTTGGGCCCAGATTGATGGTGAGAAAAGCAATTTCCAAGCCCAATTATGCTAGCCTGCTTTGACTTTCCAGATTATCCATGGCACGTTGACTGGGCAATAGGATGCACCTTCAATCCTGACCATCAGATTTGGCCTGAAGGCCATCTGGCATCTAGAGATCTGAAGGTATATGATGTGCTACACTTTGGAAATCACATGGAATAATCTGAAGAAAAATGAAACAAATGCATTGGGGGACCTGGGATTCGAACCCAGGTCCTGCTATTCATTGGCCAACACGTCAACCGCTCCACCAATGCCTGCTAATTGTTAGATTAATAAACAAATAATAATATATGTGAAAAACAAACAATATGCTGGAAAATAAAAAAAAATAGCGCGAAATATGAATGGACGAATAGGGAGGGGGTACGTAGTCGTCTTCTTTGTTGGCCCCTGGATATTTACCTGCGGATTTTTATCCGCAGCTAAATCGATAGGCATCTCCTAAAATCAACTGTAGGCCATATAAATTGATTCTAAGACCATGGTTCGCTTCGTCTCTTCCTCCTGATTTCATTTATGTCCATGGTTTGTTCCAATTTTTCCTGCAAAGAGAATACCCAAAAACAAGCTTCCAAAACCCTAGGTTCGGGTATGGGGCTATGGCTCATGAAAACACAATTGAATGATGCCGAAATGTTCTAAATGGAACGATAAACATGATGGTGTAAAGATTTTGCCAGAAAAACACATGAGTATGAGAATACGATTTCATGTACATGGTCGTGTTTAGGGAGACTTACAGTGCGTTTGATGGGGTTTCAGAGCTTGTAAAGGGTTGGCTTAGACTCAATGGATGTCCAGCAAGAGGATAGCGTGGAGATTTTGCTTTGAATCGGCCTCTAGATGTGTTTTCAGTTTCCAACTTTTTTGAAAAATTTTCAAGTTTTGTTTTCCAGATTGTGCAGCCTCTAGGTCCTTCTTTTCGTGCCTTTGTGTTGTGTATGTATAATGGAATCAATTAGGTCAAGTCTTGGGCTTTGAATCCTTGTGTATTGATGATTTAAGATTTGATATGATCCTCCATTACAAAGCTTCCAAAAATGTCCCAAATCCAATATTTTGTGAATGATATGGCTTGATACGAGTTTGATCCTGTCCATGATGATAATTGAAAACTGTATCAATCAAAAAGATCCTATTTGATCAATATTTGGATTTTATTTGGATTTAAATTGATTTAAAATGAATTAAATTAATAAAAATCAAATAAAAATGAAAAATCAATGAATGGACACAAGACTGAAGATAGGACACGTGTGTGGTGTGACAAGATCAAATCAAGTGGGAAAAAGTGGGCCCATTTGACAAAATTTGAAGTTTTGGGGATAGTTGACTTTTGGCAATTTTGAAAAAATGCCCAACTTTAACAATGCATAACTTCTTCAATTTTGAACCTTTGGAGGTGTTCTTTGACTTTTTAGAAACCTTGAGACGTCCTATAACCAAAACTTTTGGTCTCATCTCAATTTGATATTCCATGCTCAAGTTATAAGCTTTGGAAAAAAAGGTGTTTTTGTTGACTTTAAAAAATGACCTATAATGTCCAAATATTTAACTTTTGTGAGTGCATTTATTGATCTTGGGGTGTGAAGATGGATTGTATGAAATTGCATCCTATTCAAAATGAGCTTTGGATGGGTCATTTCTCATAAAGTATGAGAAAGTTATGCTTGGTCAAAGTTGAGTTGACTTTTCCTACAAAACCCTAATTTAGCAACTTTTAAATCTTGATGAATTTTGAGCAATCCTTGATGAATCATGATCAACACTTGATCAAATGATGAATTATCCTTCAAAATGAGAATGTTGACAAAAATCTTGAGGTTTGACTATTTGTAGGTCACAGTTGACTTTTGCCATAACATAGTCGATTTTTGAGCCTCTTGAGCAATTGACTGACCAAACTTCCTCTGCAAGGCTTGAAATTTGACATGGATGAACTTGAGAACATATTAGGACATTGGGTAGCACTTTAGGTCATTTGGATGTAAGGACCTAGATGCAACACAAAACCCTAATTTGAGGTTGACTGCCTTAGGAGATGATTTGACTGTCCAACTCTTGAGCAATCTTGAGCCACTTGGAGATTATTCTTGAAATGTATTGGGAAATATGAGAGGGCAAATTTTGGGGTACAACAGTTTTCCCTGTTCAATTTTCTTAAACCTGAGGATATAGATTGGCTTTCGGGCCTTTCGTGATCCGAAGGTGGAAGATGATTGAACACTAGAGTGCCCAGAAATTTGCACTCGCATGAAGTGGTATCAGCAATGTGATGTCAGGAATGGGCTTACAGATGCCATTTGGAGGTTGTGGGTAGGTGGTATGAACTTCAACTGGATCGGCGTCATAAAAATCTTTAGGAATTGATTTGAGTGGACCAGAGAAGGTCTTGAAATAACTCTGACTGGATTAGAAAAATCTTTAGGAATCGATTTAACTGGACCAGAGGGGGTTTTGTCTCCTTTGACTGGATTGGCGTCAGAAAAATATTTAGGAATCGATTTAACTGGTTTTGTCTCCTTTGACTGCGTTTGCATCAGAAAAATCTTTAAGAATCGATTTAACTGGTTTTGTCTCCTTTGACTATGTTCGCATCAGAAAAATCTTTAGGAATCAATTTAACTGATTTTGTCTCCTTTGACTGCGTTCGCATTAGAAAAATCTTTAGGAATCGATTTAACTAGTTTTGTCTCCTTTGACTGTGTTCGCATCAGAAAAATCTTTAGGAATCGATTTAACTGGTTTTGTCTCCTTTGACTGCGTTCGCATCAGAAAAATCTTTAGGAATCGATTTAACTGGTTTTGTCTCCTTTGACTGCGTTCGCATCAGAAAAATCTTTAGGAATCGATTTAACTGGTTTTGTCTCCTTTGACTGCGTTCGCATCAGAAAAATCTTTAAGAATCGATTTAACTGGTTTTGTCTCCTTTGACTATGTTCGCATCAGAAAAATCTTTAGGAATCAATTTAACTGGTTTTGTCTCCTTTGGCTGCGTTCGCTTTAGAAAAATCTTTAGGAATCGATTTAACTAGTTTTGTCTCCTTTGACTGTGTTCGCATCAGAAAAATCTTTAGGAATCGATTTAACTGGTTTTGTCTCCTTTGACTGCGTTCGCATCAGAAAAATCTTTAGGAATCGATTTAACTGGTTTTGTCTCCTTTGACTGCGTTCGCATCAGAAAAATCTTTAGGAATCGATTTAACTGGTTTTGTCTCCTTTGACTGCGTTCGCATCAGAAAAATATTTAGGAATCGACTTAACTGGTTTTGTCTCTTTTGACTGGATCGGCCTCAGAAAAATCATTAGGAATCAATTTAACTGGTCTTGTCTCTTTTGACGGGATCGGCCTTAGAAAAATCTTTAGGAATCGATTTAACTGGTTTTGTCTCCTTTGACATAGCTGAGAACTTAACTGCATCTTTCCTGAAAGGTAAAGGTCAGTCATATGCAATGCATGATATGGATCAAGCAATGATGTTCTCAACATAAATGAGATCGTATGGTATGATGCATATATGCATGTATCATGATGTATGGAAATGTGATGTTTTAGCTGGGGAAAATAAATCCCGGATAGCTGCTGGAGAATAGAGTTGGATTCTTCGTTTCCGCTGGGGATGATGAACGAAGGTAATAAACCTGTAGGAGAAGAGAACTCCGTTGGGGAATAACCTGATGAGAAGCTTACTCCAAGGGGAATTATTCTATGGGGAAGAGATGCTCTACTGAGGATTTTAACGATAAACTCTGCTGGGGATTCCGCTGGTAAGCTTCGTTGGGGATTTCAACGATAAACTCCGCTGGGGATGGATTACCGTTGCTGGTGATACTGAGTCTGTTGAGGATTGAATTCCTGTTTGTGAAAGGAAAGAACCTCGCTGGAGATGACCTTTCAGTCGCGACTTGCTAGGGATAACCCTGTTAGGCTCTCGTGGGGATAACCCTCTGACTTTGGTTGGGGAGATTTATTTTGTACTCGGCTGGGGGTAAACTTCCAAAGTCTAATGGGGATAATGATTCAACTCCGTTGGGGAAGATTTTTCAGACCGTGCTGGAGAAATATTGACTCCACTGGGGGTATCTTATAATCTGTCGGGGAACATTCTTATACGCCGTTGAGTAATATTAAGACTGTCGGGGATACTCTTATACTTGCTGAGGAATATTTTTACACTCCGCTGGGGAACATTAAGACCCTTTTAGTACTGATGGTAGACTAACTCTGCTTGGGGAGAGTATTGCTGATTCGTTCATGGTTGTAAGTCTTAGCTGAGGGAGAGCTACCATTACTATCTTACTCTGCGGGGAGTGAAGGTATCTTAGCCATATTCTTCAGCTGAATCTACCTTTGTACCTGGTGGACAGAGCAACTATACAGCTTGGACACTTCTTATTGCCCATGTTTCTGATGTTACCCATAATTCATCTTTTCGTTTCGCATGTTAAATATAATTATGAGCAACCATTAATGTCAAATGCATATATAAAAAATGAACATTGGACGTTCTTTGCGAAATAAAACAGATAAAGGAAAAATGGTTTGAAATTTCTTTGAAAATGAATTGTATTGATTTTGAAGTTTGGCCTGTAAATAGGCGTTTTTTGTACAAGAGGCAGACGTCCTAGTAAGAGAACGCCGCCGAACAAATAGAATTTTACACAATTTGTTAAAAGAAAACAAAACAGCTATGTGAATGATCCCACTGGGTTCCAACTCTTCTATTGCCTTTATGTCCTCGAGCATCTCATCACTTTGCTACTTGGTTGAATGTAGATCAGATTGACTAGTGTCATCCGAGCTTGATAGTTGATACCGAAGTCTGGATGCAAGGTGATCCAATGAGACATAGTATTACGCTTTGATCCCTAACTTTTTCCTAGACCGCCCTTTCGGGTTTTCAGTCCACCGGGATACCCTTTTTTGCCCAAGCCTCCTTTTCAGGTTTTCGACTTGCTGGGTCTACAGATTTTTTTATTTTCATCCCTTATTTTTGCCCGAACCCTTTTGGTTCGCCGGGAAGCCCTTATTTTTGCCTAGGCCAGTCAACCTAACGGATCTTTGATTATGCGTAGTATCTTTTCACTATGTCTGCATTGACGGGGTGAGGAAGGTCATCACCATCCATGGTGGTTAGAATCATAGCTCCTCCTGAGAAAATATTCTTAACCACAAATGGCCCTTCGTAAGTAGGGGTCCATTTGCCCCTGGGATCACATTGAGGTAGAATAATGCACTTGATTACCAGATCCCCAACTTGATACTCTTGTCGTTGAACTTTCTTGTTAAATGCCTTGATCATTCGTTTTTGGTACGTCTGACCATGATAAATAACAGTAAGTCTCTTTTCATCAATTAAATTCAATTGATCAAGCCGGGTCTGAATCCAGTCATCTTCACTAAAACCTGCATCTTTCATGATCCGAAGAGAGGGTATCTGAATTTCGATGGGCAAGACTGCCTCCATGCCATACACTAAGGAATAGGGTGTTGCCTCTGTTGACGTTTGTGCTGAGGTGCGGTACCCATGAAGAGCAAATGGTAACATCTCGTGCCAATCTTTGTATGCCACTGTCATCTTCTACACGATCTTCTTAATGTTCTTATTAGCCGCTTCAACAACCCCATTCATCTTCGGCCGGTAGGGAGAAGAGTTGTGATGCTGTATCTTGAATTGTTCGTAGAGCTCGGTGATCATTTTGTTGTTGAGATTGGTATCATTGTCCGTAATGATCCTCTCTGGTACACCGTATCGACATATCAGATTGTGTCGAATGAACCGTGCCACGATGTTCTTGGTTACAGTAGCAAAGGAAGCTTCTTCAACCCACTTCATAAAGTAATCAATTGCTACCAGGATGAAACGATGCCCGTTGGATGCCGTAGGTCTGATCTCGCCGATCATATCAATGCCCCACATTGCAAAAGGCCAAGGTGCCGTCAAGACATTCAGAGGAACTGGAGGTATGTGTACCTTATCAGCATAGACTTGGCACTTGAGACATGTCCGAGAATGCTGATAACAGTCGGCTTCCATTGTGGACCAATAATATCCTTCCCGTAGGATCTTCTTTACCATGGTGTGTCCACTGGAATGAGTTCCGAAAGTACCTTCATGTAACTCCGCCATGATCCTTTCTGCTTCATTCTTATCCACACAACACAGTAAGGTCGAATCATGGTTGCGCTTGTAAAGAATGCCATTGCTGATGAAGAATTTTGCCGCGAACCTTCTCAGAAACATCTTGTCATTAACAGATGCACCCTCGGGTTTTTTCTGAGCCTCCAGGTATCTCTTCACCTCATGATACCAGGGCTTTTCTGTTACCTCTTCAGTCTCAATATCACAGCAATGTGCAGATTTGTCCAATCTTTCAATGATGATCCGGGGAGCTTCGTTGTCCCAATTGACTTTGAACATAGAAGACATCGTAGCTAACGCGTCGGCCAGCTAATTCTCCTCTCTAGGGAAGTGTTCAAAGGTTATATCCTCAAAATGGGGAAGCAAAGTCAACACATACTCCTTGTAAGCAATAATATTTGTGTGTTTCGTATCCTACTCGCCTTTGATCTGACTGATCACGAGAGCGGAATCTCCTAAGACACTCAGAAACTTAATCCTTAAGTCAATTGCTGCTCGAAGACCCATGATGCAGGCTTCATACTCCGCCATGTTGTTGGTGCAGTTGAAACATATTCGGGCGATAAAAGGAGTATGAGAGCCTTTAGGAGATATGATCACGGCGCCAACGCCATTACCCAAAGCATTTGAAGCTCCATCAAAGTACATGGACCATCGGGATCCTTCCTCAGGTCCTTCATCCGGTCCAGGCGTCTCACAATAAGTTACCAACATGATGTTCTCATCCGGAAATTCAAAGTTCATAGACTGGTAATCATCCACTGCCTGATGTGCCAAATGGTCTTCCAACACACTTCCCTTGATTACCTTCTGAGTCGTGTATTGGATGTCATACTCAGTCAAGATCATCTGCCATCTTGCTATTCTTCCGGACAAGGCAGGCTTTTCGAAGATATACTTGATTGGATCCATCTTTGATATCAACAGAGTAGTGTGAGTCAGCATATACTGTCTCATTCCGCGAGCAGCCCATGCTAAAGCGTAACAAGTTTTATCGAGCAATGAGTATCGGGTCTCACAGTCGGTAAACTTTTTGCTAAGGTAATAAATAGCATGCTCTTTTCGGCCAGACTCGTCATGCTGCCCCAACACACACCCCATTGAGTTATCGAGTACTGTCAAGTATAAGATCTGAGGTCTCCCTTCAACTGGTGGCATCAGAATAGGTGGCTCTTGGAGATACTCTTTGATCCTCTCGAAAGCGGCCTGGCTTTCATCGTTCCAACGTACTACCTGATCTTTCTTCAGCAGCTTGAAGATTGGCTCACAAGTAGCAGTTAGGTGCGAGATGAATCGAGCAATGTAATTCAGTCGTCCCAGAAAGCCTCTGAATTCTTTCTCTGTTCTGGGAGCTGGCATTTCCTGTATAGCTTTCACTTTTGCAGGATCCACTTGAATACCTTTATCGCTAACGACGAAACCCAGCAGCTTACCAGATCTCACCCTGAAGATGCACTTGTTCGGGTTTAACCTCAGCTTGTACAAATTCAGCCTGTCAAACAGCTTCTGCAGATGGTCGAGGTGTTCCTCCTTAGTTTAGGATCTTGCAATCATATCGTCGACGTATACTTCAATCTCATGATGGATGATATCATGAAACAGAGCAACCATGGCACGCTGATACGTTGCCCCAACATTTTTCAACCCAAAAGGCATGACCTTGTAGCAAAAGGTACCCCACTGAGTAACAAAAGTTGTCTTCTCCATGTCTTCGGGAGCCATTTTAATCTGATTATAACCGGAGAAACCATCCATAAAGGAGAATACCTTGTGCTGGGCAGTGTTGTCAACTAGAACGTCGATATGAGGTAGAGGGAAGTCATCCTTAGGGCTTGCCCTGTTCAAATACCTGTAGTCGACACACATCCGAACCTTACCATCCTTCTTCGGCACAGGAACCACATTGGCAACCCACTGAGGGTAAGAAGTAACTGCTACAAAACCGGCGTCAAACTGTTTCATAACTTCAGCCTTGATTTTCTCAGACATCTCTGGGCGCATTCGGCGGAGCTTCTATTTCACGGGAGGACAGTCTTCCTTGGTAGGCAGGCGATGAACCACAATATCAGTATCCAAACCAGGCATGTCTTCATAAGACCAGGCAAAGATCTTAACGTAGTCATACAACATCTGAATCAACCGTTGCTTCACGCTAAGCTCCAGATTTGCACCGATCTTAACTTCCTTCTTGTCTGTCTCTGTACCCAGATTTATTGATTCTACTGGCTCTTCATGTGGCTGAATAACCCTTTCTTCCTTGAGTAACAGTCTTGCACGTTCACCAGGCACTTCACAATCATATTCACCTTCATCTTCGGCTAAGTTGATCGGATTTTCGAAGTAATATCTGGCAGTAGCAGAGTCGTTACCAGTGAGATTCAGAGTGAATGTGGACCTGTATATGTGAGTGTGTGTAAAATGGCTGTTTTGCAATATATAATAAAGAAAAAAAAGGAGCGCAAAATTTGAAATGCAAGAACGTCCAATGCTTTTATTAATGATATATGAAAATGACACACATAAAGCCCTCACAAATGAAGCCATGGTGCCCCGGGTAAGACACCAGGCCAAAATGTTTAAAACATTGTCTATTACAAATTCAAAACAGAATGTTTCATTACTGGGTAACTGAAACAGGCATAGAATCCTTCGCTGTCCAATTGCTTAATCCACCATTGGCAGTCAGGTAGATCCAACTGTCGATATCAAACTCTTCATCGTCGTCATCCCCGATAACATTCACCCCTGTATCTTGTTTAGGCTTCTCCGGTGATCCAAACTCAATCTCTTTCGCATCAATCAAGTCTTGTACCTTGTTCTTTAAAACCCAACAATCATCTTTATTATGCCCCGGGCTATCAGAGTGAAAAGCACAGTGGGCATTAGGGTTATACTTTGGCGATGTTGTATTTGGATTCTTTGGGGCTTCCTTTGGAATCACCATATTGGTCTTCAGCAACTGTGGCAGAATCTGAGATAAGGTCATGTTGAGACGGGTGAATTGCCTTCGAGGTCTTTCATCCTTCTGTTAATTGTTGTGCTGAGGAGCACCAACAGGTTTTGAAATAACAACCGCATTAACAGCTTGGCGGTGTTCAGGTCTATTCTGGTTTCTTGAACTTTAGACAGCACTGGACTCTTTCTTAAATGGCTTCTTCTCGGTGCTCGATGAGGCACCCTTCTGTATCTTACCAGCCTTAATACCAGCTTCAATCCTTTCACCGGTCAAAATAAGCTCTGTAAACCCGGACGAAGAGCTTCCAATCAGGTGGTTGAAAAATGGGCCAGACAGGGTCCCCAGAAACATGTCAACTAGCTCCCGATCAGCCAAGGGTGGTTGCACTCTTCCGACGAGGTCCCTCCACTTCTGAGCATAATCTTTGAATCCTTCACCCGTTCCCATTGACATACCCTGGAGTTGGGTACGCGTGGGAGCGAGGTCGGAGTTGTATTGATACTGCCTGTAGAAAGCAGTAGCCAAATCTTCCCAACTGCGGATACTAGCTCCGTCCAACTGGTAGAACCACTCAAGCTGAGTCCCTGAGAGGCTGTCTTGGAAGAAATGGATCCACAGGTTTTTATCAGCGTTGTACGGCTGAATATTCCTCACATATGACCGGAGGTGCAGCTTCGGACAAGAAACTCCATCATACTTAGCAAAGGCTGGTGCCTTGAATTTGTGGGGAATCACCACCCCAGATGATAGACCTAGATCACCAAAGTCTAGACCAGGCACTTTCTGAACTTCCATAGCACTCAACCGGTCTTCCAGCTGCTTGTATCCATCCTCAGCCGGAGGATATTGTTCTTCATCGAAGTCTGTCTCATTGTCGGAGACCACAGGGCTAGGAGCCCTCCTTTCCTCTTGACTATCTTTCCCTCCAGATGAGTTGGTCAGATCAACTTCATTCTGTAGCCTGTTTTCAAACCTGTGTCCAGTGTTGAACATGATTGTCCTCTTCTTCTTCTTCTTCTTCTCTTTCAGAATCAGGTTCTTCAGATCTTGCTGACCCTTATCTAGATTCATGAACAACTCTTGGAATTGGGCATTCTGGGCCTGTAGGTCCTTGATTTCTTGCTCAATTGAAGGTTCAGCAGACATGATGAATGCTGAAATAAACAGCGAAGAAGATAAGAGACTTGTAATGGGTACCTGTTTATGAAGTGCATGGGATGAAATGCGTATGATTATGATTTCAAAGACAATCGAGAGATTCAAATTTGTAAACCAGAAAGGAAAACACTTTATTAGATAAACTTTGGAATTCAAATTGTTCAACTGATGCCCTTAGGGCGTTACAAGAATGGAAATACTGAAAAGTAAATAAACTGGAAAGGAAATCATCAAAGGACAATCAATGCTCCCATGGCCTCTTCTTGTCGGTGCGGACGTAATCATTCAGGATCTGCTCGTTCTCCAGTTCCCTAGTCAACCTCTAGATCTTCTGCTCTTGCTCGTTGAACTTCTCTCGGTAAGAATCCCGTTCTTCCCTCAGCTGCATCCAAGACCTTTTCAGTGCCCCAATGTCAGTGGGCATATGAGGATGGAGGATGGTTGGAAGAACCCCTTCTTCATTAGCAATTTCAACAATGATAGGCCGGACAGCTTCATATGGCATACCCAGCTTTTGGGCATGGATGCGAACCCATCTGAGATATGGCTCCATCGGGAGAGAAGTCTTTGGGCCCAACTCATGTGGACCAGATTGGTGAACTCTATCCCAAGCCCTTATGAATCTGCGACGTTGCTCGTCGCTATCCCCTTGAAAATAAAAGATGATACTAGGCATTATCATCTCATGAGGTCCTTCTCTTCTAGTTTGTCCGAACTGACGTAGAGCTAAGCATGGGTTGTAAGAAATTCCTCCATGGGTTCCTAACAGTGGAACATTGGGGTACTCCCCACATTGATCAATAATAGTCACCTCGTCCATACCCTTGACAGTCTAGATGATGTCATTATGAGAGAGAGACATCACCCTATAAGCTCAGCCCATGCCTTCTTTGTTTTTAGCACTGACTTGGGAAGGTGCGAAATAAACCACCTTGCCAATAAGGGAGCACAACACATCAAGGTTCCCCGCTTTCGGGAAGTACGGGCATAGTGCTGGTTAACAATGTCACCCAAGAGAGTTGGTACCGGATTCCGAGAGATGAAGATCTTTATCGCATTCACATCAACAAAGGAGTCAGAGTTCGGAAACAATACCAATCCATCTATCAACAGAGCCAGAATATCCTCGAACGCCTTGAAGTCTAGACTATCCTATAAATAGTTAGCTTTACCAACCAAGAACTTAGTTAGAAATCCCTTTGCTCCACTTCTAGTCTCCCAATTAGACATTACCTCCTCCTTGGTCAAATGAAGGGCTGCAGCAATCTCTTCGGGCCTAAGAATCTTCTCCCAACCAGTAAACGGGGTCTGCTCTAGAACAGAGATATCGAGCAGCTCAGAGAACTCTTCTAGGGTGGGACCAGCTGGTAGTCCTAGAAAGTAAGGCAGTGGTACAGCGGATCATAGAACTGGACTAGGACACTCATCATCTGCTCGTCCAATTTGGAGGTGACCAAACTGAGAAGATAACCATGTCTTCTGATGAATGAGGTAGTATCAGGCATCTTTGCAAACAACTCTTTAAGCATAGTGGGAACTTGGACAATGTTTATCCGGATGGTATTCCTACGCATGGGCATCATTATGACCTACAAAGCAGAACAAAGATGAATCCCTCCTGTCTTTGAAATAGGTTAGTCCAATGCAAGATGTATGCAATGTTATGATGTCATGATGTCATGATGGGAAGCACACCACAAGTATCCACAAATAGCAAACATGGTAAAGGCACACAAGTCACACAGAGAGCCCTTAGATTTCAGGCTGGCAAGGAGCTTATGTACTACCCTCTTTCAGTTCAGTTGGTTTAAACCTGTCCTAAAAATAGTAACCGGGTTCTAGAGGATCTCAATATCACTGACTACCCTTAATCGGTCATAATTCCAGTTTAGCAACCTTTTCTTGCGGCCGGAATCATCGCGAGAGTTTAGTCTCAATGAGTGTAGTATACTGGTAGTGTTCTATGGCCAAGTTGGTCAATTTAAAGGTTCTAAGGTCAGTTGGTGCTTAATGACCCCTTAGAAGACCCATATTCTCCTCGTTCCAACACAAGGGATATCGGTACAGACTAAAGTGCCACACCAACGTAGCTACTGCTTCAACAGTATCGGTCTACACCGTACAGTTCCCTCACAGTTTATTGCTACTTACCTAAAGGGTATCCCCAGATCCGGGTTAGGATCTATAGTAACTCTGATACAAGCCCACAAATATAAATCATACAAAGCATACAATTAAAAACACAATGATCTAATCCTAAGGTACACCCCACTTATTAAATCCCCAGCAGAGTCGCCAGTTCTGGCGATACGGTGGGAGAGAACTGACCTTTTTTTGGAATGCTGGTTTGCGTTTTGCATTTGTTTTCGCAAAATTTCGCGATAAGCAAGAGTCGCCACCGTCTTTTATTTTATCCAACATGGAAAGGAAAAAATCACAAAAAAATTCCTTTTTCGAGATGTTTCTCGGGTCTGGGGGGTAGATTATAGAAAGGGAAGGTGTTAGCACCCTTTCTATCCGTGGTTATCCACGGGCTCTTAGGTACTTGCTCAAAGTGTTTTCAAAAATTTTCTTTTCTTTGTGTTTGTGGGTTTGAAAGAGTTTTAGTTTGAAAGGAGTGTAAGTGCGAAAAGTTTGATTTTGTTTTGAGAGAGCAAGTACTTAAGAACCATCTACCTACTCGAAAAAGGAATTAATCTGTACAAATGTCCTTTAGACAATTCTATCCCACTATTGATGAGTAGGTAGCAACGTTGTTGGAGTTTAAGGGTCAATTTGATTAAGGGACGTGTGGTCACTAAAACAATGTTAGGACGCCTTAGCGGTAACCCTAATGTCTTAGATCATTTTTCCGAGGCAACCGTTTCGAGGCAACTATGATCTTTGGACAAGAGGATGACCTCTAAAACTTCCTATACTCAATGACCACATTCGAAGGCAACCAAGTGAGGTGTACCCTAAGAGTGCGCATGTGCGAGTGTGTTATTTTCAATTAATTTGTCTTTGTACATGTCATGGGTGAGCTATGTTGATTTTAAGTTCATACATTTGATCTTGTCATGCATTCCCTATTATCAAACATCTAACAGTGTATAGTTGCGGAATTTAAATTGCGGAAATTAAATCTAAACTATTAATTACAAGGCGTCGACTATTTACATCGCCAAAAGCAACCCTTTAATTTAAAGTGCGGAAAATAAATAAAGCGATAAAATAAAGTCCTAATTAAAAGCTATTACATTCCGGAAGCAAGTACAATAATATGAAAATATAGATCGCGTGCGTGAAAATTAAATCGGGCGCATTTTTTAGGGTTTTGACCCTTTTTGAGAGAAAGTGATTTTTTGTTATTTTTGAATTAAATTAAGTTAACAATTAAATAAATAAATTAATTAATTAATAAAAAGATATTTTTTGGATTTTTGGATATTTAAATAAATAAAAATGAAATTGATTAAAGTTAGTAAAAACTTAATTTTCTACATTAATTTTAAATATTGCAAAAAATATTAAAAGTTAAACCTATTTAAAACTAAATTAATTAAATTAATTTATTTACAAAAATAAAGTGATGAATTTAATTTTAATAAATAAAATATATTTTTGTGTTTTTGATTTTATGAGGAAATTAATTTAATTGGTTAGTAATTAAATAATAAAAAATAATAATACAAAACAATTAATTAAAAGAAATAAAAAAAGAAAAGAAATAACCAAGGGGGTTTGGGCCCAGATTGATGGTGAGAAGAGCAATTTCCAAGCCCAATTATGCTAGCCTGCTTTGACTTTCCAGATTATCCATGGCACGTTGACTGAGCAATAGGATGCACCTTCAATCCTGACCGTCAGATTTGGCATGAAGGCCATCTGGCATCTGGAGATCTGAAGGTATATGGTGTGCTACACTTTGGAAATCACATGGAATAATCTGAAGAAAAATGAAACAAATGCATTGGGGGACTTGGGATTCAAACCCAGGTCCTACTATTCATTGGCCAACACGTCAACCGCTCCACCAACGCCTGCTAATTGTTAGATTAATAAACAAAGAATAATATATGTGAAAAACAAACAATATGCTGGAAAATAAAAAAAAGAGCGCGAAATATGAATGGACGAATAGGGAGGGGGCACGTAGTCGTCTTCTTCGTTGGCCCCTGGATATTTACCTGCGGGTTTTTATCCGCAGCTAAATCCATAGGCATCTCCTAAAATCAAATGTACGCCATATAAATTGATTATAAGACCATGGTTCGCTTCGTCTCTTCCTCCTGATTTCATTTATGTCCATGGTTTGTTCCAATTTTTCCTGCAAAGAGAATACCCAAAAACAAGCTTCCAAAACCCTAGGTTCGGGTATGGGGCTATGGCTCATGAAAACACAATTGAATGATGCATAAGTGTTCTAAATGGAACGATAAACATGATGGTGTAAAGATTTTTCCAGAAAAACGCATGAATATGAGAATACGATTTCATGTACAGGGTCGTGTTTAGGGAGACTTACAGCGCATTTGATGAGGTTTCAGATCTTATAAAGGGTTGGTTTAGACTCAATGATTGTCCAGCAAGAGGATAGCGTGGAGATTTTGCTTTGAATCGGCCTCTAGATGTGTTTTCAGTTTCCAACTTTTTTGAAATATTTTCAACTTTTGTTTTCCAGATTGTGCATCCTCTAGGTCCTTCTTTTCGTGCCTTTGTGTTGTGTATGTATAATGGAATCAATTAGGTCAAGTCTGGGGCTTTGAATCCTTGTGTATTGATGATTTAAGATTTGATATGATCCTCCATTACAAAGCTTCCAAAAATGTCCCAAATCCAATATATTGTGCATGATATGGCTTGATACGAGTTTGATCCTGTCCATGACGATAATTGAAAACTGTATCAATAAAAAAGATCCTATTTCATCAATATTTGGATTTTATTTGGATTTAAATTGATTTAAAATGAATTAAATTAATAAAAATCAAATAAAATAGAAAAATCAATGAATGGACACAAGACTGAAGATAGGACACGTGTGTGGTGTGACAAGATCAAATCAAGTGGAAAAAAGTGGGCCCATTTGACAAAATTTGATGTTTTGGGGATAGTTGACTTTTGGCAATTTGGAAAAATGCCCAACTTCAACAATGCACAACTTCTTCAATTTTGAACTTTTGGAGGAGTTCTTGGACTCTTTAGAAACCTTGAGATGTCCTATAACCAACCCGTTTGGTATCATCTCAATTTGATATTCCATGCTCAAGTTATAAGCTTTGGCAAAAAAGGTGTTTTTGTTGACTTTCAAAAATGACCTATAATGTCCAAATTTGTAACTTTTTGTGAGTGCATTTCTTGATCTTGGGGTGTGAATATGGATTTTAGGAAATTGCATCCTCTTCAAAATGAGCTTTGGATGGATCATTTCTCATAAAGTATGAGAAAGTTATGCTTGGTCAAAGTTGAGTTGACTTTTCCTACAAAACCCTAATTTAGCAACTTTTGAATCTTGATGAATTTTGAGAAATCCTTGATGAATCATGATCAACCCTTGATCAAATGATGAATTATCCTTCAAAATGAGAATGTTGACAAAAATATTGAGGTTTTACTATTTGTAGCTCACAGTTGACTTTTGCCCTAGCATAGTCGATTTTTGAGCCTCTTGAGCAATTGACTGACCAAACATCCTCTGCAAGGCTTGAAATTTGACATGGATGAACTTGAGAACATATTAGGACATTGGGGAGAACTTGAGGTCATTTGGATGTAATGACCTTGATGCAACACAAAACCCTAATTTGAGGTTGACTGCCTTAGGAGATGATTTGACTGTCCAACTCTTGAGCAATCTGGAGCCACTTGGAGATTATTCTTGAAATGTCTTGGGAAATATGAGAGGGCAAATTTTGGGGTATAACAGTTGCCCCTGATCAATTTTCTTAAACCCGAGGATATAGATTGGCTTTCGGGCCTTTCGTGATCCAAAGGTGGAAGATGATTGAACACTAGAGTGCCCAGAAATTTGCACTCGCATGAAGTGGTATCAGCAATGTGATGTCAGGAATGGGCTTACAGATGCCATTTGGAGGTTGTTGGTAGGTGGTCTGAACTTCAACTGGATAGGCGTCAGGAAAATCTTTAGGAATCGATTTGACTGGACCAGAGAAGGTCTTGAAATAACTCTGTCTGGATCAGAAAAATCTTTAGGAATCGATTTAACTGGACCAGAGGGGGTTTTGTCTCCTTTGAATGGATTGGCATCAAAAAAATCTTTAGGAATCGATTTAAATGGTTTTGTATCCTTTGACTGCGTTCGCATCAGAAAAATCTTTAGGAATCGATTTAACTGGTTTTGTCTCCTTTGACTGCGTTCGCATCAGAAAAATCTTTAGGAATCGATTTAACTGGTTTTGTCTCCTTTGACTGCGTTCGCATCAGAAAAATCTTTAGGAATCGATTTAACTGGTTTTGTCTCCTTTGACTGCGTTCGCATCAGAAAAATCTTTAGGAATAGATTTAATTGGTTTTGTCTCCTTTGACTGCGTTCGCATCAGAAAAATCTTTAGGAATCGATTTAACTGGTTTTGTCTCCTTTGACTGTGTTCGCATCAGAAAAATCTTTAGGAATCGATTTAACTGGTTTTGTCTCCTTTGATTGTGTTCGCATCAGAAAAATCTTTAGGAATCGATTTAACTGGTTTTGTCTCCTTTGACTGCGTTTGCATCAGAAAAATCTTTAGGAATCGATTTAACTGGTTTTGTCTCTTTTGACTGGATCAGCCTCAAAAATCTTTAGGAATCGATTTAACTGGTCTTGTCTCTTTTAACGGGATCAACTTTAGAAAAATCTTTAGGAATCGATTTAACTGGTTTTGTCTCCTTTGACATAGCTGAGAATTTAACTATATCTTTCCTGAAAGGTAAAGGTCAGTCATATGCAACGCATGATATGGATCAAGCAATGATGTTCTCAACATAAATGAGATCGTATGGTATGATGCGTATAGGCATGTATCATGATGTATGGAAATGTGATGTTTTAGCTGGGGAAATAAATCCCGGATAGCTGCTGGAGAATAGAGTTGGATTCTTCGTTTCCGCTGGGGATGATGAACGAAGGTAATAAACCTGTAGGAGAAGAGAACTCTGTTGGGGAATAAACTGATGAGAAGATTACTCCGAGGTGAATTACTCTGTGGGGAAGAGATTCTCTACTGAGGATTTTAACGATAAACTCTGCTGGGGATTCCGCTGGTAAGCTTCGCTGGGGATTTCAACGATAAACTCTGTTGGGGATTGATTACCGTTGCTGGTGATATTGAGTCTGTTGAGGATTGAATTCCTATTTGTGAAAGGAAAGAACCTCGCTGGGGATGATCTTTCAGTCGCGACTTGCTAGGGATAACCCTGTTAGGCTCTCGTGGGGATAACCCTCTGACTTTGGCTGGGGAGATTTATTTTGTACTCCACTGGGGGTAAACTTCCAAAGTCTACTGGGGATGATGATTCAACTCCGTTGGGGAAGCTTTTTTAGACCGTGCTGGAGAAATATTGACTCCACTGGGGGTATCTTGTAATCTGTCAGGGAACATTCTTATACTCCGTTGAGGAATATTAAGACTGTCGGGGATACTCTTATACTTGCTGAGGAATATTTTTACACTCTGCTGGGGAACATTAAGACCCTTTTAGTGCTGATGGTAAACTAACTCTGCTTGGGGAGAGTATTGCTGATTCGTTCATGGTTGTAAGTCTTAGCTGGGGGAGAGCTACCATTACTATCTTACTCTGCGGGGAATGAAGGTATCTTAGCCATATTCTTCAGCTGAATCTACCTTTGTACCTGGTGGACAGAGCAACTATACAGCTTGGACACTTCTTATTGCCCATGTTTCTGATGTTACCAATAATTCATCTTTTCGTTTCGCATGTTAAATATTTATGAGCAGCCATTAATGCCAAATGCATATATCAAAAATGAACATTGGACGTTCTTTGCAAAACAAAACAGATAAAGGAAAAATGGTTTGAAATTTCTTTGAAAATGAATTGTATTGATTTTGAAGTTTGGCCTGTAAATAGGCATTTTTTGTACAAGAGGCTGACGTCCTAGTAAGAGAACGCCGCCGAACAAATAGAATTTTACACAATTTGTTAAAAGAAAACAAAACAGCTATGTGAATGATCCCACTAGGTTCCAACTCTGCTATTTCCTTTATGTCCTCGAGCATCTCATCACTTTGCTACTTCGTTGAATGTAGATCAAATTGACTAGTGCCGTCCGAGCTTGATAGTTGATACCGAAGTCTGGATGCAAGGTGATCCAATGAGACATAGTATTACGCTTTGATCCCTAACTTTTGCCTGGACCGCCCTTTCGGGTTTTCAGTCCACCGGGATACCCTTTTTTTCCCAAGCCGCCTTTTCAGGTTTTCGACTTGCCGGGTGTACATATTTTTTTATTTTGATCCCTTATTTTTTCCCGAACCCTTTTGGTTCGCCGGGAAGCCCTTATTTTTGCCTAGGCCAGTCAACCTAGCAGGTCTTTGATTATGCTTAGTATCTTTTCATTATGTCTGCATTGACGGGGTGAGGAAGGTCATCACCATCCATGGTGGTTAGAATCATAGCTCCTCCTGAGAAAATATTCTTAACCACAAATGGCCCTTCGTAAGTAGGGGTCCATTTTCCCCTGGGATCACCTTGCGGTAGAATAATGCGCTTGATTACCAGATCCCCAACATGATACTCTTGTCGTCGAACTTTCTTATTAAATGCCTTGATCATTCGTTTTTGGTACGTCTGACCATGACAAATAGCAGTAAGTCTCTTTCCGTCAATTAAATTCAATTGATCAAGCCGGGTCTGAATCCAGTCATCTTCACTCAAACCTGCATCTTTCATGATCCGAAGAGAGGGTATCTGAACTTCGATGGGCAAGACTGCCTCCATGCCATATACTAAGGAATAGGGTATTGCCCCTGTTGACGTCCGTGCTGAGGTGCGGTACCCATGAAGAGCAAATGGTAACATCTCGTGCCAGTCTTTGTATGTCACTGTCATCTTCTGCACGATCTTCTTAATGTTCTTATTAGCCGCTTCAACAACCCCATTCATCTTCGGCCGGTAGGGAGAAGAGTTGTGATGCTGTATCTTGAATTGTTCGTAGAGCTTGGTGATCATTTTGTTGTTGAGATTGGTACCATTGTCCGTAATGATCCTCTCTGGTACACCGTATCGACAGATTAAATTGTGTCGAATGAACTGTGCCACGACTTTCTTGGTTACAGTAGCAAAGGAAGCTGCTTCAACCCACTTCATAAAGTAATCAATTGCTACCAGGATGAAACGATGCCCGTTGGATGCCGTAGGTCTGATCTCGCCGATCATATCAATGCCCCACATTGCAAAAGGCCAAGGTGCCGTCAAGACTTTCAGAGGAACTGAAGGTATGTGTACCTTATCAGCATAGACTTGGCACTTGAGACATGTCCGAGAATGCTGATAACAGTCAGCTTCCATTGTGGACCAATAATATCCTGCCCGTAGGATCTTCTTTACCATGGTGTGTCCACTGGAATGAGTTCCGAAAGTACCTTCATTTAACTCCTCCATGATCCTTTCTGCTTCATTCTTATCCACACAACGCAGTAAGGTCGAATCATGGTTGCGCTTGTAAAGAATGCCATTGCTGATGAAGAATTTCGCCGCGAACCTTCTCAAAAACTTCTTGTCATTAACAGATGCACCCTCGGGGTATTCCTGAGCCTCCAGGTATCTCTTCACCTCATGATACCAGGGCTTTTCTGTTACCTCTTCAGTCTCAATATCACAATAATGTGCAGGTTCGTCCAATCTTTCAATGATGATCCGGGGAGCTTCGTTGTCCCAATTGACTTTGAACATAGAAGACATCATAGGTAACGCGTCCGCCAACTGATTCTCCTCTCTAGGGAAGTGTTCAAAGGTTATCTCCTCAAAATGGGGAAGAAAAGTCAACACATACTCCTTGTAAGGAATAAGATTTGGGCGTTTCGTATCCCACTCGCCTTTGATCTGACTGATCACGAGAGCGGAATCTCCGAAGACACTCAGAAACTTAATCCTTAAGTCAATTGCTGCTCAATGACCCATGATGCACGCTTCATACTCCTCCATGTTGTTGGTGCAGTTGAAACATAGTCGGGCGGTAAATGGAGTATGAGAGCCTTTAGGAGATATGATTACGGCGCCAATGCCATTACCCAAAGCGTTTGAAGCTCCATCAAAGTACATAGACCATCAGGATCCTTCCTCAGGTCCTTCATCCGGTCCAGGCATCTCACAATCAGTTACCAACATGATGTTCTCATCCGGAAATTCAAAGTTCATAGACTGGTAATCATCCACTGCCTGATGTGCCAAATGGTCTGCCAACACACTTCCCTTGATTACCTTCTGAGTCGTGTATTAGATGTCATACTCAGTCAAGATCATCTACCATCTTGCTATTCTTCCAGACAAGGCAGGCTTTTCGAAGATATACTTGATTGGACCCATCTTTGATATCAACAGAGTAGTGGGAGTCAGCATATACTATCTCAGTCGGCGAGCAGCCCATGCTAAAGCGCAACAAGTTTTCTCGAGCAATGAGTATCGGGTCTCACAGTAGGTAAACTTTTTGCTAAGGTAATAAATAGTATGCTTTTTTCGGCCAGACTCGTCATGCTGCCCCAACACACACCCCATTGAGTTATTGAGTACTGTCAAGTATAAGATCAGAGGTCTCCCTTCAACTGGTGGCATCAGAATAGGTGGCTCTTGGAGATACTCTTTGATCCTCTCGAAAGCGGCCTAGCATTCATCGTTCCAACGTACTACCTGATCTTTCTTCAGCAGCTTGAAGATTGGCTCACAAGTAGCAGTTAGGTGCAAGATGAATCGGGAAATGTAATTCAGTCGTCCTAGAAATCCTATAACTTCTTTCTCTGTTCTGGGAGCTGGCATTTCCTGTATAGCTTTCACTTTTGCAGGATCCACTTGAATACCTTTATCGCTAACGACGAAACCCAGCAGCTTACCAGATCTCACCCCGAAGATGCACTTGTTCGGGTTTAACCTCAGCTTGTACAACTTCAGCCTGTCAAATAGCTTCTGCAGATGGTCGAGGTGTTCCTCCTCAGTTTGGGATCTTGCAATCATATCGTCGACGTATACTTCAATCTCATGATGGATGATATCATGAAACAAAGCAACCATGGCACGCTGATACGTTGCCCCAACATTTTTCAACCCAAAAGGCATGACCTTGTAGCAAAAGGTACCCCACTGAGTAACAAAAGTTGTCTTCTCCATGTCTTCGGGAGCCATTTTAATCTGATTATAACCGGAGAAACCATCCATAAAGGAGAATACCTTGTGCTGGGCAGTGTTGTCAACCAGAACGTCGATATGAGGTAGAGGGAAATCATCCTTGGGGATTTCCCTGTTCAAATCCCTGTAGTCGACACACATCCGAACCTTACCATCCTTCTTCGGCACATGAACCACATTGACAATCCATTGAGGGTAAGAAGTAACTGCTAGAAAACCGACGTCAAACTGTTACATAACTTCAGCCTTGATTTTCTCAGACATCTCTGGGCGCATTCGGTGGAGCTTCTGTTTCACGGGAGGACAGTCTTCCTTAGTAGGCAGGAGATGAACCACAATATCAATATCCAAACCAGGCATGTCTTCATAAGACCAGGCAAAGATCTCAACATAGTCATACAGCATCTGAATCAACCATTGCTTCACGCTAAGCTCTAGATTTGCACCGATCTTAACTTCCTTCTTGTCTGTCTCTGTACCCAGATTTACTGATTCTACCGGCTCTTCATGTGGCTGAATAACCCTCTCTTCCTGGAGTAACAGTCTTGCAAGTTCACCAAGCACTTCGCAATCATTTTCACCTTCGTCTTCGGCTAAGTTGATCGGATTTTCAAAGTCATATCTTGCAGTAGCAGAGTCGTTACCAGTGAGATCCAGAGTGGATGTGGACCTGTATATGTGAGTGTGTGTAAAATGGCTGTTTTGCAATATATAATAAAAAAAAACAAGGAGCGCAAAATTTGAAATGCAAGAACGTCCAATGCTTTTATTAATGATATATGAAAATGACACACATAAAGCCCTCACAAATGAAGCCATGGTGCCCCGGGTAAAACACCAGGCCAAAAAGTTTAAAACATTGTCTGTTACAAATTCAAAACAGAAAGTTTCATTACTGGGTGATAACTGAAACAGGCATAGAATCCTTCGTTGTCCAGTTGCTTAATTTGGCAGTCGGGTAGATCCAATTGTCGATATCAAACTCTTCATCAACGTCATCCCTGATAGCATTCACCCCTGCATCTTGTTTAGGCTTCTCTGGTGCTCCGAACTCAATCTCTTTCGCATCAATCAAGTCTTGTACCTTGTTCTTCAAAACCCAACAATCATCCGTATTATGCCCCGGGCTATCAGAGTGAAAAGCACAGCGGGCATTAGGGTTATACTTCAACGATGTTGTATTTGGATTCTTTAGGGCTTCCTTTGGAATCACCAGATTGGTCTTCAACAACTGTGGCAGAATCTGAGATAAGGTCATGTTAAGACGGGTGAATTGCCTTCGAGGTCTTTCGTCCTTTTGTTGATTGTTGTGCTGAGGAGCACCAGCAGGTTTTGAAATAACAACCGCATTAATAGCTTGGCGGCGTTCAAGTCTATTGTGGTTTCTTGAACTGTAGACAGCACTGGACTCTTTCTTAAATAGCTTCTTCTCGGTGCTCGATGAGGCACCCTTCTGTATCTTACCAGCCTTAATACCAGCTTCAATCCTTTCACCGGTCAAAATAAGCTCTGTAAACCTAGACGAAGAGCTTCCAATCAGGTGGTTGAAAAATGGGCCAGACAGGGTCCCCAGAAACATGTCAACTAGCTCCCGAATAGCCAAGGGTGGTTGCACTCTTCTGGCGAGGTCCCTCCACTTCTGAGCATAATCTTTGAATCCTTCGCCCATTCCCATTGACATACCCTGGAGTTGGGTACGTGTGGGAGCGAGGTCGGAGTTTTATTGATACTGCCTATAGAAAGCAGTAGCCAAATCTTCCCAACTGCGGATACTGGCTCCGTCCAACTGGTAGAACCACTCAAGCTAAGTCCCTGAGAGACTGTCTTGGAAGAAATGGATCCACAAGTTTTTATCAGCGGTGTACGGATGAATCTTCCTCACATATGACCGGAGGTGCAGCTTCGGACAAGAAACTCCGTCATACTTAGCAAAGGCTGGTGCCTTGAATTTATGGGGAATCACCACCACAGATGATAGACCTAGATCACCAAAGTCCAGACCAGGAACTTTCTGAACTTCCATAGCACTCAACCGGTCTTCCAGCTGCTTGTATCTATCCTCAGCCGAAGGATACTGTTCTTCATCGAAGTCTGTCTCATTGTCGGAGACCACAGGGCTAGGAGTCCTCCTTTCCTCTTGACTATCTTTCCCTCCAGATGAGGTGGTCAGATCAACTTCATTCTGTATCCTGTTCCCAAACCCGTGTCCAGTGTTGAACAGGATTATCCTCTTCTTCTTCTTCTTCTTCTTCTTCTTCTTCTTCTTCTCTTTCAGAATCAGGGTCTTCAGATCTTGCTGACCCTTATCTAGATTCATGAACAACTCTTGGAATTGGGCATTCTGGGCCTGTATGGCCTTGATTTCTTGCTCAGTTGAAGGTTCAGCAGACATGATGAATGCTGAAATAAACAGCGAAGAAGATAAGAGACCTGTAATGGGTACCTGTTTATGAAGTGCATGGGATGAAATGCGTATGATTATGATTTCAAAGATAATCGAGAGATTCAAATTTGTAAACCAGAAAGGAAACACACTTTATTAGATAAACTTTGGAATTCAAATTGTTCAACTGATGCCCTCAGGGCGTTACAAGAATGGAAATACTGAAAAGTAAATAAACTGGAAAGGAAATCATCAAAGGACAATCAATGCTCCCATGGCCTCTTCTTGTCGGTGCGGACGTAATCATTCAGGATCCGCTCGTTCTCCAGTTGCCTAGTCAACCTCTGGATCTTCTGCTCTTGCTCGTTGAACTTCTCTTGGTAAGAATCCCGTTCTTCCCTCAGCTGCATCCAAGACCTTTTCAGTGCCCCAATGTCAGTGGGCATATGAGTATGGAGGATGGTTGGAAGAACCCCTTCTTCATTAGCAATTTCAACAATGATAGGTCAGACAACTTCATATGGCATACCCAGCTTTTGGGCACGGATGCGAACCCATCTGAGATATGGCTCCATGGGGAGAGAAGTCTTTGGGCCCAACTCATGTGGATCAGATTGGTGAACTCTATCCCAAGCCCTTATGAATCTGCGACATTGCTCGTCGCTATCCCCTTGAAAATAAAAGATGATACTAGGCATTAGCATCTCATGAGGTCCTTCTCTTCTGGCACGTCCGAACTGACGTAGAGCTAAGCATGGGTTGTAAGAAATTCCTCCATGGGTTCCTAACAGTAGAACATTGGGGTACTCCCCACATCGATCAATAATAGTCACCTCATCCATACCCTTGAGAGTCCAGATGATGTCATTATGAGAGAGAGACATCACCCTATAAGCCCAGCCCATGCCTTCTTTGTTCTTTAGCACTGACTTGGGAAGGTGCGAAATAAACCACCTTGCCAATAAGGGAGCATATCACATCAAGGTTCCCCGCATTCGGGCAGTACGAGCATAGAGCTGGTGAAGTCTAGACTATCCATATATCAACAGAGCCAGAATATCCTCGAACGCCTTGAAGTCTAGCCTATCCTAGAAATAGTTAGCCTTACCAACCAAGAACTTAGTCAGAAAGCCCTTTGCTCCACTTCTAGTCTCCCAATTAGCCATTACATCCTCCTTGGTCAAATGAAGGGCTGCAACAATCTCTTCGGGCCTAAGAATCTTCTCCCAACCAGTAAACGGGGTATGCTCTAGAACAGAGATACCGAGCAGCTCAGAGAACTCTTCTAGGGTGGGAACCAGCTGGTAGTCTTGGAAAGTAAGGCAGTGGTACAACGGATCATAGAACTGGACTAGGACACTCATCATCTGCTCGTCCAATTTGGAGGTGACCAAACTGAGAAGATAACCATGTCTTCTGATGAATGAGGTTGTGTCAGGCATCTTTGCAACCAACTCTTTAAGCATAGTGGGAACTTGGACAAAGTTGATCCGGATGGTATTCCTACGCATGGGCATCATGATGACCTACAAAGCAGAACAAAGATGAATCCCTCCTGTATTTGAAATAGGTTAGTCCAATGCAAGATGTATGGAATGTTATGATGTCATGATGTCATGATGGGAAGCACACCACAAGTATCCACAAATAGCAAACATGGTAAAGGCACACAAGTCACACAGAGAGCCCTTAGATTTCAGGCTGGCAAGGAGCTTAGGTAATACCCTCTTTCAGTTCAGTTGGTTTAAACCTGTCCTAAAAATAGTAACCGGGTTCTAGAGGATCTCAATATCACTGAATACCCTCAATCGGTCATAATTCCAGTTTAGCAACCTTTTCTTGCGGCCAGAATCATCACGAGAGTTTAGTCTCAATGAGTGTAGTATACTGCTACTGTTCTATGGCCAAGTTGGTCAATTTAAAGGTTCTAAGGTCAGTTGGTGCTTAATGACCCCTTAGAAGACCCATATTCTCCTCGTTCCAACACAAGGGATATCGGTATAGACTAAAGTGCCACACCGACGTAGCTACTGCTTCAACCGTATCGGTCTACGCCATATAGTTCCCTCACAGTTTATTTCTACTTACCTAAAGGGTATCCCCATATCTGAGTTAGGATCTATAGTAACTCCGATACAAGCCCACAAATATAAATCATACAAAGCATACAATTGAAAACACCATGATTTAATCCTAAGGTACACCCCACTTATTAAATCCCCAGCAGAGTCGCCAGTTCTGGCGATACGGTGGGAGAGAACTGACCTTGTTTTGGAATGCTAGTTTGCGTTTTGCGTTTGTTTTTGAAAAATGTCGTGGTAAGCAAGAGTCGCCACCGTCTTTTATTTTATCCAACAAGGAAAGGAAAAAAGCACAAAAAAATTCCTTTTTCGAGATGTTTCTCGGGTCCGGGGGGTAGATTATAGAAAGGGAAGATGTTAGCACCCTTTCTATCCGTGGTTATCCACGGGCTCTTAGGTACTTACTCAAAGTGTTTTCAAAAATTTGCTTTTCTTTGTGTTTGTGGGTTTGAAAGAGTTTTTGTTTGAAAGGAGTGTAAGTGCGAAAAGTTTGATTTTGTTTTGAGATAGCAAGTACTTAAGAACCATCTACCTACTCGAAAAAGGAATTAATCTGTACAAATGTCCTTTAGACAATGCTATCCCACTATTGATGAGTAGGTAGCAACGTCGTTGGAGTTTAAGGGTCAATTCGATTAAGGGACGTGTGATCTTTGGACAAGAGGACGACCTCTAAAACTTCCTATACTCAATGACCAAGTTCGAAGGCAACCAAGTGAGGTGTACCCTAAGAGTGCGCATGTGCGAGTGTGTTATTTTCAATTAATTTGTCTTTGTACATGTCATGGGTGAGCTATGTTGATTTTAAGTTCATACATTTGATCTTGTCATGCATTGCCTATTATCAAACATCTAACAGTGTATAGTTGCGGAATTTAAATTGCGGAAATTAAATCTAAACTATTACAAGGCGTCGGGTATTTACATCGCCAAAAGCAACCCTTTAATTTAAAGTGCATAAAATAAATAAAGCGATAAAATAAAGTCCTAATTAAAAGCTATTACATTCCGGAAGCAAGTACAATAATATGAAAATATGGATCGCGTGCGAGAAAATTAAATCGGGCGCATTTTTTAGGGTTTTGACCCTTTTTGAGAGAAAGTGATTTTTTGTTATTTTAAAATTAAATTAAGTTAACAATTAAATAAATAAATAAATTAATTAATAAAAAGATATTTTTTGGATTTTTGGATATTTAAAGAAATAAAAATAAAATTGATTAAAGTTAGTAAAAACTTAATTTTCTACATTAATTTTAAATATTGCAAAAATATTAAAAGTTAAACCTATTTAAAACTAAATTAATTAAATTAATTTATTTACAAAAATAAAGTGATGAATTTAATTTTAATAAATAAAATATATTTTTGTGTTTTTGATTTTATGAGGAAATTAATTTAATTGGTTAGTAATTAAATAATAAAAAATAATAATACAAAACAATTAATTAAAAGAAATAAAAAAAGAAAAGAAATAACCAAGGGGGTTTGGGCCCAGATTGATGGTGAGAAGAGCAATTTCCAAGCCCAATTATGCTAGCCTGCTTTGACTTTCCAGATTATCCATGGCACGTTGACTGGGCAATAGGACGCACCTTCAATCCTGACCATCAGATTTGGCCTGAAGGCCATCTGGCATCTGGAGATCTGAAGGTATATGGTGTGCTACGCTTTGGAAATCACATGGAATAATCTGAAGAAAAATGAAACAAATGCATTGAGGGACCTGGGATTTGAACCCAGGTCCTACTATTCATTGGCCAACACGTCAACCGCTCCACCAACGCCTGCTAATTGTTAGATTAATAAACAAATAATAATATATGTGAAAAACAAACAATATGCTGGAAAATAAAAAAAAAAGAGCGCAGAATATGAATGGACGAATAGGGAGGGGGCACGTAGTCGTCTTCTTCGTTGGCCCCTGGATATTTACATGCGGATTTTTATCCGCAGCTAAATCCATAGGCATCTCCTAAAATCAACTGTAGGCCATATAAATTGATTCTAAGACCATGGTTCGCTTCGTCTCTTCCTCCTGATTTCATTTATGTCCATGGTTTATTCCAATTTTTCCTGCAAAGAGAATACCCAAAAACAAGCTTCCAAAACCCTAGGTTCGGGTATGGGGCTATGGCTCATGAAAACACAATTGAATGATGCAGAAATGTTCTCATTGGAACGATAAACATGACGGTGTAAAGATTTTGCCAGAAAAACGCATGAGTATGAGAATACGATTTCATGTACATGGTCGTGTTTAGGGAGACTTACAACGCGTTTGATGAGGTTTCAGAGCTTGTAAAGGGTTGGTTTAGACTCAATGATGTCCAGCAAGAGTATAGCATGGAGATTTTGCTTTGAATCGGCCTCTAGATGTGTTTTCCGTTTCCAACTTTTTTGAAAAATTTTCAAGTTTTGTTTTCCAGATTGTGCAGCCTCTAGGTCCTTATTTTCGTGCCTTTGTGTTGTGTATGTATAATGGAATCAATTAGGTCAAGTCTTGGGCTTTGAATCCTTGTGTATTGATGATTTAAGATTTGATATGATCCTCCATTACAAAGCTTCCAAAAATGTCCCAAATCCAATATTTTGTGCATGATATGGCTTGATACGAGTTTGATCCTGTCCATGATGATAATTGAAAACTGTATCAATAAAAAAGATCCTATTTCATCAATATTTGGATTTTATTTGGATTTAAATTGATTTAAAATGAATTAAATTAATAAAAATCAAATAAAATAGAAAAATCAATGAATGGACACAAGACTGAAGATAGGACACGTGTGTGGTGTGACAAGATCAAATCAAGTGGAAAAAAGTGGGCCTATTTGACAAAATTTAATGTTTTGAGGATAGTTGACTTTTGGCAATTTTTGAAAAATGCCCAACTTCAACAATGCATAACCTCTTCAATTTTGAACTTTTGGAGGTATTATTTGACTTTTTAGAAACATTGAGATGTCCTCTAACTAACCCTTTTGGTATCATCTCAATTTGATATTCCATGCTCAAGTTATAAGCTTTGGCAAAAAAGGTGTTTTTGTTGACTTTCAAAAATGACCTATAATGTCCAAATTTGTAACTTTTTGTGAGTGCATTTCTGGATCTTGGGGTGTGAAGATGGATTGTAGGAAATTGAATCCTCTTCAAAATGAGCTTTGTATGGTTCATTTCTCATAAAGTATGAGAAAGTTATGCTTGGTCAAAGTTGAGTTGACTTTTCCTATAAAACCCTAATTTAGCAACTTTTGAATCTTGATGAATTTTGAGAAATCCTTGATGAATCATGATCAAACCTTGATCAAATGATGAATTATCCTACAAAATGAGAATGTTGACAAAAATATTGAGGTTTGACTATTTGTAGGTCACAGTTGACTTTTGCCCTAGCATAGTCGATTTTTGAGCCTCTTGAGCAATTGACTGACCAAACTTCCTCTACAAGGCTTGAAATTTGACATGGATGAACTTGATAACATATTAGGACATTGGGGAGCACTTGAGGTCATTTGGATGTAAGGACCTTGATGCAACACAAAACCCTAATTTGAAGTTGACTGCCTTAGGAGATGATTTGACTGTCCAACTCTTGAGCAATCTTAAGCCACTTGGAGACTATTCTTGAAATGTCTTGGGAAATATGAGAGGGGAAATTTTGGGGTACAACAATTGGCATTGTGGCCATGCTTAGGCATCGGAGCAGAAATGACATTTGGTTTTTCCAGTGCATCAAACTCAACTTCTTTGGCATCTATCAAGTCTTGAATTTTATTCTTCAGATCCCAACAATTGTTAGTGTCGTGCCCTGGACTTTCAGAATGGTATGCACACCTGGCATTTGGATGGTAGTGAGGAGACGCAGTATTGGGATTCTTTGGGGCATCTTTTAAATTTGCTAGATTCAACTTCAGAAGATGTGGTAGAACCTGGGCTGGAGTCATGTTAATCCTGGTGAATTACCAAACTGGCCTTTCCACCCTTGGCTGATTAGTTCTTGGTTGATTGGTTCTTGGATGGTCAGATGTAGGTTTTTGGATCATAACGGCCCCCACCGCTGGTCGGCGTTCAACTCTTCCTTGACCCCTATGTGAATAGATAGCAGACACTCCCTTCTTTCCCGTGAAAGGTTTTCTTATAGCAGAAGAAGCAAACACATCCTTCTGAATCTTCCCACTTTTTATATCGGCCTCCACTCTTTCTCCGGTTAAAATTAGCTCAGTAAACCCAGCAGATGAACTTCCAATCAGGTGGTGTGATACGATGGGAGAACTGACTTAAGGTTTTGCGTTTGTGTTCGCAAATGTTTCGGTTTAGCAAGAGTCACCACCGACTTTTTATTTAATCCAAAGGAAAGGTCAAAAAGCACAGGAAAGACCTTTGAGATGTTTTCTTGGGTTCGAGGAGTAGATTATAGAAAGGGAAGGTATTATCACCCTTTATATCCATGGTTATCCATGGGCTCTTAGTTACTTGTTTAGATCACTTGCTTTGCTTTTCAATTGTTTGAAATGGTGCTCTTCAATTGTTTGAAATGGTGCTTTGTGTGTGGTTTTGAAAGATGTTTTAAAAAGGGGCCGTCGTTGTGGCAACCTTTGTAATGATTCTTGTTTGAATATATACAAAAGGTGTTTTTGTCTTTTGAAAAGCTTCCAATGTTTGAAAGTAGGGTTTTGAAATTGTGTGGTGAAGTGTGTTTTGAAAGTAGCAAGGATGTTTTTGCAAGTTTTTGATCAAGTAACTAAGAGTTATCTACCCTATTTTACTCAAAGATCTTTCTTATGTTTTTAACCCTTTTAACAGTGTTGCTTCACCATTGTATTTGGTGAACAACCTTGTGTTAGGATGTTAAACGGGACAGGCGCAGGTCATCGTATAGACCATGATAACAATTATGTCAAGTATTTTTGGCAATTTTATTGAGGGACTTGATCATTTTGTTTAGGCAACCTAGATAGCGTCATCGAGGGACTATGATCTTTTGTTTTGTTTTTGTTTTTCCAAAGTACTTGACATGCATACCATGGCCCGTTTTTGAAGGCAACAAGTGGATTGTAACCCTAGGGGTGCAAGTGTGCATTGTGTTTGTTTTTCATGCATTTTTGTCTTTGATTAACTCAAACTATTTGTTGGTTTTGATTTTGCATACAAACCCTAATTCTAATCATGGTATAATTGAAAGTATTTAAGTGCGTAAAAATAAATCTAAGCTATTACACCTTTGATATAGGGGGGGGGGGGGGGGAGGGGTACAATTTTGAATAGGGGGTATTTGACAAGAAATATAAAACCCTAATTACTATTACATCCAAATTGAATTCTTTGTACAAATAAAAATAAATGGGAAATATTTAATTAAATAAGATAAATAAATATTAAACAAGATGTATTATGCAAAAAAAAGTTTTTATTTGTTCATGTATGCAAAAGTATATATATATTTTTTAATGTAAAAGGTATAAAGAAATAAATTAAAGATTAATTTTATTTTGTTTTTAGGGCAAAAACCCTAATTTCTTAAGAAGATAAATATAATGCATTATTTATGTACAAAAATATGTATAAAAATGAAATATATCTAAAAAGGTATTTTTTAGTATAAATAATAATAAAAATAAAAAAAGTAATATTTTTGTATTTTATTTCTAAGTATTTAATAAAATAAAAGTATATATGTATATATTTATTTGCATTATTTTCAAGTTTAAACAAAATAATATAAGTATTTAAATTATTTTTCATATTAGAAAAAATCAAAATAAAATATCTAATAAATGAAAAGAATTGTGAAAATATTTTTAGAGTATTTTTTATATTTGAAAATAAAATATTAAAGTCAGAAAAGAAATTAAAATGCAAAAATAATGAAAATACAAAGAAATGGGCTAGGGGGTGCTGAAAGCAAGCCGGGAGGTGTTGGAAGCAAGAAGGTCAGGCCCAGCCTAGACTTCATCTTCTTCCTTGTGACAAACAGAAAAACGCGCGTGGCTAGTTCAAACCTGTATCTCCTATTTCAGTGCTTTTTTGACAAAACTCAAAACATGAAACTTGTAGAGCATCAAACAACAATTTCAACCATATAAAACATTAAATCTAACTCTCAAAGACCAGAGAGAATTTCTCTGGCCCTAATTTCTAACCTAGATTTTTCAGAAAGTTCATGGATGAAATTCTCCTAGCACGATTAATATAAATGAAAACTGAGCATATGTATGGTTTCAGGGTAATGAGTACAACATCTTTTATTCACAAACCTAAGGCTAAAGGTTCCTAAATAGAGAGATAGAAGTTCATGAAATACCTGTTTCAGTTGAGTTCGAGTTGGATAATGCAACAACTTTCAATGAGGCCTGAGGTTCTTTTGAGCTTGCTTGATGTTCCCTGAACCTGTCCCAATGCTTGGTTTGTTTTGAACTGGTCTAAATCTCTCCACAGAACTCAACCTGCAAAGCTTCAAATAAAAAATGGTGATGTGTGTAAATGGAGTTACAATAGCTTATGAATGGTCTGGATAACTTAGGTATATTGTTTGGAATGTGTTTGAAGTGATTTGGGACAAAACGCACGAGGGGATTTGATTGTGGCTTGTGATTTGCAGAATTGGCCCTGTTTTGGGCAGAAATGAAGATTTGGTGCTTAAGGGTGTTTTAGGGATGAAGGGCTCGTGTTCTTGGCTTACTAGGATGTGTGAAACTTGTTTGAAAACTTTGATTTAGTTCAATATATCAGATATGTGTATTCTTGACTTTTTGCACAATGCCTTGAAGATGGGTCAAAATCCTGCCTAAACTAGGGCAAAATTTCTCTAAGTTAAAAGTTTTAGGGACCCTTGTTCCAAAAATCATAACTTGAGATTGAAGCTTCTTTTCAGAAATCTTTGTGAATCAAAGTTGTATACTTTGTGATGGACCATAACTTTCATGTTGTAAGTTTTGTTTGAATCCACTTGCATCTTGGTGAAAATGTGGGACAAAGTTAGGAAAAATTAAGAAAATTTTATAACTTAGAAAATTTCTAAGTTATGAAAATTTTCCATTTTAAACCCTAATTTGCAATTTTGGGTTTCTTGATAAACAAGTTTCATAATTTGACATGTATTGATGAAAAATGACCCTTGGCACTTGATTTTGACCAAAAAGTCAAAGTTTGACTTTTCAGTGTACAGTCAGATTTTGTTTAGTTGACTAAAAAATTCATTTGTCAATCCTATACATTTGAGATCTTTTGAACTTGTTGAATGGGTCAAGATAATGTCATTGAGTCCTTGAGTCCATGGTTGAGCTTGATTTGCCATTGGCTAGGTCAAATAGTCAAAAATTGCCTTTGTACAGTCAAAACCCTACAAATGACCATTTTGCCCTTTTGGTGATCTGATCAAATTTCTTGTGGAATTATGGTCCAAACTTGATAAAATGGTTCATATGAATTCATAATGTTGATGTGGGTCAAAATTCATGAGGTTTGACTGTGAATTGGCCACAGTTGACTTTTTCCCCAATACAACTGATTTCTAAGTTAAATGTCCAATTGACTGGGCAAAAATTTGATTCAAGGCTTGAAACTTGGCATGGACAAACTTGTGAGTCCAATATGAAGTATGAAAGTCACTTTGGGCATTGTAGGTGAAAACATCCCTGTGCAAACTCAAACCCTAATTTAGGACAACAGTGCAAGGAGGTGTCTTGAGCAGAGCAAACCCTAGCTTGATCTTGAGTTCCAAGAGCCTTGTGATGAGAAATGTTGATAAAATGAGAGGGAAAATTTTGGGGTACAATAGCTGCCCCTGTTCAATCTTCTTGAACCTGAAGAGTTAGATTGGAAAGCTTACCTTTCGTGACTCGAAGGTAAAAGAGGATTGGACACTAGAGTGCCCGTAAATTCGCACTCGTCAAATTGTAACGGAGGGAATAGGCTTAAAAGATGCCATTTAGAGATGGTTGAATCTTGCTAGAGATGGGCTTAAAGATTCCATCCAAGACTTGTTTGTTGAAAATCAGTAGAATGAACATCAGAATGGTATCCTTATTTGGAACGTATCTGAGTTGTATCTGGAGATTGGGTTTGTATGAGTGTTGTACCCCAAAATTTGCCCTCTCTTTTCCACAAGAAATCACAACTTTGGGCTTTTCCTGATTTTTCATACTGGCTTAAGAATCGGTCAAACAGACTTTTCTCATCAGTCATACAAAATTAGGATTTCTATTGATTTAGTTGAGTTTGGCTCAAGGTTTGATCAGGCAGACGCTTCTTTGACAATAAATCAAGAATCAGGGTTTGCACGCGCATTCTCAGAAGAATTTGAATCCACAGTGTCTTAATTGGCTGTTACACTGCTTTGACGTTTGCTCAAGATTTCTGTTTATTTCTCAAGGTCTAAACATCTGGGACATGGGCTGAGGCTTATGATTGAGAGTTTGAAGTATTGGTTTAGTCAGTGAAATGAAAGACACATGGACGTTTGTTTCATTAACTGTGCAATACTTTGGATTATTCGGAACACCGAACGTTTATTGATTATTTATCATTTCTAAGTTAAAATTATTGGATAATTTCCAGTTATTGGATAATTTCCAGTTATTATAATTCAAGAAATATAAATAATTAAATAAACAATTGAAGAGGAATTAAAAGAGAAATCTGAAAAAAAAGATTTGTTTATTCATTTTGAATTGTTTGTTACAGATATTATTTGAATACTGTAAATTTATTTACAGTTATTTACATTAATATTATTACAAATGATTAAAATTGAAATAAAGCTATATCCTAAATGTCTTGAAATCTTCATCTTCTACTGCTGCTCCCCATTGCTCAATTGACATTTACCTGCAAAAAGAAAAGAAAGAAGTCAAACGCAGATAAATTAAGAATATTCTCAGACAGTTAATCATAAAAAGCTCATCATTAAAAGTGATTGGCCGGAATCAGTTTGTTCGCCCTCTCTGCAAATCGCAAGATAACTCTTGGTTCACAAAGAGGGATAGAAAATAATGTTGCAAGCATATGAATATGTACAAGGCTGCATAATTCCGAAACAAGTTGCAAAGTTCAAATTGAACAAACAAGCAAAGCTGTCAACTAAACTGAACTGCATATATGCAAACTGAAAAAATGCCTAACCAAGTCCAATGTCAACTAAACTGTCCAAAAGCTGTCCAAAGAAGATATAGAAAGATATCCAAAGCCAAAAGCTGTCTACAAGTACACAAAAGGCAGAATATATGGAAAAGAAGATAAGAGATATGCAGAGCAAAACCAAAATGCAAGCTTATTTCAAATTCATCATTTCCCAGCCAAGCACTTTTTCAGAAAAGTACAGATTTAAGCAATATAATATGGTTTTTATCTGTGGAGAGAGAAAGAGAGAAAAAAGGAAGAGGCTTACAGTTTGTTGAGGCAAGCTGAATAGATATAAAACAAACAGTTCAAAACAGAACAAAAGGAGGCAGAAACACATAGAAAAATATAGGCTACAAACTGTAAATAGAACACAAGCCTTGAAGAAGCAAACACAAGCCAATAAGCTTGTAACTCCCAGGCCTGTCCCCTAAAAACACAAGCCCTTCAAGCCTGCTTAAGCTTGCCTCCATCCTGCAACATACAAGCCTCAAAACACAGTAAGCCTGTACAATAAACCAACTCAGTGTCCAAGCTTACAAACTGCACCCAACCTGCATAAAAACTACAGGCCTGGAAGCAAACAATAAAGAGTCTTCCTGTTACCAGCAAGCCTTTCAAAGTCTGTAATCCAAACAAAATTCAAACCTGCATAAGGACTTCAAACCTGTCTCAAGTCTTATTCAAACCTTTGTTCAAAAAATAAACCTGTACCAACAAACCTTCATCCAAAAGCCTGCTTCAAGCTAAAACACAAGCTTGTCAAAGACTAAACCCCAACACACTTTACAACATTAACACATCCAAATATCAAAAACCAAATCAGAATCAAACAAATCCAAACAACTCTCAAATTCGATATTATCATCATTGATAAAAAGCCAACTCAGAATCAAAGCCAAAAGAGAGAGGAAAAGATCTCAGATATTAATCATCATTGAAACAAAGCCAGAAAGCAATTCAGAAGCAAAAATACTGAGGCAAAAGCAACAACAACATCATCATACTCAGAATCAAAATCATCATAGCATTGGAAATAAAGCAAGCAAGCAGAAGAGGAAAAGAAGTTTCAGAAACAAATATCCTAGCATTTTCAGATTAAAGAATCATCATTAAACGAAAGCAAGATACAAAGTACCAGGGAAGCCAGCAAGCCCTCGTCATCATACTCCCTCGCCTTGGCCGCCTGAGGACGCCTCCTGTCCACTTCTCCTCCTCCGTCTCCAAAAGACAACAAAGGTATAAATTCTCCTTCCCTTTTCTTTAAACACCTCACACAACAATAATAACATAGAAGATCAGAATGTGTCAAAAAACAATAACGAGCAAGACTAAAATCCAAAACCCTAAAACCTAAAAAAGCTGAGAACCGGTACCTTTCCTTGCCACCACCTTGCTTAACCATGGAGGGAGGAGGAAATGGAGGTGGCGCCTAGTGGCCATAGGTGGAGCGGAGGTTCGTTCAGAAAGCTTGGCTCAAGAAAGGATGAAGAGGCGTTGAGGAAGATGAGAAGCGACGTCGTTCGTTCAAAGACACAATCCCTAAGTTCTGAACAAACAAAAGCGAACCCTAAAAAAATTGTAACAAGCGTTGGGCCCGTCCCTCATAACAAATGCCTAAGCCCAATCATAAAACCGGCACCTTACCCCTCCTTCAGCGTGTGCATACCCCCCTTTGTGGATCCATCTTTATTTTACACTTTGGGCCATAGATACCCCTAAGCCCATTAAATTCTCTTAACTCTTTTTTTATATTTTTGAAAACCAATACCTTTTTATTATTATCACTTAATTCTTTTTTTAACTTAAGTCTTTCTCTTTTTTATTGTTAATTAATATACTAACTTTTCATGTAAAAATTTTATTTATACCTTTTAGAACAATTAAAAAGGCATAAATCTTAGATGTATTAAGTTTAAACATTTTTTTATTACTAAAACCTTTTTTTGTTGTTTACATAAAAAATATTAACTAAAATACATAAACATTAATTTTCTTAAACTTAAAACATTTTTATTTTCTTTTAATTAAAACTTTTGTTCATATAACATTAACAAAAAGCACAAAAAGAATAAATAATAATACTTAATAAATACATATTTGCATCACTTGTAAATAATCACATACACTTTCACAAATACTTTTATTTCTCTTTGATTCTTATACTTTTCTATATTTTACATTGAGAATATGACGATTCAATTTGGTTGTAAATATTATTTGGACACTACTATCCTGATAAGTCTCATCCCCATTTGTAAATATTTGTAACCCCATCCCCGGATACTTATTTGTAATAGCTTAGACTTTAAACTCCCGCAATTTATCGCTTTCTATATACTGTATAGACTAAGGGTTTGTATGCCAATAAAATCAACCGCTAGATAACCTAACACAGACAAATGCATGACAATCAATACAAAATTCACACTTTCACCCCTAGGGTAATCCCGCTTGTTGCCTTCCAAAATAGGCCATGTTGCATGTTAAGTTCTTTGGCAAAACAAAAAACAAATCAAATGATCATAGTCCCTCGATGACGCTTTCGAAGTTGCCTAAACAAAATGATCATAGTCCCTCAAGCAAATTGCCAAAGACACTTGACACTATTGCATTCATGGTCTAAACGATGACCCGCGCCCGTCCCGTTAATATCCCAACACAAGATTGTCCACCAAATACAATGGTGGAACAATACTGTTAAAAGGGTTAAAACATGAGAAAAATATTTGAGTAAATTTAGGGGTAGACAACTCTTAGTTACTTGATCAAACTTGAAAAACACACTTGCCTACTTTCAAAACACACTCCACAACACAACTTTCAAAAACAACTTTCAAAAACATTGAAATATCTTTTCAAAGAGACAAACACCTTTGTAAAACATTCGAGTAAAGAATTGTTACAACGGTTGCCTAGACAAGGCATCTTTTTCAAAGCATTTTCAAACACACACACACACAAACACACCACCATTTCAAGCAATTGAAAATCAAAGGCAAGTGATCTAAAACAAGTAACTAAGAGCCCATCGATAACCATGGATGAAAAGCGTGCTAATACCTTCCCTTTTCATAATCTACCCCCCGAACCCACAAAAACATCTCAAAGGTTTTTCCTGTGCTTTTTAACCTTTCCTTTAGGATAAAATAAAAAGTCGGTGGCGACTCTTGCTAAACCGAAACATTTGCGAAAACAAACGCAAAACCTCAAGTCAGTTCTCCCACCGTATCACAGAACTGGCGACTCTGTTGGGGATAAATTTAAAAGTGGGGTTACCTTAGGGTTTTTTACATACTTGCTTTGATTGCCTTGATTGCTTTACTTTTTGGGTCCTTGTTTGGGTTTGTTGTAAATCCTACACCCGGATTTGGGGGAACCTTTTTAGGTAAATAGCAATAAAACTATGAGGGAACTGTGCGGGGTATACCGACATGGTTGAAGCAGTAAGATATGTTAGTGTGGCATATTTGTGAGTACCGGTAACCCTTGAGTTCAATCAAGGAGAGTACGGGGCCGCTGAGTGATGTCATGAAGCACTAACGAACTCTTAGAACCTTAATTGACCATCTTAGCCTTTTTAGGGGTAGTGAGATGACCGACTTTGGTGTAGTCCGAAGTTGGTAGATACTCGATACTACACTCATTGAGGGTTGTTTTCTTGGAATATTTTGGTCGCCAGTTAAGTGGCTAAACCAAAACAATGAACACAGAAAATAATCCAATGATATTGAGCTCCTTAGAACCCAGTTTCTATTTTAGGACAGGATGAGCCAACTAACTTCAAGAGGGTACTTACCTACAACCCCCATGCAAGCCTAAACCTAAGGACTTGTTTGCTTTGTGTGAATATGATTACCTGTATATACACTTACTTGTTTTTGCATACATGTACATAACATCATGACATCATACCATAGCATTTTCAATAACCATTTCAAGGATCTCGAGGGTCTTTTGATGCAGGGTCACGTTGAACCAGACGTCTACCAAAGGGCAAGAGGTTTTTTCCTCTAAACAAATGCCATCAAAGATCAAGTGCAACAACTTGAATCAGGGGCTATGACCCACTTGACATGGTGAGCTTGATTCTCGTGGAAAGACATCCACATGTGCAAAGTTCTCCAATCAAAGATCAAATTTCAACCTCTAACATTCTCTTGTGTTTACCCCAAGAGATCTTTGAAAACATGCATTCACATATCATGCATTGCATCATAACAATTCTTTCCTTTTCAGGTTTCCTTATTCTCCTACTGTTTATTTCAGTAAGAGATGGCTCTAGAGAGGACTGTCAAGGATATCCAGGACCAAAATGCTCAACTGCAAGAATTGTTCTTGAACCTGTCCCAGGGGCAAGAAGAAGTGAAAGCTCTCCTCACAAGGGGCTTGGTCCAGGGGAATTCAAGCAATGCCAGGAGTGATCAGTTGGAAGAACGTCAGTTTGAGCTGACAACAATGAGGATCCAAATGATGGGACAACTGGTGGGCCAGATGGCTCTCATCCAGGACTTGGCTCAAAGACAAGAGGAGCTCAGAGTTCTCGTCAACCAACTTCTTCGGGACAACCAACTGGGGCAAACATCTGAGGTTGAAGAGCAAGTCATCATTCAACCCCCTTCCAGACAAGAAGATAAGGGAAAGGCTCCTCTACTTGCTTCAGGGTCACAAGCCCAGCAACCACCACGTCAGCGTCAACGGGGTAATCAGCGTAATCAAACTATGTTGGGAAGACAGTTCACTGAGACTGACATAACGTCATCTCTAATACTGGAGCGCTTGTTGGAGGTCAATCTGACTGCTTTGAGGGATCCTATTCGAAATCCCAATACCTCCGCTCCTAGCTATCATCCCGACGCATTTTGTGTATACCACTCCTATAGTCCGGGACATGACACCGACGACTGTTGGGCCTTGAAGAACAAGATTCAAGATCTGATTGACATTGGAGTGCTGAGATTCATGCCAGATGGCGAGATGAAAATCTTCCGTTAAGGGTATCTCCACCTTAAGTAACAAAGCTCGAACTGAGAGACTTTTGTTTCATTTGAACTTTCAAGTTGTAATCTCTTTGTTATTCAAACAATTATCTATTAATGTCAAACTTTGTTTCATTAATGCATTGCATATGTTTGTCTTGAATTCATCCATTCGTTTTCACTACTCTTATGCTTTCTTTATGATATTTACCTATTGATAAAAAGCTGCAAGACTTTAGAGGGAGGATGACGAAACAATACCATAATCTCATACAGTATGCTTATGAACGGACCTTGCTGATGATGTACAGGCATTTCTTTCAATTCCCAAACACTGGAGTTATAAGGAAGATAATCCTTAGTCAACCCCTTCGAGCCAAAGAAGTAGGAGTTTTCTGTTCTAAACAAATTAAAACCTTTGATTTAAACCTGGGGCAGGGTAGTCTCTCAGTTAATCCAAAAAAGGCGCGCATTGAAGTCGCAAACTCTCAGTTCGTAATACAACGAACGACATCAAAAAAAGAAAAAACATTCCCCTGGAATCAAAAGACAGTGATGGTTCCTTATCTCATAGGCAGTCATTACCTCTCAAAAGAGAAAAGCCCACTAAGCCAAAACCTATAAAGGAGGCTTAAGAAACCTGGGGCATCCCGCTGACTGTAATCTCGAAAACAGGAACAATCAGGCAAAAGTTAGGGATAACAAATCAAAAGAACGAGGTCATTACAAATCCTCAAACAACATGCAAAAATGTTGCAAAAATGACTGCCTTCCCACGAAATTCAATTGGTGTGAACCATCACCAAAAAGTCGTTCCAAACTCGAATAGAGTGCGACGTACAATTAACTGAGTCTAGGATAGAAGGACATCACGAATAGCGGGAGGGTACAAATATACTTTGAGCCTTTATCCTTTGTTTCTTAAACCGTGAACCAGGCCACGTTACAACCCTTCAAAAGTCCTAATTGAAGCATGGGTTAGTTTGAAAGCATACTGTTTCAAAAGGTTTCCTGACTCCTGTAAGGCTTTGCTCTCAATCTTGTGTTGAATTTGTCTTATAAAAAGTTTTCTGCTAAAAAACGCATTTTTCAAAACTTCGAGACAAGCATAAACTTTGCATTGTTTGAATATCGTTGTTTGCGCATGGTTATTTGTTTGACAGCGAAGAAATTCATACAGCGAATGTTCGGAAGAACGAAAACTCTCTCAGTGAGTAAAATCACTTCAAGAAGGATGACACTTCCATTGACAAATCTCCTATCAACAAGGGGGAATGACTTGTCACCATCCAGCACACCTGGGGCAGTCCAGTAAAGATTTCAACAAATCTTTCAAAATTCAATTGACCTGGGGCAGTCCAGTCAAGGTTTCAACAGATCTTTCAAAGTTCAGTTAACCTGGGGAAGTCCAGTCAAGTTTTCAACAAATCTCTCAATTACAGATTAACCTGGGGCAAGTCTACCTCACCATCACTTGGGGCATTCGAATGTCAATCTCAAGGGTTACGAACAATCCAAGTTTCCTGGAAATATCACAAGCATCTGATACTAGGGGCAGTGATGAAACCTCTCCGAAATCCTTTTGAAAAGATATTCAAGCGTCCTCAAAGAGTTCATCACCTCTCTAGCAGAACTGCAGTCATGGGTTTATTTCCCCAACATTTGTCAAGGATTTATTCTCCAAAACAAATTACATTTCAAATTGATCGGTCATTCAAAAGTTCCTTCATCACCTGTTGGAAGTTACGGTCGTCAAAGATCAAATTCTCACAAAGTTCAAGTTATGAAGCCCGGATTTGACCGGATAGTATCTTGATCTCTACAGCTATTGTGAAGCCTGGATTACAACCAGATAATAATAAAAATTTCTGTGAAGCCTGGATTACGACCAGACAGCAGTCAAGAATACTACGAAGCCTGGAGTCGACCAGATAGTGGTATATCTTCAACACAAGCCGTGAAGCCCGGATTTGACCGGATAACAGCTTAGCAAGCTATTGTGAAGCCTGGATTAAGACCAGATAACAATACAAATTTCTGTGAAGCCTGGATTACGACCAGACAGCAGTCAAGAATACTACGAAGCCTGGAGTCGACCAGATAGTGGTATATCTTCAGCACAAGCCGTGAAGCCCGAATTTGACCGGATAACAGCTTAGCAAGATATTGTGAAGCCTGGTTTACGACTAGATAACAATACAAGTTTCTGTGAAAGCCTGGAGATCGACCAGATAACAGTTAACCGTTAACAGAATGAAGACTCTCATCCTTAAAACCTCATAAGATTGGTATACTTCCAATTTCTAACCGTTAACAGAATGAAAACTCTCATCCTTAAAACCTCAGAAGATTGGTATACTCCCAATTTCTAACTGTTAACAGAATGAAGACTCTCATCCTTAAAACCTCAGAAGATTGGTATACTCCCAATTTCTAACCGTTAACAGAATGAAGACTCTCATCCTTAAAACCTCAGAAGATTGGTATACTCCCAATTTCTAACCGTTAATAGAATGAAGACTCTCATCCTTAAAACCCCAGGAGATTGGTATAATCCCAATTTTTGACCCCCAACAGAATGAAGATTCTCATTCTCAAAGTGGTGTATAACCCAAGTTCCAGATTAATACCTGTAACAAGCCAGGAAAACTATCTGGGGACGACTGATTGTAGATCAATACCTGAAACCATCCAGGAAAACTATTTACATGAAGAGATTGCAGATTAATACCTATAACAAGCCAGGATAACTATCTTTCTTTCTCAAAGTCAGAGATTAATACCTGAAACCAGCTAGGACAACTATCTCACCGACCAACCTTTTCAAGATCCCAGATCAACACCTGCAGCAATCAAAAGATTCTTGCAATCCCCAGCGAAGCTAAAACTTCCAACTATCAATCCCCAAGCAGAATGAAGACTCTCATTCTCAGTTCCTCACCGGTATTCAGATACTCCCCAGTGAAGATCTCCTCAAGACAGGAATCCCCAGTAGATTGGCATACAACCCAAGCTCCTGATTCCCCAACTGTGGTCCCAAGGCTTCTCATTTTCAACAATCAAAGGATTTTCAATCCCCTGAAGCAGTCAAGGATTTACTTTCCCTGACAGCAGTCAAAGATTGCTATCCAGGACTCATCTATCCTCAGCAAGATGGCTACTCAGCTTACACGCGCATCCATTCATATCATAAACATTGATGAAGTGCAATTCATTACATCATGACATTTCATACAACTAACTCTTTACCTTTTCAGGAAAGATCAATCAACAGACAAACATCACCATCTTTCGAGATCCTTCTAGAGATAGTTCAGATGTGACCCAGACATGGCGACATTCTGACACTTATTCCAGATTCCTTCTCAATTCCAAGACCTCTGAAAACAGTTTACGGGTTCTCCAGACACGGATGTTAACCTATCGCTTGTTCGGATTCTTCAACTTCTGAAAACAGTTTACGGATGCTTCCCAACATGGATGCTGCTCTATTGCTTATTCAACTTCAAGACTTCTGAAAACAGTTTACGGGTTCTCCAGACACGGATGTTAACCTATCGCTTGCTCGGATTCAAGACCGCTGAAAACAGTTTACGGGTTCTCCAAATACGGATGTTAACCTATCACTTGTTCAGATTCAAGACTTTTGAAAACAGTTTACAGATTCTCCAAACATGGATGTCAATCTATTGCTTATCCAGACCCCCAGTTCAGAGATGTTCCAAAACATGGATACCTTTCTGATACTCACCCACTCATCAACGACATACAGTTCAACAAACATTTCCAGATGGCATCTCTAAGCCCATCCTCCTACCAACAACTTCCAGATGGCATCTCTAAGCCCATCCCCCGACAAGATTCTGTCACATCCCTAGATGGCATCTCTAAGTTCATCACCAAATGGCATCTTTAAGCCAATTCCCTCTACCATCACATCACTGAGTGCAAATTTTTTTGGGCACTCTAGTGTCCAATCTCCTTTTACCCTCGAGTCGCGAAAGGCAAACTTGCCAATCTAACTCTTCAGGTTCAAGAAGATTGAACAGGGGCAACTGTTGTACCCCAAAATTTGCCCTCTCTTTTCCACAAGAAATCACAGCTTCGGGCTTTTCCTGATTTTTCAGACTGGCTTAAGAATCGATCAAACAGACTTTTCTCATCAGTCAGACAAAATTAGGGTTTCTATTGATTTGGTTGAGTTTGGCTCAAGGTTTGATCAGGCAGACGCTTCTTTGACAATAAATCAAGAATCAGGGTTTGCACGCGCATTCTCGGAAGAATTTGAATCCACAGTATCTTAATTGGCTGTTACACTGCTTTGACGTTTGCTCAAGATTTCTGTTTATTTCTCAAGGTCTAAACATCTGGGACATGGGCTGAGGCTTCTGATTGAGAGTTTGAATTATTGGTTTAGTCAGTGAAATGAAAGACACATGGACGTTTGTTTGATTAACTGTGCAATACTTTGGATTATTCGGAACACCGAACGTTTATTGATTATTTATCATTTCTAAGTTAAAATTATTGGATAATTTCCAGTTATTATAATTAAGGAAATATAAATAATTAAATAAACAATTGAAGAGGAATTAAAAGAGAAATCTGACAAAAAAGATTTGTTTATTCATTTTGAATTGTTTGTTACAGATATTATTTGAATACTGTAAATTTATTTACAGTTATTTACATTAATATTATTACAAATGATTAAAATTGAAATAAAGCTATATCCTAAATGTCTTGAAATCTTCATCTTCTACTGCTGCTCCCCATTGCTCAATTGACATTTACCTGCAAAAAGAAAAGAAAGAAGTCAAACGCAGATAAATTAAGAATATTCTCAGACAGTTAATCATAAAAAAGATCATCATTAAAAGTGATTGGCCGGAATCAGTTTGTTCGCCCTCTCTGCAAATCGCAAGATAACTCTTGGTTCACAAAGAGGGATAGAAAATAATGTTGCAAGCATATGAATATGTACAAGGCTGCATAATTCCGAAACAAGTTGCAAAGTTCAAATTGAACAAACAAGCAAAGCTGTCAACTAAACTGAACTGCACATATGCAAACTGAAAAAATGCCTAACCAAGTCCAATGTCAACTAAATTGTCCAAAAGCTGTCCAAAGAAGATATAGAAAGATATCAAAAGCCAAAAGCTGTCAACAAGTACACAAAAGGCAGAAAATCTGGAAAAGAAGATAAGAGATATGCAGAGGAAAACCAAAATGCAAGCTTATTTCAAATTCATCATTTCCCAGCCAAGCACTTTTTCAGAAAAGTACAGATTTAAGCAATATAATATGCTTTTTATCTGTGGAGAGAGAAAGAGAGAAAAAAGGAAGAGGCTTACAGTTTGTTGAGGCAAGCTGAATAGATATAAAACAAACATTCCAGAACAGAACAAAAGGAGGCAGAAACACATAGAAAAATATAGGCTACAAACTGTAAACAGATCACAAGCCTTGAAGAAGCAAACACAAGCCAATAAGCTTGTAACTCCCAGGCCTGTCCCCTAAAAACACAAGCCCTTCAAGCCTGCTTAAGCTTGCCTCCATCCTGCAACATACAAGCCTCAAAACACAGTAAGCCTGTACCAACAAAACTCCAAACCTGCATATACCACAGGCCTGCCTGTACAATAAACCAACTCAGTGTCCAAGCTTACAAACTGCACCCAACCTGCATAAAAACTACAGGCCTGGAAGCAAACAATAAAGAGTCTGCCTGTTACCAGCAAGCCTTTCAAAGTCTGTTATCCAAACAAACTTCAAACCTGTATAAGGACTTCAAACCTGTCTCAAGCCTTATTCAAACCTTTGTTCAAACAATAAACCTGTACCAACAAACCTTCATCCAAAAGCCTGCTTCAAGCTAACACACAAGCCTGTCAAAGCCTAAACCCCAACAAACTGTACAACATTAACACATCCAAATATCCAAACCAAGTCAGAATCAAACAAATCCAAACAACTCTCAGATTCAATATTATCATCATTGATAAAAAGCCAACTCAGAATCAAAGCCAAAAGAGAGAGGAAAAGATCTCAGATATTAATCATCATTGAAACAAAGCCAGAAAGCAATTCAGAAGCAAAAATACTGAGGCAAAAGCAACAACAACATCATCATACTCAGAATCAAAATCATCATAGCATTGGAAATAAAGCAAGCAAGCAGAAGAGGAAAAGAAGTTTCAGAAACAGATATCCTAGCATTTTCAGATTAAAGCATCATCATTAAACGAAAGCAAGATACAAAGTACCAGGGAAGCCAGCAAGCCCTCGTCATCATACTCCCTCGCCTTGGCCGCTTGAGGACGCCTCCTGTCCACTTCTCCTCCTCCGTCTCCAAAAGCCAACAAAGGTATAAATTCTCCTTCCCTTTTCTTTAAACACCTCACATAACAATAATAACATAGAAGATCAGAATGTATCAAAAAACAATAACGAGCAAGACTAAAATCCAAAACCCTAAAAACTAAAAAAGCTGAGAACCGGTACCTTTCCTTGCCACCACCTTGCTTAACCATGGAGGGAGGAGGAAATGGAGGTGGCGCCTAGTGGCCATAGGTGGAGCGGAGGTTCGTTCAGAAAGCTTGGCTCATAAAAGGATGAAGAGGCATTGAGGAAGATGAGAAGCGCTGCCGTTCGTTCTAAGACACAAACCTTAAGTTCTGAACAAACAAAAGCGAACCCTAAAACAATTGTAACAAGCGTTGGGCCCGTCCCTCATAACAAATGCCTAAGCCCAATCATAAAACTGGCACCTTACCCCTCCTTCAGCGTGTGCATACCCCCCTTTGTGGATCCATCTTTATTTTACACTTTGGGCCATAGATACCCCTAAGCCCATTAAATTCTCTTAACTCTTTTTTATATTTTTGAAAACCAATACCTTTTTATTATTATCACTTAATTATATTTTTAACTTAATTCTTTCTCTTTTTTATTGTTAATTAATATACTAACTTTTCATGTAAAAATTTTATTAATACCTTTTAGAACAATTAAAAAGGCATAAATCTTAGATGTATTAAGTTTAAACATTTTTTTATTAATAAAACCTTTTTTTGTTTTTTACATAAAAAATATTAACTAAAATACATAAACATTAATTTTCTTAAACTTAAAACATTTTTCTTTTCTTTTAATTAAAACTTTTGTTCATATAACATTAACAAAAAGCACAAAAAGAATAAATAATAATACTTAATAAATACATATTTGCATCACTTGTAAATAATCACATACACTTTCACAAATACTTTTATTTCTCTTTGATTCTTATACTTTGCTATATTTTACATTGAGAATATGACGATTCAATTTGGTTGTAAATATTATTTGGACACTACTATCCTGATAAGTCTCATCCCCATTTGTAAATATTTGTACCCCCATCCCCGGATACTTATTTGTAATAGCTTAGACTTTAAATTCCCGCAATTTAGCGCTTTCTATATACTGTATAGACTTAGGGTTTGTATGCCAACAAAATCAACGGCTAGATAACCTAACACAAAGACAAATGCATGACAATCAATACAAAATTCACACTTGCACCCCTAGGGTAATCCCGCTTGTTGCCTTCCAAAATGGGCCATGTTGCATGTTAAGTTCTTTGGCAAAACAAAAAACAAATCAAATGATCATAGTCCCTCGATGACGCTTTCGAAGTTGCCTAAAAAAAATGATCATAGTCCCTCAAGCAAATTGCCAAAGACACTTGACACTATTGCATTCATGGTCTAAACGATGACCCGCGCCCGTCCCGTTAACATCCTAACACAAGATTGTCCACCAAATACAATGGTGGAACAATACTGTTAAAAGGGTTAAAAAATGAGAAAAATCTTTGAGTAAATTTAGGGGTAGACAACTCTTAGTTACTTGATCAAACTTGCAAAACACACTTGCCTACTTTCAAAACACACTCCACAACACAACTTTCAAAAACAACTTTCAAAAACATTGAAATATCTTTTCAAAAAGACAAACACCTTTGTAAAACATTCGAGTAAAGAATTGTTACAACGGTTGCCTAGACAAGGCATCTTTTTCAAAGCATTTTCAAAAACACACACACACACACACACCACCATTTCAAGCAATTGAAAATCAAAGGCAAGTGATCTAAAACAAGTAACTAAGAGCCCATGGATAACCATGGATGAAAAGGGTGCTAATACCTTCCCTTTTCATAATCTACCCCCCGAACCCACGAAAACATATCAAAGGTTTTTCCTGTGCTTTTTAACCTTTCCTTTAGGATAAAATAAAAAGTCGGTGGCGACTCTTGCTAAACCGAAACATTTGCGAAAACAAACGCAAAACCTCAAGTCAGTTCTCCCACCGTATCACAATGATCAAGGGAATGGCGTCTGTGTCTTGAGCTTATCTGAGCTCTAACGGTATTTGATTCTTGGATGAATATCAGAATGACTGCCGTGTCTGGAGCGTATCTGTATTCTGAATGGGTAACAGAGAAAAATCTGTGTGTGGAGCAACTTTGTGCTGGGAATAAGTTCTGAATGAGTGGTAGAATGGCAACCGTGTCTGGAGCGTAACTGGACTGTATCTGAAGTTGAGATCTGTATGAGTAGCAGAAAGACTTCCGTGTATGGAGTGTATCTGAGAATGTAACTGGGATCTGAATAAGTGACAGAATGACATCTGTGGCGGCTGCACTGGGGAAAATCAAACCTCTGGTGTAAGGGCCAGCATGGCATCCGTGTTCAGAGCGTATATAGTCTGTATCAGATTGCTGATGTCTGAGTGAGTAGTAGAATAACCGCCGTGTCTGGGGTGTATCCATACTGTATTTTGACTCGAAATTCTGAATGAGCAATAGAACGACCACCGTGTCTGGGGTGTATCCACACTGTATCGAAATAATTGTTAATGATAGCCTTTTAACTTTATCCTGAAAAGGGTGAAATGTTAGCTAAAACACAAAGTTATGTTGCATGATATGTATGATGCAATGAACTGTGGTTCATCGATTTTTATGATATATGAATGTAATGGATGTACATGTATGCTGAGTAGCTGTCTTGCTGAGGAAAATAAATCCTTGATAACTGGAGATAATGAAATCTTTGACCGTTGTTGGGGATTGAAAATCCTTGATTGTTGAGAATGAGAAATCCCGGGACTTTCCTGGGAAATAAGGAAAACTTCGAAAATCTCTACTGGGGAGTTGAAACTTGGGAGGCTTCTGCTGAGGAGATGAGACCAAGAATCTTCGATCTGTTGGGAAATAAATCTGTGGGGAGACTGTTCACTTGGCCGATGAAATCAGGAGCTTGGTTTGTACGCCAATCTACTGGGGAAGCTTCCTAGTTGGGGATAAGCCAAGAAGTTAACTGCTATCTGCTTGATTCTCAGGCTTTTAAGATAACCTGCTGAGGAATTTGGGTTTAGGATATTCTGGCTCCGCTGGGGATATGTACTTTAAGGCTTTAGCTTTGTTGAAGATCTGAACGATGTATTGTAGGGGATTTCGTCTGGAATGGCACAAAGATATCTTCCTACACCTTCAACCTAACAGTAATTGTCCTTTCTTAATTTCATTTTATTTGTAAGTAGTGATTATATTCAAATGCATATGTCTATTTAACAAAACTTTGGACGTTTTCAAAATAAAACATAAGTGTAAAAAAAGAAAGAAAGGCAAGCAAATTTCTGCACTTTGAACTATCTTTGTATTAAATTTTGTAAGTATCTTTGTATTAACTTTTGTAAGTATCTTTGTACAAAGGAGACAGACATCCTAGTAAGAGAATGTTGTCGTAAAAGTTGAAAAATTTTAAAAGAAAAATGGCTACGTGTAGCAATTCCATGGGATTCCCATTCTGCTATAGCCTTCACAACTTTGAGTATCTTGTCCATTCGCTGCTTTGTCCACCGATGATTGGATTCATCAGTAGCTTATAGCTTGTTGGTGAAGAGATTGTTCTTAAAGTGACCCGACGAGACATAGTCATACGTTTTAATTCCTTAACTTTTTCCTGGACCGCCCTTTCGGGTTTTCGATCCACCGAGAAACCCTTTTTTTCCCAAGTCGCCCTTTCGGGTTTTCAACTTGCCGGGTGTACAGATTTTTTTTTTTGTTTTATCCCTAATTTTTACCTAAACCGCCCTTTTGGGTTTTCGGTTCACCGGGATGCCCATTTTTGCCCAAGTCGCCCTTTCGGGTTTTCAACTTGCCGGGTCGTTTTATGCGTAGTATATTTTGACTATGTTTGCGTTTGCAGGGTGCAGCAAATCGTCGCCGTCCATGGTGGTCAGAATCATTGCTCCACCAGAAAAAATGTTATTGATCACAAATGGTCCTTCGTAAGTAGGAGTCCACTTGCCACTGGGATCACTTTGCGGTAAGATGATCCGCTTGATTACAAGATCTCCGACTTGATATACCTGACGCCTGACTTTCTTGTTGAAAGCCTTGATCATCCGTTTTTGGTACGTCTGACCATGACAAACAGCAGCAAGTCGTTTCTCGTTGATCAAGTTAAGTTGATCAAGCCGGGTCTGAATCCAATCGTCTTCACTCAAACCGGCATCCTTCATAATCCTCAAGGAAGGAATCTGAACTTCCATAGGTAAAACAACTTCCATGCCATATACCAAAGAAAAGGGAGTTGCCCCTGTTGAAGTACGTGCCATGGTACGATATCCATGCAAAGCAAACGATAACATTTCATGCCAGTCCTTGTAGGTGACAGTCATCTTTTGAATGATCTTCTTGATATTTTTGTTCACGGCTTCAACAACACCGTTCATCTTCGGCCGATAGGGAGATGAATTGTGATGATAAATCTTGAACTGTTCACATAGCGCGGTGATCATAGTGTTGTTCAAATTCGTACCGTTATCCGTGATAATCCTGTCGGGGATACCATACCGGCATATGAGGTTCTGCTTGATGAAGCGGGCAACCACATTCTTTGTAACTGAGGCGTAGGAAACTGCTTCGACCCACTTGGTAAAATAATCAATAGCTACCAGGATGAAGCGTTGTTCATTGGATGCTATATGCTTGATCTCTCCAATCATGTCAATGCCCCACATTGCGAATGGCCAAGGAGCTGTCAGAACGTTGAGAGGAACAAGAGGGATATGTACCTTGTCAGCATAGACTTGGCATTTGTCGCAAGTAAGGGAATGTTGATGACAATCAGCTTCCATGGTAGACCAGTAGTAGCCTGCCCTTAGAATCTTCTTAGCCATCGTATGTCCGCTCAAGTGGGTGCCAAATGTGACACTATGTATATCAGTCATGATTAACTCTGCTTCAACCTTGTCCGCACACCGAAGTAGAACACAATCATGGCTGTGCTTATAAAGGATGCCATTGCTTAGGAAGAACTTGGCAGAAAATCTCTTTAAGAACTTTTTGTCATTGACGGAAGCTCCTTCAGGGTATTCTCGAGGCTGGAGATACCTTTTGATTTCATGAAACCAGGGTTGTTCCACTATTTCTTCGGTATTAATCTCATGACAGTGTGCAGGTTCGTCCATTCGCTCGATGGTGATTTGGGGAGCGTCGTTATCCTAGTTGAGTTTAAACATGGAAGACATTGTAGCCAGAGCATTTGCTAGCTGATTTTCTTCTCGCGGGAAATGCTCGAAAGTAATCTGCTCGAAATGAGGCAACAACATCAAGACATGTTCTTTATATGGGATAAGATTAGGATGTTTAGTATCCCACTCTCCTTTGACTTGACTGATAACCAAAGCCGAGTCCCCAAATACGACCAAGGATTTGATTCCCAAGTCTATAGCAGCCTTGAGACCAAAGATGCAAGCTTCATATTCAGCCATGTTATTGGTACAGCTGAAGCAAAGCCGGGAAGTGAAGGGCGTATGGCAACCTTCCGGAGAAATGAGTACCGCACCGATACCGTTGCCAAGTGCATTTGAAGCACCATCAAAGTACATGGTCCATCGGGATCCTTGTTCAGGTCCGTCATACGGTCTGTTACCTTCAATGTTGTCCAATGTCATGATGTCATCGTCAGGGAAGTCGAATCTCATAGATTGGTAATCTTCGACGGCTTGATGAGCTAGATGGTCAGCTAGTACACTCCCCTTTATAGCTTTTTGGGTAGTATACTGGATATCATACTCAGTCAGGATCATTTTCCATCTAGCGATTCTTCCAGATAAAGCAGGCTTCTCAAAGATATACTTGATCGGATCCATTTTGGAAATCAGCAAAGTGGTATGAGTCAACATATACTGCCTTAGCCGACGAGAAGCCCATACCAAAGCGCAACAAGTTTTCTCGAGCAGTGAGTAGCGAGTCTCACAGTCAGTAAACTTTTTGCTAAGGTAATAAATGACTTGCTCTTTTCGGCCAGACTCGTCATGTTGGCCCAGTACGCACCCCATTGAGTTATCCAAAACAGTCTGATACATGATTAATGGTCTTCCTTCGACGGGTGGCATCAAAATAGGAGGTTCTAGTAAATACTCCTTGATCTTATCAAAAGAAACTTGCCAATCATTGTTCCATTCAACTACCTGATATTTCTTCAACAGTTTGAAAATTGGCTCACAGGTAGATGTCAGGTGAGAGATGAACCTCACGATATAGTTTAAGCGTCCCAAGAATCCACTAACCTCCTTTTCAGTGCGGGGGGCATGCATTTCTTGTATAGCCTTTACTTTAGCTGGATCAACCTCAATGCCTTTGTTGCTGACAATAAAACCCAAAAGTTTACCAGACCTAACTCCAAAAGTGCACTTCCTTGGGTTCAGTATGAGCTTATACTCCTTCAACCTGGAAAACAGCTTTTTCAAATGATCAAGGTGTTCTTCTTCTGTCTGTGATCGAGCTATCATGTCGTCTACGTAAACTTCGATCTCATGATGTATCATATCATGAAACAAAGCTACCATGGCGCGTTGATAGGTTGCCCATGCATTCTTCAGTCCGAATGGCATCACTTTGTAGCAGAAGTTACCCCATTGCGTGACAAAAGTGGTTTTCTCCATGTCCTCGGGGGCCATTTTGATCTGGTTGTATCCCGAGAATCCATCCATGAAGGAAAATACCTTGTGTTAAGCTGTGTTGTCAACCAAGATGTCGATGTGTGGTAGTGGAAAATCATCTTTAGGGCTAGCCCTGTTTAAGTCCCGATAGTCCACACACATTGTGACTTTGCCGTCCTTCTTAGGCACGGGCACAATGTTAGCAACCCATTGTGGATAGGAAGTAACAGCCAGAAAACCAGCGTTGAATTGCTTCATTACCTTATCTTTAATCTTCTCAGACATGTCGGGCCTCATTCGGCGGACCTTTTGCTTGATCGGCGGACAGTCTTCTCTTATAGGGAGACAGTGAACCACGATATCTGTGTCCAATCGCGACATGTCTTCATAGGACCAGGCAAAGATCTCAACATATTCGTTCAACAACTGCACTAAGTGATCTTTGACACTTGGTTCCAGGTTGGCACCCACTTTTACCTCTTTCTTGTCTTCCTCTGTTCCCAAGTTGATGGTCTCTAGCAACTCTTCATGAGGCAGAATATCCCTCTCTTCTTGTTGCAAAAGTCTGGCTAACTCTCCCGACCCTTCACAGTCTTCGTCAACTTCGTACTCAGCATGATTGACCAAATCTTCAGAGTTACTGAAAGCTAAAGCAGAATAGTCACCCATGGAATCCGGAGTGGATGGGTACCTGCATTTGGGAGTGTGGGTGTATGTAAGGGATAGCCATCCTTAAACAAAACAAAATGCAAAAAGAAAGAAAATGAACACAACAGTTTATAGATGAAAACGTCCAATGATTCATTAAAAAATGGCATATGATAATGAAGAAAATGAAGCCCTTACAAATGGACCTATATGCCCCGGGAAAGGCATAAGGTGAAAATAGTGTACAAATTGTTTAGTTATTACAGACCAAAATAGGAAATTATTCAAAGATAAATTTACTGGTTGATGAAGGTGATGGGAATAAAATCCTTTGTTTCCTAGTTGCTTACACCCCCTTCGACGGTTGGGAAGACCCAATCTTCAAAGTTGTCCTCTTCATCATCATCTTCTACAACATTAATTCCATAGTGAGTGATTTTGACGGGTGGTCCTCCAGCCCTAGAGCGACGCATAGCTTTCTGGCCTGTAGCAGTAAACCCTAGTCCAAACTTGTCCGTCTTATGGGGAAAATCAGGCAGTTGCCCCCACACTGTACTCTTTCCTTCTTTAATTACAGCCTCTGCATCCTTGAGAGATGCCATCCTAGATACATGCTTAGGAACGATAGGCACATCAACCATTGTCTTCGCAACTGCGACCTCAGGAGAAACTTCCTCAAAATGTTGGAAAGGCGTTTCTATGAACTCGCCATCCAACTCTACATAGCGGAAGGAGTTGAGGTGACTTATCATGTACTCTTCCTCGCCATGCACCGTTATAATCTTACCCTGAATAGGATATTTTAACATTTGGTGTAAAGAGGAGGTAACTGCCCCAGCATAGTGGATCCACGACCTTCCCAATAAGCATGAGTATGAGGGACGAATGTCCATCACGTAAAAGGTAGAGTTGAAGATCTCGGTGCCCACTTTGATAGGAATGTCAACCTCTCCGTGAACCATTCTCTTGGACCCATCAAAGGCCCTAACAAGGATGTTACTGGGTTTGAGGGTCAATCTTTCGCAGTCTAAACGGTCTAACACTTTCTTCGGCAGCACATTCAAAGAATAACCGGTATCAACTAAGACATGGGCGAGGGTGGTTCCCCTGCATTCAACTGAGACATGTAGCGCGTCGTTGTGTTTCCTTCCCTTGGGAGTCAAATCAACATCGGAAAAACCAAGACCATTATCAGCAGTAAGGCTGGCCACGCACTCCTGAAACTGGTCAGCCGAAGTTTCTTGGGGTACACGTGCCGCCTTTAAAAATTTGATTAAGGCCTTAGCATGGGCCTCAAAGCAGAGTAGAAGAGCCAACATGGATATTTTGGAAGGGGTCTGCCCTAACTGTTCTACGACGTTGTAGTCGCTCCTCTTGATTATTTTCAAGATTTCTTCCATTTCTTTCTGGGTGGTTTCGGGGATTACCACAGTCTGAGCCTTTATCCTGACAGGCGTTTCTAGTATCCCCTTACCCTTATCGGTAGTATCAACAACAGTTCTAACTTCAGGTACATCAATTTCTTCAATTATCGGGCCTTGCGCATATGGCTTAACAGGCACAGAAGCTTTCGAGGGTCCGAAGATTGCTCGAGGGGGAGCAATCTCCGGAGAAAAAATCTGGCCGCTGCGAGTTATCTTGCTTGTTCCCGAAATGTTCCCTATATCAGGGGTTTCCTCTTCAGAATTCTCTTGGACTGATTCAATCTGTTTGATGCCATGATAGAAGATTTCTCCTCTGTAGTTCCATGGTATCGTCTTGCTAGATTGATACGGGACAGGCCCCGACATGGTGATTTTTAATGGTACAAACTCAGGATCAGGCGTAATCTTGACAGGCCTTTTGCAAGCCTTGGGAAGATTGTCGGAGATGGTTATTATTGCAATATCATTGGTTGAAGTATCAAAGGTAGCAGGAGTAACAGGAGTGAAGGTATCAACAAGAGTCTTTTGGAAGAGTATCTCTTGGGTATTCATCAGGCGTTGTATGCCTGATTTCAACATTGGGCAGTCAACTCGTATGTTTAAACAAAAGTATTAGTCTTTTCCATAGCCTGGGAATATCCCGGCTCTCATCAAATTCACTTTAATTACTGATAAGGGAGTCAAAAGGTCAGCAACATTGGTAACATGAAGGTCTTCCAAACCGGCATGAACATTATGACCGTGCTTGGGCATTGGTGCAGAAATCATGTTGGGCTTCTCAGGAGCATCAAACTATACCTCCTTAGCGTCTATTAGGTCTTGGATTTTGTTCTTAAGCGCCCAACAATTATTGGTATCATGCTTTACACTGTCAGAGTGGTAAACACATTTTGCATTGGAGTGGTAATATGGAGAAGAGGTATTAGGGTTCTTTGGCGCTTCCTTCAAATTGGTAAGATTCAACTTTAGCAAATGAGGGAGTACTTGAGCTGGCGTCATGTTGATTCGGGTGAACTGCCGTTGTGGCCTTTCTACCCGTTGTTGATGAGATCTTGGCTGATTGCTGCGAGGTTGATCATTTGAAGAGTTTTGAATCATCACAGCCCCTACAGTTGGTCGGCACTCGGTTCTTCCTTGACTTTTCTGAGAATAAACGGCAGAAGCTTCCTTCTTAACTGGGGAGGTCTTCTTAACAGTAGCAGACGCAGAGGTATCTTTCTGAATCTTACCACTTTTAATGTTAGTCTCGACCCTTTAGCCGGTCAAGATTAGTTCGGTGAATCCCGCGGAGGAACTCCCGATTAAATGATTGAAGAAAGGGCCAGATAGGGTCCCTGAAAACATGTCAACCAGCTCTCTATTCGACAATGGCGGTTGCACCCTTCCAGCCAGATCACGCCACTTCTAGGCATACTCTTTAAATCCTTCATTAGAAGCCATACCCATACTCTGTAGTTGAGTACGAGTGGGCGCTAAGTCAACATTGTATTGGTACTTTCGGTAGAACGCAACAGCTAAATCTTCCCAGTTGTGGACGTCAGACCTCTCAAGTTCATAGAACCAGTCCAAATGTATGCCTGACAAACTGTCTTGAAAAAGTGTACCCAGAGGTCTTTATCAGATGAGTGGGGTTGGATTTTTCTGACATAGGATCTCAGATGCATCTTTGGGCAGGACAGACCGTCATACTTAGCAAATGTTGGTACTTTGAACTTGGGGGGAATAACGATCCCAACGACCAACCCTAGTTCTTCAAAATCTAAACCAGGGACTCTCTGCAACTCCATGGCTGCGAATCGATCCTCAATATTTTTATATTTATCATCCGCCGGGGGATACTGCTGTTCGGAGTAGTCTTCATCTTCTTCCTCTTCTTCCTCTTCAACTTCAGATTCAGAAGGTACCGCAGCTCCTTTTCCTTTACCAGCCCCTTCATCAGACGTTGAGGGGAACTCGAGAACTTTTCTAGCATTGCTTTCAAACCTTCTTCCAAAAGTGGCTACTCCGGGCCTTTTCTTCTTTTTCTCTTTATTTTTCTCCAACAGTGCTTTAAGGTCCTCTTGACCCTTTGCTAAGGTCATGAGGAGTTGCTGTAATTGAGAATTTTGTGCTTGCAGATCCTTAATCGTCTGCTCCAAATCCATCTTGCTGAAATAAACAGCAGAAAGATAAGGAAACCTGGTGTGAAGACCTGTTTATGCATATGATGAATGATGCGTTATTCATGTAATGCATTCAAGGGTTCAGAAATTCAAGTTTGTTGCAAACAAAAAGAACACACGTCATATTAAGAAGAAATTTGTTAGTACATAAGTGCCCTATGGGCAAAATATTACAAAATTCTTAATGTAAAAAGACATTGCGCATCCTCTTTGGTGCGATGTAAGTGTTAAGAGTTTCCTCCTCATGCAGTCGGCGGGTAAGCTCCAAAACCTTCTTCTCACTGGCATAGAAGCTGGCTTCAAAAGTATTCCGTTCTTCTTTGAGTTGGATCCAACTCTTTTGTAATTCTTTCCATGATGTTGGCATGTCAGGGTGTAGGAGGGTGTATGGAACCTCTCCTTCTATAACAGGCTCTTTGATCACGGGGAGAATGTGAGGATATGGCATCATAAGATTCTGGGCGCGGGTTCGTACCCACTTGAGATAAGACTCAAGGGGGATGGAATTCTTGTGCCCCAGTGTCTTACTATCCACCTTGTTGGGCATCCTCCAAACTCTGATAAACCTTTGTCGAAGTCCTTGCGCATCATTGTCGAAGTCAAAAACTAAGTCAGGAATCAGCATGTCATAAGGGCCATCCCTCCGAGCATATCCAAACTGTCTTATAGCTAAACATGGGTTATAGGTAATGCCTCCCCTTAATGCCAAGTAGTGGGACATTAGGGAATTCCCTACAACGATCAATGATGATAACATTTTCTCTGGACCGAGAACACCAATGTACATCAGAATGTGTGAGGGTCATCAATCGTTGTGACCACCTTAAACCCTGCTCATTCTTCAAAACTGATTGTGGAAGGTGAGTAATAAACCACCTTGCTAGGAGAGGAGCACAACACATGAGAACACCTCTTTTACTCATTGTTCGTGTGTAAAATGAGTGTAGGATGTCCCCAAGCAATGTAGGTACAGGATTCCGGGATATGAAAATCTTGACAGCATTCACATCTATAAGCTGATCAGGGTTCGGGAACAAGACCAACCCATAGATGAGGAGTGCCACAATCTCTTCAAAGGCTTGTAGATCTAGAGAATTCCAACAGTCTTGTGCCTTCTAAAACAGAAACTTTGCCAAGAAACCCTTGACACCACTTCTGGTTTCCCAATCTCCTTTGATGTCAGATGGTTGCAAGTGTAATGCTTGAGCAACATCTTCAGGCTTTGGTTCTTTTTCCGTACCGCTGTAGGGTAGTTGATGAAGAATAGGAATTCTCAGGAGTTGAGAAAATTCCTGCAAAGTGGGCACTAGTTGATAATCTGGGAATGTGAAACAGTGGTGTAGGGGGTCAAAGAACTGGAAGAGAACTTTCACCATGTCTTCTTCAATGTTGGAGTTGACCAAGTTGAGAAGTCTACCATGTCTTTCACTAAAGAGCGAATTCTCTGGAATCCTAGAAGTAAACTCCTTGAGTTTAGAAGGGATCCTCACAAGGTTGACTTGAATTGTTTTCCTGCGAAGAGATTCCATGACCTACAAAACAAGAACAAAGATGAAGATCCAAACCCTTGAAATGGTTAGTGGATGCATATGATGCTTTATGATGTTCATGATGTATGCACAAGCACATGTATAAGCAAGTCACACAAAACCCTAGCTTCAGGCTTGCATGAAGTTTCATAGGTAAATACCCTCTTGAGTTTAGTTGGCTCAAACTTGTCCTACAAATAGTAACCGGGTTCTAAGGAGCTCAATATCATTGGATTGTTTTCTATGTTCATTTTTTTGGTTTAGCCACTTAACTAGCGACCAAAATATTCCAAGAAAACAACCCTCAATGAGTGTAGTATCGAGTATCTACCGACTTTGGACTACACCAAAGCCGGTCATCTCACTACCCCTAAAAAGGCCAAGATGGTCAATTAAGGTTCTAAGAGTTTATTAGTGCTTCATGACATCACTCAGCGGCCCCGTATTCTCTTTGATTGACTCAAAGGCTACCGGTACTCACAAATATGTCGCACTAATATAGCTATTTCTTTAACCATGTCGGTATACCCCGCACAGTTTCCACAACGTATTTCTATTTACCTATGAATGTTTCCCAAATCTGGGTAGAGGATTTGAAGCCCAAACAAGAGAACCAAATGTAAAGCAAACAAAGCAATCAAGACAAACATGCAAAAGGTGATCTAAGCCCTAAGGTTACTCCACTTTTAAAGTTTTCCCCAGCAGAGTCGCCAGTTCTGTGATACGGTGGGAGAACTGACTTGAGGTTTTGCGTTTGTGTTCGTAAATGTTTCGGTTTAGCAAGAGTCGCCACCGACTTTTTATTTTATCCAAAGGAAAGGTCAAAAAGCACAGGAAAGACCTTTGAGATGTTTTCTTGGGTTCGGGGAGTAGATTATAAAAATGGAAGGTATTAGCACCCTTTCTATCCATGGTTATCCATGGGCTCTTAGTTACTTGTTTAGATCACTTGCTTTGCTTTTCAATTGTTTGAAATGGTGCTCTTCAATTGTTTGAAATGGTGCTTTGTGTGTGGTTTTGAAAGATGTTTTGAAAAGGGGTCGTCGTTGTGGCATCCTTTGTAATGATTCTTGTTTGAATGTATACAAAGGTGTTTTTGTCTTTTGAAAAGCTTCCAATGTTTGAAAGTAGGGTTTTGAAATTGTGTGGTGAAGTGTGTTTTGAAAGTAGCAAGGATGTTTTTGCAAGTTTTTGATCAAGTAACTAAGAGTTATCTACCCTATTTTACTCAAAGATATTTCTTATGTTTTTAACCCTTTTAACAGTGTTGCTTCACCATTGTATTTGGTGAACAACCTTGTGTTAGGATGTTTAACGGGACAGGCGCGGACCATCGTATAGACCATGATAACAATAATGTCAAGTATTTTTGGCAATTTTATTGAGGGACTTGATCATTTTGTTTAGGCAACCTAGATAGCGTCATCGAGGGACTATGATCTTTTGTTTTGTTTTTGTTTTGCCAAAGTACTTGGCATGCATACCATGACCCATTTTTGAAGGCAACAAGTGGATTGTAACCCTAAGGGTGCAAGTGTGCATTGTGTTTGTTTTTCATGCATTTTTGTCTTTGATTAAGTCAAACTATTTGTTGGTTTTGATTTTGCATACAAACCCTAATTCTAATCATGGCATAATTGAAAGCATTTAAGTGCGTAAAAATAAATCTAAGCTATTACACCTTGGATATATGGGGGGGGGGGGGGGTACGATTTTGAATAGGGGGTATTTGATAAGAAATATAAAGCCCTAATTACTATTACATCCAAATTGAATTCTTTGTGAAATAAAAATAAATGGGCAATATTTAATTAAATAAGATAAATAAATATTAAACAAGATGTATTATGCAAAAAAAAGTTTTTATTTGTTCATGTATGCAAAAGTATATTTTTTTTAATGTAAAAGGTATAAAGAAATAAATAAAAGATTAATTTTATTTTGTTTTTAGGGCAAAAACCCTAATTTCTTAAGAAGATAAATATAATGCATTATTTATGTACAAAAATATGTATAAAAATGAAATATATCTAAAAAGGTATTTTTTAGTATAAATAATAATAAAAATAAAAAAAGTAATATTTTTGTATTTTATTTCTAAGTATTTAATAAAATAAAAGTATATATGTATATATTTATTAAATATGTTAAGTATGTAAAAAATAAAATAAAATATTTACAAAAATACAATATATTCAAGAAATATTTTTGGTGTGGATAATAAAAAATAAAAATGAAAAATAGAAGTATTATTTGCATTATTTTCAAGTTTAAACAAAATAATATAAGTATTTAAATTGTTTTTCATATTAGAAAAAATCAAAATAAAATATCTAATAAATGAAAAAAATTGTGAAAATATTTTTAGAGTATTTTTTGTATTTGAAAATAAAATATTAAAGTCAGAAAAGAAATTAAAATGCAAAAATAATGAAAATACAAAGAAATGGGCTAGGGGGTGCTGAAAGCAAGCTGGGAGGTGTTGGAAGCAAGAAGGCCAGGCCCAACCCAGACTTCATCTTCTTCCTTGTGACAAACAGAAAAACGCGCGTGGCTAGTTCAAACCTGTATCTTCTGTTTCAATGCTTTTTTGACAAAACTCAAAACATGAAATTTGTAGAGCATCAAACAACGATTTCAACCATCTAAAACATTAAATCTAACTCTCAAAGACCAGAGAGAATTTCTATGACCCTAATTTCTAACCTAGATTTTTCAGAAAGTTCATGGATGAAATTCTCCTAGCACGATTAATATAAATGAAAACTGAGCATATGTATGGTTTCAGGGCAATGAGTACAACATCTTTTATTCACAAACCTAAGGCTAAAGGTTCCTAAATAGAGAGATAGAAGTTCATGAAATACCTGTTTCAGTTGAGTTCGAGTTGGACAATGCAGCAACTTTCAATGAGGCCTGAGGTTCTTTTGAGCTTGCTTGATGTTCCCTGAACCTTTCCCAATGCTTGGTTTGTTTTGAACTGGCCTAAACCTCTCCACAGAACTCAACCTGCAAAGCTTCAAATCAAAAATGGTGATGTGTGTAAATGGAGTTACAGTAGCTTATGAATGGTCTGGACAGCTTAGGTATATTGTTTGGAATGTGTTTGAAGTGATTTGGGACAAAACGCATGAGGGGATTTGATTGTGGCTTGTGATTTGCAGAACTAGCCCTGTTTTGGGCATAAATGAAGATTTGGTGCTTAAGGGTGTTTTAGGGATGAAGGGCTCGTGTTCTTGGCTTACTAGGGTGTGTGAAACTTGTTTGAAAACTTTGCTTTAGTTCAATATATCAGATATGTGTATTCTTGACTTTTTGCACAATGCCTTGGTTTTGAAGCAAAGATGTGAAGTGACCAAGCTATGGCCTGTACATGCTAGCTCCAAGCATGCTTAAGTTAGTGTACTATGCCTGAGATTAGGGAACTTGTTTGCTGCAAGGAAATAAGTCCAAGGCTCAAGAAAATGCAATTTGACATAAAGTTGCCTTTATGAAAATGGAAGTGCCATCTTTATGCCTAAAATGGAAATATTCAATGTACAATGCTCCCTTGATAAGAACAATGCCAATGTCCAATGTATTTGCATTCAATTTTTGAGTGTAAATTGGTTTAGAGGCCTGTAATTATGTACTAAGCTAGTTTGGTCAGATTTGCAACTTGGTATGAACATGTATTGGCCATGGTTACAAAGTGAGTTTTTTCCAACTTCAAGCATTTGATTCTCTCTAACCACAAATATGTTTGAGGAGTTCTTGGACAATTTGGAAAGCTTGCAACATGTACTATAATCCATATTTGAAATGCAACTTGAGACTCCAAGCGGAACCATGTGAAAAATGGCCAAGAAGATGGGTCAAAATCCTTCCTAAACTAGGGCAAAATTTCTCTAAGTTAAAAGTTTTAGGGACCCTTGTTCCAAAAATCATAACTTGAGATCCATACTTATTTTGAGAAAACTTTGTGAATCAAAGTTGTAGACTTTGTAATGGAATACAACTTTCATGTTGTAAGTTTTGTTTGAATCCACTTGCATCTTGGTGAAAATATGGTACAAAGTTAGGAAAAATTAAGAAAATTTTATAACTTAGAAAATTTCTATGTTATGAAATTTTTCCATTTTAAACCCTAATTTGCAATTTTGGGTTTCTTGATGAACAAGTTTCATAATTTGACATGTCTTGATGAAAAATGACCCTTGGCACTTGATTTTGACCAAAAAGTCAAAGTTTGACTTTTCAATGTACAGTCAGATTTTGATCAGTTGACTGAAAAATTCATCTACCAATCCTATGCATTTGAGAACTTTTGAACTTCTTGAATGGGTCAAGATAATGTCATTGAGTCCTTGAGTCCATGTTTGAGCTTGATTTGCCATTGGCTAGGTCAAACAGTCAAAAATTGCCTTTGTACAGTCAAAACCCTAAAAATGACCATTTTGCCCTTTTGGTGATCTGATCAAATTTCTTGTGGAATTGTGGTCCAAACTTGATCAAATGGTTCATATGAGATCATAATGTTGATGTGGGTCAAAATTCATGAGGTTTGACTCTCAATTGGCCACAGTTTACTTTTTCCCCAATACAGCTGATTTCTAGGTTAACTGTCCAATTGACTGGGCAAAAATTTGATTCAAGGCTTGAAACTTGGTATGGACAAACTTGTGAGTCCGACATGAAGTATGAAAGTCACTTTGGGCATTTTAGGTCAAAACATCCCTGTGCAAACTCAAACCCTAATTTAGGTCAACAGTGCAAAGAGGTGTCTTGAGCAGATCAAACCCTAGCTTGATCTTGAGTTCCAAGAGCCTTGTGATGAGAAATGTTGATAAAATGAGAGGGAAAATTTTGGGGTACAATAGGTGGTTGAAGAAAGGACCTGACAGGGTACCCAAGAACATATCCACCAACTCCCTCTCAGACAGAGGGGGCTGTACTCTTTCGGCTAAATCTCTCCATTTCTGAGCATATTCTTTGAAACCTTCATTTGAAACCATACCCATACTCTGAAGTTGAGTACGGGTTGGTGCCAAATTTGTGTTGTATTGGTACTGCTTATAGAAGGCAGCGACAAAGTCTTCCGAATTATGGATATCAACCCTCTCCAATTGGTAGAACCAATCAAGCTGGGTTCCGAATAAACTGCCTTGAAAGAAATGGAACCACAAGTCTTTGTTGGCAGAGTGCGGCTGAATCTTCTTCACGTATGATCGGAGGTGCATTTTGGGACATGTCACCCCATCATATTTATCAAATAGCGGCACTTTGAATTTTGGTGGAATCACAATTCTTGAAACTAGCCCCAATTCCTCAAAATCTAAACCTGGTACTTTCTGTATTTCCATAGCAGCTAGACGCTCTTCCAGATGTCGGTATTTATCATCCGTCGGAGGATACTGCTCCTCGAAATAATCCTCCTCTTCCTCCTCTTCTTCAGATTCAGATGGAACTGCTGTCTCTTTCCCTTTTCTTTCCCCCTCATTAGATGTTGTTGGAAAATCCAAGGTCCTTCTAGCTTGTCCCTGAAAACTTCTACCCATGATTACCATGCCAGTGGGTTTCTTCTCTTTTTTCTTTTTCTCTTTTGCTAGCAGAGTCTTCAGCTCCTCTTGCCCCTTGGCCAGGGTTGTAAGTAACTGCTGGAACTGCATGTTTTGAGTTTGGAGATCTTTGACCATCTGTTCGAGATCCATCTTACTGAAATAAAAAGTAGAGAGATGAGGAAACTTGTTGCAAAGACCTGTTTATGTTATGATGAATGTTATGTGCATATGTAATGTATTCAAGGATTTTAAAAGATTCAAATTTGTTTAAACAAAAAGGAAACACACGTTATATTAATAAAATAGAGTTTGGGTACATCAATGCCGCCTGGGCAAAATAATACAATGCTCTAAGATAAAAAATTAGTGCGCATCCTCTTCGGCGCAATGTAGGCATTTAGAGTTCGCTCCTCCTGAAGTAGCCTAGTGAGTTCTAAAACCTTCTTCTTTCTTGCGTAGAATTGGGCTTCAAAAGTATCACGCTCTCCCTTGAGCTGTATTCAATCCCTTTGCAGGTCTTCAAGAGATGTGGGCATGTCAGGATGTAGGATAGTGTATGGAACTTCTCCCTCCTTAACAGGCTCAACAATCACCGGTAGAATAGAAGGATAAGGCATCATAAGACTTTGAGCGCGGGTTCGTACCCACTTGAGGTAAGGCTCAAGAGGGATGGAATTCTTGTGTCCCAAAGTCTTGCTATCCACCTTGTTTAGCATCCTCCAAGCTCGGATGAATCTCTGGCGAAGACCTTGATCATCGTTGTCATAGTCGAAAACCAAGCCTTGAATCAACATATCATGTGGGCCATCCCTTCGGGCATAACCAAACTGTCTTAGAGCCAAGCATGGGTTGTAGGTGATGCCTTCCAAAATGCCAAGTAGAGGGACATTAGGGAATTCCCCACAACGGTCGACAATAATAACATTCTCTTTGGATCGAGAACACCAATGAATATCAGAATGTTTAAGCGTCATCAACCTTTGTGAGCACCTCAGACGTTGCTCATTCTTTAAGACTGATTGGGGAAGATGAGAAATAAACCATCTTGCCAGGAGAGGAGTGCAGCACATAAGAACACCTCTTTTCCTCATTGTACGAGTGTGAAAAGAGTGTAAGATATCCCCAAGCAATGTATGCACCGGATTGCGTGACATGAAGAACTTGACAACACTCACATCTATGAGTTGGTCAGGGTTTGGGAACAAGAGCATCCCATAGATACGAAGAACTACAATCTCCTCAAAAGCTTGTAGGTCCAAGGAATTCCAACAGTCTTGGGCCTTCTCAAACAAGAACTTCGCCAAGAAGCCTTTGACACCACTTATAGTTTCCCAATGGGCTGTGACATCAGATGGTTGCAAGTGCAGGGATTGAGCAACCTCTTCTGGAATTGGATCTCTTTCCGTAATGTTGAAAGGTAGTTGATTGAGAATCGGAATCCTCAAGAGTTGAGAGAATTCTTCCAAAGTAGGCACAAGCTGGTAGTCAGGAAATGTGAAGCAATGATGCAGAGGGTCAAAGAACTGGAAGAGAACCTTCAGCATATCTTCCTCTATGTTGGAGGTGACCAAGTTGAGTAGACGACCATGCCTCTTGGTGAATGGAGAATTCTCAGGGATCCTTGAAGCTAGCTCCTTGAGTTGTGGAGGAATTCTCACAAGGTTGACCTGGATAGTTTTTCTGCGAAGTGAATCCATGTCCTACAAAACAAGAACAAAGATGAATTTCCAAAATCCTTGAAATGGTTAGTGGATGCAAATGATGCTCATGATGTCCATGATGTTATGCACAAGTATATATGTACAAGCGAATCATACAAGTTCCTAGTTCAGGCTTGCATGGGGTTTCATAGGTAAGTACCCTCTTGAAGTTAGTTGGCTCAACCTGTCCTAGAAATAGTAACCGGGTTCTAAGGAGCTCAATATCACTGGATTGTTTTCTTTGTTCATTGTTTTAGTTCAAGCCTCTTTACCGGCGACAGAAATTTCCCAAGAAAGCAATCCTCAATGAGTGTAGTATCGAGTATCTACCAACTTCGGACTGCACCAAAGTCGGTCATCTCCTACATCCTAAATGGCCAAGTTGGTCAAGTAAAGGTTCTAGAAGTTCATTAGTGCTTCATGACATCACTCAGCGGCCCCGTATTCTCTTTGATTGACTCAAAGGCTACCGGTACCCACAAATATGTCGCACTAACATAGCTATTGCTTAGACCGTGTCGGTATAGCCCGTACAGTTTCCACAACGTATTACTATTTACCTATAATGTTTCCCAAATTCGGGTGGAGGATTCAAACCCAAACAATAGAACCAAGATGTAAAGCAAACAAGTCAAACAATTGTAAGCAAATAAAGGTGATCTAAACCCTAAGGTAACCCCACTTTTATAAAATCCCCAGCAGAGTCGCCAGTTTTGTGATACGGTGGGAGAACTGACTTGAGGGTTTTGTGTTTTATCGCAAATGTCACGGTTAGCAAGAGTCGCCATCGACTTTTCTTTTATCCAAAAGGAAAGGTGAAAAACCACATGAAATACCTTTGAGATGTTTTCTTGAGTTCGGGGGGTAGATTATGAAAAGGGAAGGTGCTAGCACCCTTTTCATCCATGGTTTTCCATGGGCTCTTAGTTACTTGCTTAGATCACTTGCTTTGTTTTATTTGAAATGGTGTTTGGTGTGGTTTTGAAAGTATTTTGTAAAAGAGGCCTTTGTTTAGGCAATATTTTTAATGATTCTTGTTCATAAGAATATATACAAAGATGTTTGTCTTTTGAAAATGTTTTCAATGTTTTTGTAAGATGTTTTTGAAATGTTTTTGAAATGTGTGTGTGCTTGTTTTGAAAATAGCAAGGATTGTTTGGAAATAGAGAAAGTAACTTAGAAGCTATCTACCTACTTAAATGTATTTCTTGTGCATTTTCATTCCTTTGACATGGTTGTCTTACAATTGATTTGGTAAGCAACCCTATCTTTGGGTGTAAATGGGACGGGCGTGGGTCATCGTATAACCATTATAGCAATGTTGCCAAGTATCTTAGCATTTTTTGAGGGACCAAGATCATTTTGTTTAGGCAACCTTTGAATAGCGTCATCGAGGGACTATGATCTTATACTTGTTTTGTTTTTCCAAGATACTTCGCATGCGTAACATGGCCATTTTATTTTAGGCAACCACGTGGGAGAAACCCTAAGGGTGCTTGTGTGCAAAGTGTGTCATTTTTCATGCTTTTGATTTGTCTTGTATTTAGGGTTTTCTATTTGTTTTGTTTTTGTTCTTGTCATGCAAACCCTAATTACTAATCATAGTATATAAAGCGATAAATTGCGTAAAATAAACTAAGCTATTACAACAATTATTATGGGGGGGGGGGGGGATACAAGTTTTGAATGGGGATTTTGCACAAATATAAACCTAAATATATTATTACAACCAAATCGAATATTGCGCAAATTAAATAAATATAAGACAAATATTTAAAATGCAATGCAATGTTTATGTTAAAAAAAGATTTTTTATGTTTTGTTTTTATATGAGAAAATAATTTAATTTAAACCCTAAAAATAAGGAAAAATAAACAATTCTTTTTGAAAGGGATGAAACCCTAAATTTTATTCAAAGAAAATAATGTTCCATATTATTATTTTGTACATTTTTTGTATAAGAAAATAATAAATAATATTACATATAAATATTAAAAATTAAACATGTATAAAAATAAGTATTTATGAGTATAAATAGTATAATAAAAATATTAAGTATTTTTAAATATATTTACAAGTTATTTAAGAAAATAAGTTCTATTTATCAAAATAAACTATTTTTCTTGTGAGAAAATAATAAAAAAAATAAAATAAAAAGTGTGAAAATAAATAAATTATTTTTTGGTATTTTTTATCATTAATAAAAATAAATGAAAGTATTAAATATAAAATATGAAGAAAAATATAAAAACATAAAAGGTTCAGCCATGGGGGTGCAGTAGCAAATCAGGGGGGTGTGAATAGCAAAAACAAAAAGGCCAAGGCAACAAAAAAGCCCAAGACACTTCATCCCTGTCCTTCATTCATCTCCTTCACGCGCTTCAGTTCAAACCTGTAACTTGCTTATGCTTGCATAAAAACAAGAAATCATAACATGAAAAATGTAGCATTTGAGCTCACGATTCTAACCATATAAATTATGTGACCTAACTCTTCAAGATCAGAGAGAATTTTTGAATCCCTAATTCGTGACCTAAATTTTCCAGAATATTCAATCTTCAAATTCTATCAGCACAAGTAATATAAATGAAAAGTAATGATATATACAGTTTCGTCATGATATGGACTACATTTTTTCTTCACAAACCGTGGCTTGAAGTTGCCTGTATAAGGAGATAGAGTTTAAGAAAATACCTCCTTCAGCTGGATTCGAGTAGGGCAATGCAGGGACTTTAATGGAGGCCTGATGATTGTTTGAGCTTCCTTTAACTTCTCTGAAGCTATTCCAATGCTTATCTTGCTTTGAGGATGGATGGAACTCTCTGAACAAGTCAAGCTGCAAGCTTCCAAAGTGAAAATGGTGGATGCTGAAACAGGGGTTACAGAACCAGGGTGATGGCTTGGATTGATTAGTTATCAAGTGTATAAGATGTTTCAAATGGTTAAACACAAAACGCACGAGCCAAATGAGAGTTGGCTGTGCTTTTGCAGAATCTGAGTGTTTTGGCAGAATTTTGGTGTTTCTGAGTTTTGGAGAGTTTCCAGTCCAATCCAATCATGCTAAACCTTGTAACAAGTTTGTATATTTGTATATAAATGATCCAAAGTCATCCCTTACTAGCTGTGCAAGCTTTGGACCTTTTTGCAACTTTCCTTGCATTTGAAGTAAAGTGAAGTGACTAATCTCACATGCTTTTACCAGCTTGCTTGAGGGCTGCAATGATCTTGTACAATTTGCTTGAGAGCTGTGTAGATTGCTTGTACCAAGGATACATGTTCAATGATCAATATTGACAAAGTTGCAAAAGTTCCTCTTTATGAAAATGGCATTGTGAACTTTTTGCCCAAAATGGAAATACATCTTGTACAAAGCTTCAAAAGCAAAGATAAAGCCTTTGTAAAATGAGTTTGCATTTAATTATGGAGTGTATAGCAATCTTAGGACATGTAAAGCAAGATACAACCATCATAGATTTGATTTGCAACTTGATGCTATGTGAAAATTGCTTGAACAAAAAGTTAGAAAATGCCAACTTCCTCTCTTCGATTCTCCCTACTCAAAAATGATCTCGGAGAGTTCTATGAAATTTTGGAAAGCTTGCAATGTGCTCTATAATCCATATTTGAAATGAATTTTGAGATAACTCTTGGAACTAGGTGAAAGGTTTCCATGAAGTTGGGTCAAAAACCTGCCTAAATTAGGGCAAAATTTCACTAAGTTATTTAGTTCATGAGCATGTATTCACAAATTTATATCTTGAGATCCAAGCATCTTTAGGGAAAACTTTGTTAATAAAAGTTGTAGATTTCATGGAGGACTACAACTTTCATGTTGGGAACTTTTCTTGAATCAAAATGCATCATGGTGAAAAAGTGGTGAAAAGTTGGGAAAAAATAAGAAAACTTTTATACTTTGAAAAATTCTAAGTTATGAAAATTTTTCAAATTAAAACCCTAATTTTCAAAATTGGTTTTCTTGGTGAACAAGTTTCATATTTTTACATATCTTGATGGATTATGACCCTTGGCACTTGATTTTGACCAAAAAGTCAAAGTTTGACTTTTCAGTATACAATTGACTTTTGATCAGGTGACTGCAAATTTCATCTGTCAATCCAATGAACTTGAGATATTTTGAACCATGTAATTAGGTCAAGATTATGCTATTGAATCCTTGAAACCATGCTTGAACTTAATTGGCCATTGGCTAGGTTAAAAATAAGAAATTTCCCTTTCTCAGTCAAAAACCCTAATTTTGACCATTTTGCCCTTTTGATGATTTGATCAAATTTCTTGAGGAGTTGTGATCCAAACTTGATCAAATGGTACATATGAGTCTAAAATGTTGATTTGGATCAAAAAATATGAAGTTTGACTGTAAATTGGCCATGGTTGACTTTTTCCCCAATACAACTGATTTTTAGGTCAACTGTCCAATTGACTGATCAAAAATGTGGTTTAAGGCTTGAAACTTAACATGAGAAATCTTAGGGGTTCAAGATGGCGTATGAAAGTCACATGAAGCATTGATGGTCCAAAAATCCTTGTGCAAACTCAAACCCTAATTTTAGGTTATCAGTGTCCAATCCCTGAGCAAACTCAAAAATCCTTGAGCTGACCAATCCCTAATCTTGTCTTGAGTCCAAGAAGTCTTGTAAGAAAAATCTTGATAAATGAGAGGGAAATTTTTTGGGTACAACACCTATGTTTATCATGAAATGCAAGAAGAAACAATTAAAATCAAAGCACAAAAAATAGATCTAAGGTACGGGGGTTGGTTATACAAAGGGAATGTATTAGCATCCTATGTGTCTATAGTACTCTATAAGAACCTCTTGTAATATTTGTTTTTTAGTTAAAATGGTTTGTTTTCATAAGAATGTGGAGATGAGGAAAGAAATATACTTTTATTATATTTTTGTTTGGAAAGACATGAAGTCTTATACCTACATACCAATGAAGGATCAAAACCTCGTAGTTTATGGTAAAAATATTAACAAAAAATTTGTTGTAGTTAATTTTAGGAGAAGAGACAAGTTGTCATCTTAAGGAAACTAATCAACTAAACATCCATGAGTATGAGAAGATAAATCTTTGCATAATCTTAGAGGGAAGAGATCTTACTTGGATATAGAATCAATAAGTATGCCACTAAACTCCCTTAAGTAGAAAAGAATCACATTGTTTCAATCAGTACCATGGAAGTAGGAGAATTACATATCAACTATGAAGATGATTCATGTCTAATATTTTGTGAAAAGAGTTTTAAATTGAAAAGTCAAGTGGTAAAAGGATTTGGGTGAGGTTGAATATTTTTAGTCTTTAGAAATTATTTAATATGCTTAAGTATAGTGGAGGATTTATTGAAACAATAAAGTTTGAAAATATAATGACATTAAGTCAATGTTTTTTATATGAAAGAAGTTTAAGTTTGAAATCAAAATTAAGGTTTAAGTTGACAAGGGTAAACACCTGGTGAACATTTACAAATGTAACACACAAAGTTAAACAAATGAAGGTGAACATAATACATACACATGCACATGACTATCAAGTCAAAAATACAATCTTTTTCCTTGAATTTGAACACAAGTACTAACATAATGAAGTATAAAAATCAACCATTATCATATAAACATTAATATCAATATCAAAGAAAAGGAACATGTAAGCTTCATAGATTAGGGTTTCACACAATCAAACAAGGCATTTGAATCAAGATCTCAAAGCAATAATATGGATTCACTTAATAAAATATGATATAGGTTTTTGAATGTTTCAAAAGAATAAAACAAAAGGGTATGGGGCGAGGGAATTTCGAGCCCTAGGCCTCTTACTCACACACACACACACACACACACACACACACACACACACACACACACACACACACACACACACACACACACACACACACACACACACACACACACACACACACACACACACACACACACACACACACACACACACACACACACACACAAAACCAGTTTGTTACAACCAAGGAGAAATGCAAATTCAAATATATAATGCATTCAATTAAATATATTATAAAGCAACATTTGAAAAATGAAATTTTGCCTCAGCTGGACTTCGTCTTCAACCTCAAGACAAAAAAAAATGGTGCAATCGTGTTTTCTTATTTCTCAACAAAAAATGATAAGTGGATATAGCATTTTACTCAAAATTTCACAAGGATTCCAGAAAGGGACAAAACATTCATTGATTCAAACTGTATGATACAGATTTTGGATGAAACCAGAAACCCTAAGTTTTTTCAAAGTTAATTTAAATGACATATACAATCAACCAATGCCCATTTTCATGGGGTTTTCATTCACGACATTCAAACAAACAGAATAGTATCAAGAAATGCTTAAAATGATGCTTGAATGATAGATTTCCAAGTCTCGCGAAAGTTACCTATAGGAGCAAGGTCTAATGCATTTTTCAAGCTCTTTTAGTGATAGAAAATGATATCTTTAGTTTCCTTGGAGTCTCAGGAACACAATGTAATACTTATCTTGCTTTGAAACAACCTAAATATTTTTGACTAACTCAAGTTGCAATGATAAATTCGTGTGACTTGGGTGGAATGATTGGGGTGTTCCATCCACGAATCAATGCATACAGTAGTTTACTTATGACATGTTGATTGTGTTTTAATGAAAATTTTGGGTGAAACTTACAAGGATTGAGGAAGTCGAGTTTAAGGTTTTTTGGTACAACAATAGAGTTTTTGTGATTTTTCTCAATGTGTTTGATGGAGAATTTTTTGTCCCTTTGAAGATGAGTTTGATCCTCTATTTATAGGGAACTTGAGGAAGATTAATGATGAAGAAAATAAAGCTTGTAGAGTCTTTGGTTTGGTTGTATCACAAATTGTAGTTACATGAACATCATAGTTCCAATACATAACCTCAACTTTCTAGGATGGTTGGAAGAGATGAGGGAGAAAGAAAGGGAGCTTTAGAAGGCATGAGATGTAGTGTAATCAGACCATAATCCCTTTTATAAAGATCTAAGCAAGGTTTATGTTTAAAGTGAAACTTTTCCAAAATGGAAGTCGTGACTTTTGCACACAAATGGAATGAATTTTGAACAAATCTTTAAACACTTTGATAATGCATCAATAACCTGTGTAAACTTCTCATTTTGCTGATTTTAGAAGCAACAAAGACCTGAAATGAATATATTCAAGATTTTCTCGGTTTGGACTTGGGTTTGAATCTAAAATTTGACTTGTAAAACAACTTCACCATGGTAACTTCTCTTCTTCGAATCTTGATGCTCAAGCAACATAATTCAACATTCTTCGGAACAACTGATGTTTCTTGAGAAGTGAGTACAATAATTCTTCTGATGGTGCCAACACATTTCTGATGACTCTTTAGACAACAATCATGAATAAATTATAATGCTTTATCTCCACACTTAAAGAAACTATTAGAACACAAAATTTTTACACATAAAATATATGCATTGTTATCAGTAAAACTAGATATTAGATGCAGAACCAAATCTAGTTCTAATAGAATAGACACCACATGTTGAGAAACTGACATCACATGTTGCATTGTAGGAACTTTAACAGCAGGTTGGTATTATTCAAGTGTAAAGTTCAAAGGCATACAATACTATGGAGAACATATTTGAGGCTCATAAATAGTGGTGGTGACAACTTCATAGATTACAGTAGTTTGGACTTGCGTTTGAATGGAACAAGGTGATTGAAGAGTCGGCAACTGATTATGAATAATCACCAAGTTCTCTACCATAACGGTCAATCTTTCCATCCTTGTCCAGAGGATAGTCACCTCTTAATGAAGCTTATAATTCTCTTTCTATAGTGCTAGATCCATCTTTTTTAGTGATTATCTCTAGTGCAACTTGACTATTGGAATGAAAAGGCTCGAATAAGTCCCTGGAATGCAAAGACTAAATGAAGGATGATACATCATATTTAACTGCAAATAATTTTAAATTGTTTTCAAGGAATTTCAGAAAGTCATAAACAATTTGTAAACATCATATAGAAATAACACTTTTAGATATAACCGAAAAACCTCATTTCATTAATAAAGGAATGATTAAATTAAAAGTACAGTTTCAAAATATCCTAAAATACAAGAGGAAAACATCTACATCTTGTGGCTCCTAAAGAATGACATCTGAAGAAGAACCAAATGCTCCTTGTAGCTTGAGATTCCTGGCCTCCTCTCTATGGAAAGCTTCCATCTCAGTCTTCTCAACCACCAACTGATCAACAACTTTCTTCAATGCATTGGAGCAGGGGTAACATTTATCAAATCTTCCTACTTCTTCTTCCTTTCCCTAACATATTGCTTAAGCATTGCATTCTTCTAACAAAGTTTCTCATCCTTCTCAATAAGCAAACCATCTTGAAGAAAGAGTGTATCTTCCTTCTCATTTAGTTGTCTATTCAAATCCCTGTTTTCGTATTCCAAGATACGACATTTTTCTTTCCAAGTATCTCTTTCCAACCTCATCCTAGCCAAAGTTTCCTGATACTCCTCCATGTTTTCAATGGGAATAGTGGAATATGATGGTGTGGCAACCAGTAGTGAAGGCTTCTCAGGGAAATAAGGCATCTTGAGCTTACAAGCTCTATCATGGATCCACTGAGTAAAAGGCTCAAAGGCAATAAAATGTTTCTTTCCCAACCGATCTTTAATCTTCCTATGAATCTTGTGCCAAGCATCCACAACCTTATCTTTCAAATCTAGATTCTCCTCCGCATTGAGGTAAAAGAAGCTTGATAACATAATATTGTCGGGCTTATCCTTCATAGGGTATCCAAATTGGCACCTAGCAAGAATAGGATCGTAGCTAATTCCCCATTGTATACCAAGAAGAGGTACATTAGAGAAATCCCCAAAACTATCAATGATCAATCCAAATGTCATAAGATGGATTATATCAAGTTAAATCTGCCTAAGTAATGGACAAAAGCCTTTGGGACCACCTAAGCTTGTCTGGATTGTCTTTGAAGAGCCTGGATTGTAGCAAGTTTGAATTAAACCACTTGTATAGTAGAGGTACACATCATGTAATGGTTCCATAACCTTTCTGATTCTTATGATGAATATAGTGGTAAGTGTCTCCAAGTAAAGTAGGCAATGGGTTACCAATCAAGAATATCTGGATAGCATTAACATCAATAAATGCTCAACATTTGGAAAGAGAACAAGACAATAATTGAGTAAGGAAATAATTTCCTTGAAAGCATCCCTACTATTTGCTTTGGCTAAAACATTGGTGTTGTACCCCAAAATTTGCCCTCCTCTTTTTCCACAAGAAATCACAGCTTCGAGCTTTTCCTGATTTTTTAGATTGGCATAATAATCAGTCAAACAGACTTTTCCTTATCAGTCTATCCAAATTAGGGTTTTCATGGCTCTGGAACAATTTAAGCAGACTGCTAGGGTTTTGGTTGAGTTTGGCTCAAAATTTGATCAGACAGGCGTTTCTCCAGTGTTAAGTCAAAAATCAGGGTTTTGTGCGCGCATTCTCAGAAAGGATTAATTCTACAGTGCTTTTCAATTTACTCTGGGAGATGAGCTGAGGCATTTGATTTGAGTTTGCAGTGTTGGATTTAATCAGTGAAAAAAGGACATGTGGACATTTGTTGTGATTGACTGTGCATTGTTAGGTTTAATTCGGAACGTCGGACGTTTATTAATTATTTCTTTTTCTAAGTCAGAATAGTTGGATTTACTTCCAATTGTTTCAATCTAAGAAATTCAAATGATTAAATAAACAGGGAATTGAAAGAAGGAATTAACTGACAAAAAGGGATTTTTATTCATATTTAATTGATTGTTACAAATTATTATCTAAACAACTATAAATTTATTTACATTTTGTTTCCAATGATAATGTTACAAATAATTGAAGAATAAATTGAAACTATCCTAAAATTTCCTAAGTCTCCATCTTCTATCCAATCCTCCTATGCTCAATTATCTTTACCTGCAAAAAAAGAAAAGAAAAGAAGTCAAAAGCAGATAAAATAAAAGAGCAGACACAGTTAATTTAAGAGTTCATCATTAAAAGCGACTGGCCGGAATCAGTTTGCCATCTCTGCAAATCACGAGATTTCTCTCGGTTCACAAAGAGGGATAGAAAAATGTCTTGCAAAAATGCACAAAAGCAAACATACTGCATTGTCAAACAAATTGCCCATTACAAAAATTCCAAACAGCATGTACAAGTATAAAGTCCAAACTGAACTGCCTAACCAAATCAAATAGGAAAACTGAATCACAATTTCAAACTAAGCCAAAAGATGTCAAAAAGTTGTCCAAGAGATATCAAAAGATATCAAAACATCAACAAGTACAAAAGGCTATCCAAAAGCTATCAAAGAGGTACAAAATGCTGTCAACAAGATGCAGGAAAACTGGAAAATATGCATTGCAAGCAACCTTCAAGTAACATCACTTTCCTAGGCCAGTTGCTTTTTCAGAAAATAGTACATCTAAGCAATAAAAAATGCTTAAAACTGTAGAGAGAGAGAAAGAGAAAAAAGAAGAAGGCTTATAGCAGGCTGAGGCTTGAAGAGAAAAAAGATATAAAACAACATATCAACACAGTGCAAAAGGGGAAGCAGAAATATCACAAAGAAAATAGAACTTCACAAACTGTCAAAAGAAACAGAGCTGCCTCAAACCATAACCCTGTAATGAAGCCTTTAACAGCATAAACCTTACCAAACACATAACTCACAAATCAACATTAACCATTCAAAGCTCAAGCCGATTTGCATAAGTTATCCACACCAAACCAGAAGCCATCAAACACAAACAAGCTTACAGCCATAACCTTAAAACATACAAACTGAAAAAGCATTCAAACTGCTCAAGCCCAAAACGTACATCCAACACTTAAGCCTTACCTGTGTCAAGCCTTAGACAGAAGCCCTGTCCAAAAACCAGAAGTTCAAGCTTCCAGTCTTACCTACTGCAAACCCAACCTGTCAAAGGCCAAGCCCCTTCAAGAACACAAACATCAAAACCTGCCTTAACTGCCAAGCCACAAACTGAAGCCAGGGCCTGTAACTTCAAAGCCTAAATCAGTACCAAGCCTGTAAACAACTGAAGCAACCAAGCCCTCAGAACTGTGTTCATCATTGGGCAAAAAATCATCAAAACATCTCAGCAAGCCCATAGTGGAATAGGAAAAGGAGCATACAAGCATACAGAGGGTCCAGCATTCAAGGCAATACTCAGCAATACCATCAATCAGAGGCAAATATTCAAGTGGACAGAAGAGGAAAAGAAGTTATACTAGGCATTTTCAGATTTCCAGGCATCATCATCAAATCAACAACAAAAAGGCAAAAAAATAAAGATACCAGGAAGCAAAGGTTCACAGCATCACCATCCCCTCGCCGTCCAACCACCCTAGGCGCCTCCAAGACCGCCTCCTCCTCCGTCTCCAAGGGTTAAGGTAGTATCTCTCCCCTTTTTCCCTTCATGCACATCTCACAAAAACAAATAACACCAAATCTTAATCTAAAGATCAAAACAAGGAAAGAACTAATCATGCAAGTATGAAAACCTAAAAAATCGAGACTACCTTTGCTTGTCACAAATTGAGCAATCCATGGAGGGAGAAGGAGTGGTGATGGCGCCTGGCAACGGGGAGAGGGGTCAGAAGCATGGCTCTGAGATGAGATGAAGAAGACGAACGAAGCAAAGTGACGAACGGCGCCACGCCTCTGTTACAAACCCTAATTCACAAAGTGACACAAAACAAATGCAACCCTTACCAAATGTTTGACAAACCCACAGTGGGCATTGCCCTGTCCAACGAAGCCTAAGCCCAAATGATTCATTGCGCACCCCCCCCCCCCCCCTTTGTCTCTTTTTCACAATCCGTTCTGGGCCATCCAAAACCTCTAAAGCCCATTTACCTCTCTTCCTTTTTTTCTATTTCATTCAAACTAAAAGCTTTTGTTTTATTTTCTTTTATATAACTTAACCTTTTTTAATAATTTTATTAACCATACTTTTTTTTTTGTATATACTAAAATACATGAATATTAGATATTATTAAGCTTAAACTTTTTCTTTCTTTTTTTTATTATTAAAAACTTTTTTTATTTAAATGTAAGCCTTGTATAAAACATTTATAGGAAATACATAAAAAATAGCTTTTTTTAGGTTGAATATTCTTTTTTAACTAAAACATTTGTACATAAAAATGTAAATTAAAATACACAAAACATTAATTTTCTTAAAAAACATTTTTCTTTTGATTCAAACCCTTGTATAAAATATTCATAGAAATACATTAAAAAATAGATTTTTAAGTTAAACATTTCTTTTTTTTAACTAAAATCCTTATTTGTACATACTCAACAAAATACAAAAAGAACAATACTTAACTTTCTCATTAAGTTAAATATTCCACACTTGTAAATAATCATACACTTACACAAATACATTGATACGTTTACATTGCTTTATTCCTATACATTGACACATTATTACATTTGCGATTGATTCGATTTGGTTGTAAATTATTTGGCTCTACTCTCCTATTAAGTCTCATCCCCATTTGTAAATATTTGTACCCCCAATCCCGGATACTTATTTTTAATAGCGTAGACTTTAAATTCCCGCAATTTATCGCTTTCAAATATACCATGGTTAGACCTAGGATTTGTATGTACATAAAATCAAACGCTAGATAACTTAATACAAAGACAAATGCATGAAATCAATACACTATTCACACTTGCACCCCTATGGTAATCCCACTTGTTGCCTTCCAAATTGGGCCATGCTTGCACGTTGAGTTTCTTTGGCAAAACAATTCAAATGATCATAGTCCCTCGATGACGCTTTCGAAAGTTGCCTATCAAAATGATCATAGTCCCTTCAAGCAAATTGCCAAAGACACTTGGCACCATTGCATTCATGGTTCATACGATGACTCGCGCCTGTCCCGTTAAACATCCTAACACAAGATTGTCCATCAAATACAATGGTGGAACAAAATTGTTAAAAGGGTTAAAACATGAGAAAAACCTTTGAGTAAATTTAGGGGTAGACAACTCTTAGTTACTTGATCAAACTTGCAAAACACGCTTGCCTACTTTTCAAAACCACACTCCACAACACTTTCAAAAACACTTTTAAAACAAACTTCCAAAAACATTTGAAACATCTTTTCGAAAAGATACACACCTTTGTAAAACATTCGAGTAAAGAATTGTTACAACGGTTGCCTAGACAAGGCGTCTTTTTTTCAAAACATTTTCAAAACACACACACACCACCATTTCAAGCAATTGAAAATCAAGGCAAGTGATCTAAACCAAGTAACTAAGAGCCCATGGATAACCATGGATGAAAAGGGTGTTAATACCTTCCCTTTTCATAATCTACCCCCCGAACCCACGAAACATCTCAAAAGGTTTTTCCTGTGCTTTTTAACCTTTCCTTTAGGATAAAATAAAAAGTCGGTGGCGACTCTTGCTAAACCGAACAAGTGCGAATACAAAACGCAAAAACATCAAGTCAGTTCTCCCACCGTATCACAGAACTGGCGACTCTGCTGGGGAGAAATTCAAAAGTGGGGTTACCTTAGGGTTTAGATCACCTTTACATACTTGCTTTGATTGCTTTGATTGCTTTACTCTTTGGGTCCTTGTTTGGGTTTGTTGTAAATCCTACACCCGGATTTGGGGGCACCTTTTTAGGTAAATAGCAAAAAAAAAACTGTGAGGGAACTGTGCGGGGTATACCGACACGGTTGAAGTAGTAAGCTATGTTAGTGTGACATATTTGTGAGTACCGGTAACCCTTGAGTTCAATCAAGGAGAGTACGGGGCCGCTGAGTGATGTCGTGAAGCACTAACGAACTCTTAGAACCTTAATTGACCATCCTAGCCTTTTTTAGGGGTAGTGAGATGACCGACTTTGGTGCAGTCCGAAGTTGGTAGATACTCGATACTACACTCATTGAGGGTTGTTTTCTTGGAATATTTTGATCGCCAGTTAAGTGGCTAAACCAAAACAATGAACACAGAAAACAATCCAGTGATATTGAGCTCCTTAGAACCCGGTTTCTATTTTTAGGACAGGATGAGCCAACTAACTTCAAGAGGGTACTTACCTACAAACCCCATGCAAGCCTAAACCTAAGGACTTGTTTTGCTTTGTGTGAATATGATTTCCTGTATATACACTTACTTGCTTTCGCATGCATGTACATAACATCATGACATTATACCATAGCATTTTCAATAACCATTTCAAGGATCTCGAGGGTTCTTTTGATGCAGGGTTATGTTGAACCAGACGTCTACCAAAGGGAAAGAGGTTTCTCCTCTAAACAAATGCCATCAAAGATCAAGTACAACAACTTGAATCAGGGGCTATGACCCACTTGACATGGTGAGCTTGATTCTCGTGGAAAGACATCCACCGATGAAAAGTTCTCCAATCAAAGATCAAGTGCAACAACTTGAATCAGGGGCTATGACCCACTTGACATTGTGAGCTTGATTCTCGTGGAAAGACATCCACCGGTGCAAACCTCTCCAATCAAAGATCAAAGTTCAACCTCTAACATTCTCTTGTGTTTACCCCAAGAGATCCTTGAAAGCATGCATTCACATATCATGCATTGCATCATAAAAATCTTTCCTTTTCAGGTTTCCTTACTCTCCTACTGTTTATTTCAGTAGGGATGGCTCTAGAGAAGACTATCAAGGACCTCCAGGCTCAAAACGCTCAACTTCAAGAGATGTTCTTGAACCTATCCAAGGGACTAGAAGAGGTCAAGGCGGTCCTAACCAGGGACATGATCATGGGACTTCCTGAGGACGACAGAGACAGCTGGTTGGGGCCACGAATTGAGGTAGCCATACTGAAGGATCAACTGGCGAGTCAGATGGCTCTTATCCAAAATCTGGCGCAAGGACAAGAAGAGCTTAGGGCTCTCGTCAACAAACTGCTTCGGGACAACCAAGTAGGGCAGACAACTGGGGCTGAAGATCAAATCATCCTTCCACCTTTTCTGAGACAAGGAGACAAGAGAAAAGCTCCTCAACTTGCTTCAGGGTCACAAGCCCAACCACATCTTACGCCTGTTCAACAAAGACAGGGGCATCAGCGTAAGAAGGTCACGCCCAAAAGACAATTCACCAAGATCAACATGTCATTAGGTCAAGTGCTACAATGCATGTTGCAGGCAGGGCTGATTACATTAAGGGTCCCTCATCCGAACCCTAATACTTCTGCTCCTACCTATCATCCCAATAGGAGGTGTGCATACCACTCTTATGGTCTTGGACATGACACCGAGGACTGCTGGGCCTTGAAAAACAAAACTCAGGATCTGATTAACAATGGAGTGCTGGAATTCATGCCGGATTGTGAGATGAAAATCTTCCACTTTGGGTGCTCCACCTGAATTGACAAAGCCCGAACTGAGATACTTTTGCTTCATTTGAATTTTCAAAGTTGTAATTTCTTTTGTTATTCAAACAATTAACTGTTAATGTCAAACTCTGTTTCATTAATGCATTGCATATGTTTGTCTTGAATTCATCCATTCGTTTTCACTACTCTTATGCTTTCTTTTTGACATTTAACTCTCGATAAAAAGCTAAAAGCCTTTAGAGGGAGGATGACGAAACAATACCATAATCTCATACAGTATGCTTTTAAACCGACCTTGCTGATGATGTATAGGCATTTCGTTCAATTCCCAAACACTGGAGTTATAAGGAAGATAATCCCTAGTCAACCCCTTCGAGCCAAAGAAGTAGAAGTTTTCTGTTCTAAACAAATCGAAACCTTTGATATAAACCTGGGGCAGGGTAGTCTCTCAATTAATCCAAAAAAGGTGCGCATTGAAGTCGCAAACTCTCAGTTCGTAATACAACGAACGGCATCAAAAAAGAGAAAAGCATTACTTTGGAATCAAAAGACAGTGATGGTTCCCTATCAAATAGGCAGTCAATCTCTCAAAAAAATAAAAGCCCACTGAGCCAAAACCTAGAAAGGAAGCTCAAGAAAGCTGGGGCATCCCGCTGACTGTAATCCCAAAAACGGGAGCAGCCAGGCAAAAGTTAGGGATCAAAATCAAAAGAAGGAGTTCATTACAAATCCTCAACAACATGAAAAATGTTGCAAAAAGAAAAAGGAGATGATGACTGTCCTCCTAAATTCAACTGGTGAACCATCACACAAAAGTCGTTCCAAATTCGAATGGAGCGCGACGCACAATTAACTGAGCTTAGGGTTGAAGAACATCACGAAGAGCGGGTGGGTACAAATATACTTTGAGCCTTTATCCTTTGTTTCTTAAACCGTGAACCAAGCCATGTTACAACCCTTCAAAAGTCCTAATTGAAGCATGGGTTAGTTCGAAAGCATACTGTCACGAAAGGTATCCTGACTACTGTAAGGCTTTGCACTAAAATCTTGTGTTGAATATGTCTTATGAAAAGTTTTCTGCTAAAAAACGCAATTTTCAAAACTTCGAGACAAACATAAACTTTGCATTGCTTGAATATCACTGTTTGCATTTGGCTATTTGTTTGACAACGAGGAAATTCATAAAGCGAATGTTCAGAGGAACGAAAACTCTCTCAGTGAGTAAAATCACTTCAAAAGGATGACACTTCCATTGACAGATATCCTATCGACAAGGGGGCTTGACATGTCACCATCCAGCACGCCTGGGGCAGTCCAGTCAAGGTTTCAACAGATCTTTCAAAGTTCAGTTAACCTGGGGCAGTCCAGTAAAGGTTTCAACAGATCTTTCAAAGTTCAATTAACCTGGGGCAGTCTAGTCAAGATTTCAACAAAATCTCTCAATTGCAGATTAGCCTGATTCAAGTCTCCATCACCATCACTTGGGGCATTCGAATGTCAATCTCAAGGGTTACGAATAGACCAAGTCTCCTGGAAATATCACATGCATCTGATACTGGGGGCAGTGATGAAACCTCTCTAGCAGACCAGCAATCATGGGTTTATTTCCCCAACATTTGTCAAGGATTTATTCTCCAGCACAAATTACCTTTCAGCAGCATTCTTAACATATGCAGTCTGATCGACAAGTTCCTTCATCTTGAAGTAGTAATCATCAAGGTTCCTTCATCTTGAAGTAGTAATCATCAAGGTTCCTTCATCTTGAAGTATTAATCATCAAGGTTCCTTCATCTTGAAGTAGTAATCATCCAGGTTCCTTCATCTTGAAGTAGTAATTGTCAAGGTTCCTTCATCTTGAAGTAGTAATCATCCAGGTTCCTTCATCTTGAAGTAGTAATCATCCAGGTTCCTTCATCTTGAAGTAGTAATCATCAAGGTTCCTTTATCTTGAAGTAGTAATCATCCAGGTTCCTTCATCTTGAAGTAGTAATCATCAAGGTTCCTTCATCTTGAAGTAGTAATCATCAAGGTTCCTTCATCTTGAAGTAGTAATCATCCAGGTTCCTTCATCTTGAAGTATTAATCATCAAGGTTCCTTCATCTTGAAGTAGTAATCATCAAGGTTCCTTCGTCTTGAAGTAGTAATCATCCAGGTTCCTTCATCTTGAAGTAGTAATCATCAAGGTTCCTTCATCTTGAAGTAGTAATCATCCAGGTTCCTTCATCTTGAAGTAGTAATCATCCAGGTTCCTTCATCTTGAAGTAGTAATCATTCAGGTTCCTTCATCTTGAAGTAGTAATCATCAAGGTTCCTTCATCTTGAAGTAGTAATCATCAAGGTTCCTTCATCTTGAAGTAGTAATCGTCAATGTTCCTTCATCTTGAAGTAGTAATCATCCAGGTTCCTTCATCTTGAAGTAGTAATCTTCCAGGTTCCTTCATCTTGAAGTAGTAATCATCAAGGTTCCTTCATCTTGAAGTAGTAATCATCAAGGTTCCTTCATCTTGAAGTAGTAATCGTCAAGGTTCCTTCATCTTGAAGTAGTAATCATCAAGGTTCCTTCATCTTGAAGTAGTAATCATCAAGGTTCCTTCATCTTGAAGTAGTAATCGTCAAGGTTCCTTCATCTTGAAGTAGTAATCATCAAGGTTCCTTCATCTTGAAGTAGTAATCGTCAAGGTTCCTTCATCTTTTGAAGTAGTAATCAAGGTTCCTTCATCTTTTGGAGTAGTAATCATCAAAATTTTCTTCATCACCTGCTGAAAATTACAACCACCAACAAGATAACAGACAACTGAAAAATCTGTTTCTCTCAAGAATGAAGACTCTCATCCTCAAAACCTCAGAAGATTAGTATACTCCCAGTTTATGACCGTTAACAGCATGAAGATTCTCATCACCTCAGAAGATTGGTACACTCCCAATTTCTGACTCCCGACAGATTGAAGATTCTCATTTTCAAAGTGGCATATAACCTGAGTTCAATTCCCCAAACAGAGTTTAACTTCAGGATCCTCAGCAGAGCAAGAGCTTTCTCAAAGTTGATTTCCCCAGCCAGAGAGCCTTCCAGAAGCTAACTCCCCTCAGAGTCAAGATTCTTGTAATCCCCAGCAGAGCTAAAACTTCCAACTGTCAATCTCCAAGCAGAGTGAAGGCTCTCATTCTCAGTTCCTCACAGAATATTCAAATATTCCCCAGTGAAGATCTTCTCAAGACAGGAATCCCCAGTAGATTGGCATACAACCCAAGCTCCTGATCCCCCAACAGTGGTCCCAGGATTTCTCATCTGCAGCAATCAAAATATTCTTGCCCTCCCCAGCAGCAGCCAAGGAATTATTCTCCCCGACAGCAGTCAGGATTCTTTTATCTTCAGCCATCCAGGATTCATCTATCCTCAGCAAGACAGTTCATCAGCTTACATGCGCATTCATCCCATTCATATCATAAACATTGATATAGCATATACGCATCATATCATACAATCTCATTTATGTTGAGAACATCATTACTTGATCCATATCATGCATTGCATATGACTGACCTTTACCTTTCAGGAAGGATACAGTTAAATGATCAGCTATGTCAAAGTAGACAAATACAGTCAAAAGAGACCAATCCAGTCAAAGAAGACAAATCCAGTCAAAGAAGACAAATCCAATCAAAGAAGAAAAGTCCAGTTCCTAAAGATTTTTATGATGCACACCCGTCATTATAGACACCCGTCATTATAGACAACCCGTCATTGAAGACATCCCGTCATTGAAGACAACCCGTCATTGAAGACAACTCGTCATTGAAGACATCCCGTCACTGAAGACACCCGTCATTGAAGACAACCCGTCATTGAAGACAACCCTTCATTGAAGACAACCCGTCATTATAGACACCCTTCATTATAGACACCCGTCTTTATAGACACCCGTCGTCATAGACACCCGTCATCCAGAGATAGTTCAGACGTGACCCAGACACGGCGACATTCTGATACTTATTCCAGATTCATCCAGATGCAGTTTTTCACGGACTCATCATCAGGAAACCCTACACCGGTTCCTCCTCCACCTCAAGGCTTCTGAAGACAGTTCACGGGTTCTCCATTAACGGATGTCAACCTATCGCTTATTCAGATTCTTTCCAGACTTTTGAAAACAGTTTATGGACGCTTCCCAACATGGATGCTGCTCTATTTCTTATTCAACTTTCAAGACTTCTGAAAACAGTTCACGGGTTCTCCAGTAACGGATGTCAACCTATCGCTTGTTCAGATTCTTCTCAACTTTTGAAAACAGTTTACGGATGCTTCCCCATCAACGGATGCTGCTCTATTGCTTATTCAACTTCAAGACTTCTGAAAACAGTTTACGGATTCTCCAAACACGGACGTCAATCTATTGCTTATTCACATCCCCAGTTCAGAGACGTTCCAAAACACGGATACCTTTCTGATACTCATCAAGGACATACAGTTCAACAAACATTTCCATATGGCATCTCTAAGCCCATCCTCCTACCAGCAACTTCCAAATGGCATCTCTAAGCCCATTTCCAGATGGCATATCTAAGCCCATCCCCCGACAAGATTCTGTCACATCCCTAGATGGCATGTTTAAGCCCATCACCAAATGGCATCTGTAATCCCATTCCCGCTACCATCACATCACCGAGTGCAAATTTTTGGGCACTCTAGTGTCCAATCTCCTTTTACCCTCGAGTCGCAAAAGGCAAGCTTGCCAATCTAACTCTTCAGGTTCAAGAAGATTGAACAGGGGCAACTGTTGTACCCCAAAATTTTCCCTCCTCTTTTTCCACAAGAAATCACAGCTTCGAGCTTTTCCTGATTTTTTAGATTGGCATAAGAATCAGTCAAATAGACTTTTCCTTATCAGTCTATCCAAATTAGGGTTTTCATGGCTCTGGAACAGTTTAAGCAGACTGCTAGGGTTTTGGTTGAGTTTAGCTCAAAATTTGATCAGACAGGCGTTTCTCCAGTGTTAAGTCAAAAATCAGGGTTTTGTGCGTGCATTCTCAGAAAGGATTAATTCTACAGTGCTTTTCAATTTACTCTGGGAGATGAGCTGAGGCATTTGATTTGAGTTCGCAGTGTTGGATTTAATCAGTGAAAAAAGGACATGTGGACATTTGTTGTGATTGACTGTGCATTGTTAGGTTTAATTCGGAACGCCGGACGTTTATTAATTATTTCTTTTTCTAAGTCAGAATAGTTGGATTTACTTCCAATTGTTTCAATCTAAGAAATTCAAATGATTAAATAAACAGGGAATTGAAAGAAGGAATTAACTGACAAAAAGGGATTTTTATTCATATTTAATTGATTGTTACAAATTATTATTTAAACAACTGTAAATTTATTTACATTTTGTTTCCAATGATAATGTTACAAATAATTGAAGAATAAATTGAAACTATCCTAAAATTTCCTAAGTCTCCATCTTCTATCCAATCCTCCTATGCTCAATTATCTTTACCTGCAAAAAAAGAAAAGAAAAGAAGTCAAAAGCAGATAAAATAAAAGAGCAGACACAGTTAATTTAAGAGTTCATCATTAAAAGCGACTGGCCGGAATCAGTTTGCCATCTCTGTAAATCACGAGATTTCTCTCGGTTCACAAAGAGGGATAGAAAAATGTCTTGCAAAAATGCACAAAAGCAAACATACTGCATTGTCAAACAAATTGCCCATTTCAAAAATTCCAAACAGCATGTACAAGTATAAAGTCCAAACTGAACTGCCTAACCAAATCAAATAGGAAAACTGAATCACAATTTCAAACTAAGCCAAAAGATGTCAAAAAGTTGTCCAAGAGATATCAAAAGATATCAAAACATCAACAAGTACAAAAGGCTATCCAAAAGCTATCAAAGAGGTACAAAATGCTGTCAACAAGATGCAGGAAAACTGGAAAATATGCATTGCAAGCAACCTTCAAGTAATATCACTTTCCTAGGCCAGTTGCTTTTTCAGAAAATAGTACATCTAAGCAATAAAAAATGCTTAAAACTGTAGAGAGAGAGAAAGAGAAAAAAGAAGAAGGCTTACAGCAGGCTGAGGCTTAAAGAGAAAAAAGATATAAAACAACATATCAACACAGTGCAAAAGGGGAGGCAGAAATATCACAAAGAAAATAGAACTTCACAAACTGTCAAAAGAAACAGAGCTGCCTCAAACCATAACCCTGTAATGAAGCCTTTAACAGCATAAACCTTACCAAACATATAACTCACAAATCAACATTAACCATTCAAAGCTCAAGCCAATTTGCATAAGTTATCCACACCAAACCAGAAGCCATCAAACACAAACAAGCTTACAGCCATAACCTTAAAACATACAAACTGAAAAAGCATTCAAACTGCTCAAGCCCAAAACGTACATCCAACACTTAAGCCTTACCTGTGTCAAGCCTTAGACAGAAGCCCTGTCCAAAAACCAGAAGTTCAAGCTTCCAGTCTTACCTACTGCAAACCTAACCTGTCAAAGGCCAAGCCCCTTCAAGAACACAAACATCAAAACCTGTCTGAACCGCCAAGCCACAAACTAAAGCCAGGGCCTGTAACTTCAAAGCCTAAATCAATACCAAGCCTGTAAGCAACTGAAGCAACCAAGCCCTCAGAACTGTGTTCATCACTGGGCAAAAAATCATCAAAACATCTCAGCAAGCCCACAGTGGAATAGGAAAAGGAGCATACAAGCATACGAGCATAAAAGCATACAGAGGGTCCAGCATACAAGGCAATACTCAGCAATACCATCAATCAGAGGCAAATATTCAAGTGGACAGAAGAGGAAAAGAAGTTATACTAGGCATTTTCAGATTTCCAGGCATCATCATTAAATCAACAACAAAAAGGCAAAAAAAATAAAGATACCAGGAAGCAAAGGTTCACAGCATCACCATCCCCTCGCCGTCCATCCACCCTAGGCGCCTCCAATATCGCCTCCTCCCCCGTCTCCAAGGGTTAAGGTAGTATCTCTCCCCTTTTTCCCTTCATGCACATCTCACAGAAACAAATAACACCAAATCTTAATCTAAAGATCAGAACAAGGAAAGAACTAATCATGCAAGTATGAAAACCTAAAAAATCGAGACTACCTTTGCTTGTCACTAATTGAGCAATCCATGGAGGGAGAAGGAGTGGTGATGGCGCCTGGCAACGGGGAGAGGGGTCAGAAGCAAGGCTCAGAGATGAGATGAAGAAGACGAACGAAGCAAAGTGACGAACGGCGCCGCGCCTCTGTTACAAACCCTAATTCCCAAAGTGACACAAAACAAATGTAACCCTTACAAAATGTTCACAAACCCACAGTGGGCCTTGCCCTGTCCAATGAAGCCTAAGCCCAAATGATTCATTGCGCACCCCCCCCCCCCCCCCCCCTTTGTCTCTTTTTCACAATCCGTTCTGGACCATCCAAAACCTCTAAAGCCCATTTACCTCTCTTCCTTTTTTTCTATTTCATTCAAACTAAAAGCTTTTGTTTTATTTTCTTTTATATAACTTAACCTTTTTTAATAATTTTATTAACCATACTTTTTTTTTGTATATACTAAAATACATGAATATTAGATATTATTAAGCTTAAACTTTTTCTTTCTTTTTTTTATCATTAAAAACTTTTTTTATTTAAATGTAAGCCTTGTATAAAACATTTATAGGAAATACATAAAAAATAGCTTTTTTTAGGTTGAATATTCTTTTTTAACTAAAACATTTGTACATAAAAATGTAAATTAAAATACACAAAACATTAATTTTCTTAAAAAACATTTTTCTTTTGATTCAAACCCTTGTATAAAATATTCATAGAAATACATAAAAAAATAGATTTTTAAGTTAAACATTTCTTTTTTTTAAATAAAATCCTTATTTGTACATACTCAACAAAATACAAAAAGAATAATACTTAATTTTCTCATTAAGTTAAATATTCCACACTTGTAAATAATCATACACTTACACAAATACATTGATATGTTTACATTGCTTTATTCCTATACATTGACACATTATTACATTTGCGATTGATTCGATTTGGTTGTAAATTATTTGGACACTACTCTCCTATTAAGTCTCATCCCCATTTGTAAATATTTGTACCCCCACTCCCGGATACTTATTTGTAATAGCGTAGACTTTAAATTCCCGCAGTTTATCGCTTTCAAATATACCATGGTTAGACCTAGGGTTTGTATGTACATAAAATCAAACGCTAGATAACCTAATACAAAGACAAATGCATGAAATCAATACACTATTCACACTTGCACCCCTAGGGTAATCCCACTCGTTGCCTTCCAAAATGTGCCATGCTTGCACGTTGAGTTTCTTTGGCATAACAATTCAAATGATCATAGTCCCTCGATGACGCTTTCGAAAGTTGCCTATCAAAATGATCATAGTCCTTCAAGCAAATTGCCAAAGACACTTGGCACCATTGCATTCATGGTCCATACGATGACCCGCGCCTGTCCCGTTAAACATCCTAACACAAGATTGTCCATCAAATACAATGGTGGAACAAAATTGTTAAAAGGGTTAAAACATGAGAAAAACCTTTGAGTAAATTTAGGGGTAGACAACTCTTAGTTACTTGATCAAACTTGAAAAACACGCTTGCCTACTTTTCAAAACCACACTCCACAACACTTTCAAAAACACTTTCAAAACAAACTTCCAAAAACATTTGAAACATCTTTTCGAAAAGATACACACCTTTGTAAAACATTCGAGTAAAGAATTGTTACAACGGTTGCCTAGACAAGGCGTCTTTTTTTCAAAACATTTTCAAAACACACACACACCACCATTTCAAGCAATTGAAAATCAAGGCAAGTGATCTAAACCAAGTAACTAAGAGCCCATGGATAACCATGGATGAAAAGGGTTCTAATACCTTCCCTTTTCATAATCTACCCCCCGAACCCACGAAACATCTCAAAAGGTTTTTCCTGTGCTTTTTAACCTTTCCTTTAGGATAAAATAAAAAGTCGGTGGCGACTCTTGCTAAACCGAACAAGTACGAATACAAAATGCAAAAACATCAAGTCAGTTCTCCCACCGTATCACAATTGGTCTTTTCCATTAAGAACTTGGAAGTCAAACCTTGGAAACCTTTTCTGAAAGTAATATTTGTTTTCACTTATGATTCCTCTAAATGAAGGGCTTTAGCAATAATTGGAGACTCAGGAACCTCCTCCAAACCACTGAAAGTCAACTTATCTGATACTGGCAACCCAATCCAAAAAGAGTACTTCTCTAAAGTAGGAATTAGCTGTAATTAAGGAACATGAAGCAATGGTAAAGGGGATCATAGAACTGGACAAGAATTTCAAAAATTCCATATGTATCCTTAACTGGAGAACACCCAAAAGCCTCCCATAACGACCTCTGAATTCCTCATGACTAGATACCAAAGGTCCTAGCTTTCTCAATTCTCATAACTCAGGATTCTTGAAATCATACTTCTTGGTGTTCCTGTTTCCAATATTCATGACCACCAAACATGTAATGTTCACAATGAGAATATGTGTGTTCCTTGAAAACCAAGTAAAAAAGAATTTCATGAATTCATGGTTATGCAATAATCATAAACAAGGTTTAAGGGTTTAATGTCACGAGCATGAGGTCATGGGTAAGAACCAACCACAAGGTATGTACTAGGGGTTTATCACATGTACAACAAGGTTATAAAGGTTCCTAGAGTCATGATCCCTCTTTTGGATATTACTGGTTTACACAACTACTTGTGAGTACCAATAATATTCTCAAGAAAAACTTATTTGAGTGTAGTATTGTGTAACGACTAATTCAAGACTACTCTTGAATTGTCACCACACTACATCCTAAATGCTAAGATGGGTTAAGGGTTCTAAGGTTCCCATCTTCTCGGGCTCTCTGGTTGAAAGTAATAATTCCTTTATAACTATCTTGCTTAGAATTAGCACTCTCAAATATGCCTCCACTGATTGGGGTTATATCGTATGTTACTTATGTTTAAGAATACTCTAGACATGTAACTCTTGATTATGCCATCATCATATCTTAAGTGTAACTTAGTTCAGGTATAGGACTTGTCCTTGCAAAGATCACCAAACACCAAAGAACCAGAAAATGCCAATAAATACAAGCAAACAACAATAATAACAAAAATAGATAATACAAGTTAGGTTTAACCCTCTTGAGGATATCCTCCCTAGTGAATTCGCCACTTCTACCGTGGTGAAAAACTAGGAAACCAAGCGATGACTAACTTGACTCACAAATTAAGAAGTCACCCATGAACTTTATCATTTCCAAGGAAAAGGGAAAAGATCAAAACCCTATGTTTATCATGCAATGCAAGAAGCAAAAACTAAAAGCAAATCCTAAATAAGAGATCTAATGTACAAAATTTAGTTATACAAAGGTAAGGTATTACTGTTGTAACCGGTTTTAAATTGAGAGTCGCCACCCTTAAGTTTTATCTTTAGGAAGGGAATATAAAGGATAACCCTAATTTGGTCAGAGATTCTAAGTTGTTTGACTCATTTTAGACGAAGGGAAGGTGTTAGGAACCCCTCATCTACTTTGTTCACAAGGATACTAGGGTTTAGAATTACGGCTTAGGAAATAGGGTTTTAATTTTTATTAGGGGAACTCTCCACCATTTTAGTCGTATGCCTACGTGTCCTCTTATGAGGAATCAGAGTCCCAATTCGTAGTTCGTGGTTGGTTGGTATTTTTTTATGGATTACGAAGATGTTTGAATATTCCTTGTACTTGGTCCGGGTGTGTGAATAGAGGAGTTATTTCAACGAAGTTCGCAGTCGATTGAAATATTTTTGTAATCCTTTTTGAAAGTTGATTGTTGAGTTTAATTGATTTAATAAAAAGATTTTAGGGTTGGTTAAGTATTTTTTTAGGTGTATTAATTATAAAAATATCTTATTAATGCATGATTAAAATGACTTTAATATAATAAATAAATAAATATTTGGATGAGTTTGGAAAATAAATATTTTATTTTTATAATAATATTAAAATATTAGAATTTATAATATATTAAAATCTAAAAACTAATTATAATAAAATAATAAAAAGAAATTAAATTAAAAAATACAGGGGGTATAAGTTATGTTGGGCTAGCAAAACAGGGGGTATAGGTAGTAGGGCCCTGAATTTAGATGTTGAATTAAGGCCCAAACGCATAAGGGGGTGTTGTTTTGAATTACTCAGCATAAATGGAGGGTGCGCGAAGCAAGGACCCAAGTTCATATATTGAACTGGGCCCAATAGCATATGGGGGTATGTTTTCCTAATGTTGTAGTAGAATGTGGGTGCAATCCAGAATGGGCTTAGGCCCAAGACTACAAACGCTTTGTAGGTTCGTTAGTACTCCATACAGGCAGGATACACGGTATTACCGTCGTAGCACATTTTAAGATCGTTTGATGATGATTAGAGAAACATACAATGAGATTTCAACAAAGTTTATATTTTTCAATTTCATGTTGTTTCATTCATTTTTCTTCTTCTTTCTCTCTTGTTTATCCTTCTTCCCTCTTGTAACCACATAACATCAACACAAAAACCTAATCGCCGCCGTCCCTCACTAACCCTAATCGGCAGAAATTGTCTCTAAATAAAACCAAATCCCAACTCAATTTACCCCAACAAACCCCAATCATGATACTAATCAACAAAAAACACAAAAAGCTAAGTTTTGTTACCTCCGATCGTGACTGTTCTTCGAGCCTCCTCTGTGTAGATCTCTTTCTAATCCATTTTCTCTTTTGCATTTGACAGGTACTGGATGATGGTGACGAAGGAAGCAGTGGTGGCGCGACGGAGAAGCGCTAGGGTTTCAGATATTGAAACCCTGAGCTTACACGGAGCGACGATGCAAAAGCTTACGGTGAGGGGCTTGGATCTCCTTCTTTTCTCAAGCTCTCTCTTCTTTGATTTGTGATCTTTCTCCCATTTTTATTTTGTTTTCTTTTAGAAACTTAGGATTTTTATAGTATTTTAGGCTTAGATGATTTAGGATGTTTTTTTATGATAGTCTTTACTAACATATTTGATTTAGGAATTATTAGTGAATTAGGGATTTAAAGATTAGTTTTTGATTTTGTATGAATATGTTTCAAGTTTGGATTCTGTTACAATTTGATTCCTCTCTATATCGATTTGATTATGTTGTAAATTTTTTTCTTTGGAAAATTCAATCTAATGATATGATTTGTTAACTGATATGATTTGCTTGAGATTTGTACAATAAATGTTTTAGCTCCAACAAATATGTTTTTATGTTTTGATTTGAACATTAGGAGTTTTCGTTTTGGGTCGGGCTTGTTAGTAAAGACAGGGTGAACGACAGACAATTAGGGTTGAAAACCCTAATTTTAAATTTTACTTTTGGTCAGTATGCATCCAAAAAAAAATCTGAGAAAGATGTTTTTATGAAATAAATTAATTGATAATAATAATTCTTATTAATAATAATAATAATAATTAAAGGTGTTGAGTTCAGTCAACAAAAACCTAGCATAACGGGCCTTTGAAAAAGGATATGCTCCATCTGATCAATAACAAAAAAACATACACCCCCCTTTATTCAACAACCAAAAGCATGTGGGCCGCCTGAATAGCATAATGTTCCTATCTGATTAAAACAGACACCCTTCAACCTTTATTTAAAACATGCCTCAATACTTTTAGTGGATCGGTCCAATTAATGAATAAACTCTTCATGTAATCGTCATACCCCTCTTCTATTTATTCATAATCTGTCATTCTGATTTAGAAAGGCCCAAGACTTCTCAACTAGTATAAAACCTCCTTCAAAATGGGCTGAAACCAAAAGCTTTAACGAAAACGAAATGGGCCCTCAACTTTACATGGGCCTTTCTGATTTAGAAAGGCCCAAGAATTCTTAACAATGTAAAACCCTTTAAAAATTTAATGGGCTGAAAACAAACAAGACTTTACTCAGAAACGCAATGGGCTTAGCAAATTGGATGCAAAGCCTCTAACCTAAAATGCACCCTTTATTAGCAAGTGACACCTTATTGGGCTTAAAATTTTACGTGGGCTTTCCTGATTTAGAAAGGCCCATTAATTTTTTAATAAGGTGAAAAAACCCCCCTTTCATAAACTTAAACCCCGTAAATATATGAGTTTGACAATAATATTTTATAAAGTAAAACGATAATTCTAAAAATAAGGAATAAAAATGATTAGAAACTAGTAGGGAAAATTTGGGGTATGACAGCTGCCCCTATTTAATTTCCTTTCGATTGATTAGTGTGAGGATACACAGGTCTCGTGTGCTTTGATCAGAAGTTTATTAAATAATGGAAGACCCCAAAATTTGTCTGAAAGATTATAAGGATACGCTGTAAAGCGTTCCCATGGGTATGAAGAGTAGGCTTAGATGATGATGTGTCATCTTACCATCGTTTGAACCAAAGTTTTGATTTGACTTAGATATGACAGCGCTGATAACTCATCAGTATCTAAAAGAAATTGTAGATTTTTTTGCATATTTACCAAACCTAGGAGGTAAATGATACAAGTTTGAAAAGCTGACTTATTAGTGCTTTGAGACTAAAATAGTAAGTTTATGATGAAGATTTTGTCTATTCATCGCAACCTAGGGAAAGAATAAAACAAAGTTTGATGACACATTGCTGCATAGAGACTGATACAATGGATTATGCGGATTTCGTTATGTTTACTACGACCTATGTAGTAAACAGTATGAGGATAAACCTGTGTATTTATCACAACCTAGGGGATAAAACACAACAGGGGCGGGCTTACATTATTCATCACAACCTAGGGGATGAATAGTATAACCCTGAAAATTCGTATATCTATCACAAGCGAGGGGATAAATAATTGAAGAATTTGCGTGTTTACCATTACCTAAGGGGTAAACGGCACAAAGGTGAATTCACGTATTCATTGCAACCTAGGGAATGAATAATATGAATTCGTTAATTCACTCACCTACCACAACCTAGGGGTAGATGATTGAAAAATCTTGATAGCACATTGATGCATGGAGACTGACGAAATGAGTTATATCGCATAATTCGTCATGTTTACTACAACCTAGGGAGTAAACAGTATGAGGATGAACCTGTGTATTTATCATAACCTAGGGGATAAAAGACAACAAGGGTGGGTTTATGTTATTCATCATAACCTAGGGGATGAATAGTATAACCCTGAAAATTCACATACCTATGACAACCTAGGGGATGGACAATTGAAAAATTTGTGTGTTTACCACATCCTAGGGGAAAACGACACAAAGATTAATTCATGTATTCATTGTAACCTAGGGAATGAATAATATGAACTCGACAATTCACACATCAACCATAGCCTAGGGGATAGATGATTGAAAAAGTGTTTTTGATGATCAAATCTTAGATAGCTAGATCAAAAATGAGATCGGATTTTTACCGGTTGTGTCTATTCTCAACCAAGGTAATCATGTATTTTGATAATCTGAAAAAGGGCCCCAAGATATTGGTTTTACCCAAAGTGTGTTCAGAAAAATGCCATGTATGATGTATATGCATAACGTTCTAGATTGATATGGAGCCCAGGATGTATTTGCATTGAGTATTTTGCGTATGACCCAAGTGCACCAAATGTGTATATTCCCTAAATGTAAAAAAAAATTATTTTATATTTTCTCCTTTTAAACCAATGGTTTTGTGTCACAACTCCTTGAGTTTGCGTTGTTGTGGTTTCTTTGAATTGATTTGAGTAAGATGAATAAGTGTCAGTAAGATTTTGATATTTGTATCGTAGGCGCAAGCGTAGGCATGGACGTATTTGTGGATGCGAGCATAGACGTAGACATAGAAGTGGATGTAGGCGTGGGCGTGGAAGTAGGAGTGGACGTGGACATAGGCATGGATTCTCTTTCGATGTTTTTTCTCTAACCAAAATGCTTTTTCATATTTCATCAAACGCTTTTATTTGTCAAATCCCCAAAATCATTTCAACACAATATTCACAAAAATAATCATAGTACTTTGCAAACAAGTTCAGAAAGAAAAATGCAATTTGTAACCACTTGACTTGTCACATTTGCGTAGGATGCTGTTTCTACCCATTTTGTAAAGTAATCAATAGAAACCAGTATGAACCAGTGTCTGTTAGATGCTTTCGGTTTGATTATTCCTATCATATCAATTCCCCACATCAAAAATCGCCAAGGAGAGCTCATGACATTCAGAGGAGTTGGTGGAACATTCATTTTGTCGGCGTAGATTTGGCATTTGTGACATGTCTTTGTATAATGGTAGCAATCGACTTCCATAGTTAACCAGTAATAACCCACTCACAGGATTTTTCTAGCCATGGCATGCCCATTTGTATGAGTTCCAAAAGTGCCTTCATAGATTTCCCTCATAAGCGTATTTGCTTCCTGTTTCTCCACACACATGAGTAGGACCATACCGTAATTTCTTTTGTATAACACATCACCACTCAGAAAGAATTTTGAGGCTAGCTTCCGCAAAGTTCGTTTGTCAATGATAGATGCATTTTCTGGACATTCTTATTTTTCAAGGTACCTCTTGATGTTATAGAACCAAGGCTTGTTATTCGGTCCCTCTTCAATAGCAAGGCAATATACAAGCTCTTCAAAATGTTTTATTGTAATGCGCGGTTCGTGGTTTGGCCAAGTTACTTTGAACATGGAAGATAAAGTTGTCAAGACGTCCGCCATCTGATTTTCTTCTTGTGGGATATGAATGAAGGTGATATCAGTGAATTCCGTAGCTAGCTTTAAAACATGATCCTGATACAGAATCAATTTGGAATGTTTAGTGTCCCATTCACTGTTGACTTGGTATATGACTAGTGTGGAGTCTCCCAATACTTCGAGATGTTTGATTCATAGATCGATAGCAGCTTCTAGACCTAGGATACAAGCTTCATATTCGAAAATGTTATTGGTGTAGTCAAAACATAACCTTGTAGTATAAGGCTTGTGAAATTTTTTTGGAGAAGTAAAAACTGCCCCAATGCCGTGCCCCAGTGCATTTGAAGCTCCGTCGAACACGAGTGTCTAATGTGCCCTGGTCCAGGTCCTTCGTTGGGCCATTGTATTTCTTAGTCACCTATAATCATGACATCTTCATCTGCAAAGTTAAACTTTATTGGTTGATATTCTGGTAATGGATGATGAGCTAGATGGTCAGCTAGTACACTACCCATGATGGCCTTTCGAGTAACATATTAGATGTCATACTCTGATAGTAGCATCTGCCATCGGGAAATCCTTCTTGTGAGAGCTTGATTTTCGAACACATACATTAAAGGATAAATTCTTGCTATTAACCACATGGTGTAAGTTAACATGTATTGCCTTAATCTCTTAGTAGCCCATGCTAATGCACAACAAGTTTTCTCAAGAAGTGAGTACCTGGTTTCATAGTCATTAAATTTCTTGTTGAGGTAGTAGATTGCATGCTCTTTTCTACATGTTTTGTCATGTTGTCCCAATTCGCATCCCATTGATCCTTCAAGAACTATTAGATACATGATGAGTGGTCTTCCAGGAACTGGTGGCATTAAGATCAATGGCTCTTACAAAAACTGCTTTATTGTCTCAAAGGTTGTTTGAAAATCATTATTCCATACCATTGTCTGATCTTTTCACAATAATTTGAACATAGACTCGCATATAGTAGTTAGATGCGATATGAACCTTGAAATGTAATTAAATTGTCCTAAGATACCACGAAACTCTTTCTCTGTCCTTGGAGATTGCATTTCTTGTATGGATTTTACCTTGTCGGGGTCCACCTTAATACCATGTTGACTTACAATGAAACCCAGTAACTTGCCTGACCTGACACCAAATATAAACTTGTTGGATTCAACCTTAGTTTGAGCCTTTGCAGACGCTCGAATAGATTTTGTAAATGTATGATGTAATCCTCCTTCGTATGGGATTTGATAATCATATCATCTACATACACCTCAACCTCTTTGTGAATCATATCATGGAATAGTGTGACCATATCCCGTTTATAAGTTGCCCCTGCATTCTTCAGACCGAATGGAATTACCTTGTAACAGAAAGTTCCCCAAGGCGTCATGAAAGTAGTATTTTCCATATCTTTGGGTGCCATTTTGATTTGATTATAACTTAAGGAACTATCCATGAACGAGAATACCGAAGCTTGAGCTGTATTGTCCACCAAAACATCTATGTGAGGTAACGAGAAATCGTTTTTGGGACTTGCTTTGTTCAGATCCTGGTAATCTACACACATGCGTGCTTTGACATCCTTCTTGGGTAGTGGTACGATGTTAGCTATCCAAGATGGATAATCTACCACCTCTAAGAACCCTGCGTCAAATTGTCTAAGGACCTCTTCTTGAATCTTGTTGGATATGTCTGGACAAGTTCTTCTGAGCTTTTGTCTAACTGGAGAGCAAACTTCCTTGAGAGGTAGTTTGTGCACCACGATATCTGTATCCAATCCTGGCATATCCCTATAAGACCAGACAAATATATCCACATGCTCATGTAAAATCTTGATCAGCCTTTCCTTGACACTTTTCTCCAATGTTGCCCCTAGCTTGATCTCTTTCGGATCTTCTTGTGTGCCAAGGTTAACGGTCTCAATAGATTCATTGTATGGTTGTATATTGTTAGATTTTTTTCTCTATCTCCCTCGCCAATTCTTTAGAAAGTTCAAGATCCTCATCATCTTCCCCTTCCGCTTGGTTGATGGGTGCATCAAAATTATATCAGATAGCAGCAGTAACATTATCAGTGATTTTGGGCATGGATCTTCATATTTATCGTGTTTTGGTGCAATTTTTAGTAAGTGAATTTGAAAAATGCATATGAAGAAAGTATTACCATTTTTAAATATAAGAGATAAATGCAATAGAAAGACATGGATCTTAATTGAATGTGAAATACAACTTTTATTAATCATGAATATTGTCTAAAACAAATTGGGGGACTCTTACAAGCAACCCATATGCCTCGGGCTTGACATAGGTTCTTTCAAAAACAAGAAAAAATACTTTGGAAAGAAAAAGATCTCGGGAATCTCTACAGCTGTCCAATTCTTAAGTTCTTTGCCTGGGGCGCATTCATGGATGAAATCAGATTCCCTTTTAATGTTGCTCATGTTAGATATCATTTCCACCTGTCCTCCGTGCTCTACTCCTTTGTTGACGAAGGTCTCCTGGATTGGAGGAAAACGTGCTTTGCCTTTCGGAGAAGCCTTTGATAATTAATAACTCAAACCAAAGCAATTCTTCTTCTCAGGTATTTCCGAGAGCTTTCCCCAACCCTTTGAGTCACAAATTTCCACCGCTATTTGTAAATCTCTCCACGAAGTCACAACAGGTTTCTTGATTTTTTCCACCAGTAGGGTTACTGTTGTACCCCAAAATTTGCCCTCCCATTTCCTCAACATTTTCTCATCACAAGACCCTTGAAAATCAAGACCCAGTTAGGGTTTCCTTTGCTCAAGACTTCTCCTTGCACAGTTGACCCAAATTAGGGTTTGTGTTTGCACAAAGATATTTTGACCTAAAATGCCTAAGATGACTTTCATGCTTCATGTTGGACTCCCAAGTTTATCCATACCAAGTTTCAAGTCTTGATTCCAAATTTTGCCCAATCAATTGGACAGTTGACCTAGAAATCAACTTTGTTGGGGAAAAAGTCAATTGTGGCCAATTGACAGTCAAATCTCATGAAAATTGACCCACATCAACATTATGAACTCACATGGACCATTTGATCAAGTTTGGATCACAATTCCACAAGAAATTTGATCAGATCATCAAAAGGGCAAAATGGTCATTTTTAGGGTTTTGACTGCACAAAGGCAATTTTTGACTGTTTGACCTAGTCAATGGCAAACCAAGCTCACATATGGACTCAAGGACCCCATGGAATTATCTTGACATGCTCAACAAGTTCAAAAGATCCCAAATACACAAGATTGATAGTTGAATTTCCCAGTCAATTGATCAATTTTGACTGTATACTGAAAAGTCAAACTTTGACTTTTTGGTCAAAATCAAGGGTCAAGATTCATTTTTTCATCAAAACATGCCAAATCATGAAACTTGTTCACCAAGAAATCAAAAATTGCAAATTAGGGTTTGAAATGAGAATTTTTCATAACTTAGAATTTTTCTAAGTTATGAAAAACCCTAGTTTTTTCCCAACTTTGCCCCACTTTCTCACCAAGATTCATTTGGATTCAAGCAAAAGTCAAAACATGAAAGTTGTAGCCTATTGCATAATCTACAACTTTGATTCACAAAGTTTTCCCAAAAGAAGCTTGTATCTCAAGTTACAATTTTTGGAACAAGGGTACCAAACCATTCTTAACTTAGTGAAATTTTGACCTTTTTAGGCAAGTTTTTTTTACCTAACTTCAAGACCATTTTCCATACACTTCCACTTGGAATTTCAATTTGCACTTCAAAGATGGATTGTAGTACACATTCCAAGCTTTCCAAAATGTCAAAGAACTCATCAAACAACTTCATAACTTGAGAGAATCGAATTTTGCAATATGGCAAAAACTCACTTTTGAATTGGCCAATTTCCATGTTCATAACTTATGCATTTTCAAGTCAGCTTGGTTTATGCTACATTACAGGCCTCTAAACCATCCAACACTCAATAATTTAATGCATACTCATTGTGCCAAAGTCTTATTTTGTGTATCCAAGCATTGTATGCAAGATTAGGCCATAAATGGAAAAAGTGAAATAGCCATTTTTGCAAAAGCAAGCTTTATGTCATAATGCAAATCCAAGAAGTACAGATCAAATCTAATTGGCACAAGTTTATGAGTTAATCACACTGATAAAGGAGAGGCTTTGCAGCATGTTTAGGGGTCCTCTACCTGTCTAGAAAAAAAAGTGACCATTGCTTGCTTAAAGTTCAAGAAACATTGCATATGACATACCAACTTCCATATCAGTCAACCAAGCCTTAGAGAAAGTGATCAAACATATTCCAAACATTCATCCTAAGCTGAAGCACGACCGTAAGACCTCCAATACCTCCACAAACTCAAAATCACCATCAAACTTCCAAAACAGAGTAACCTCTGCAGATTGAGTTCCAACTCTCATCCCTTTCATGCTTTCTTGCTAAAAGCTCTTCACACACCTTCCCTACCATCAATACAAGCTAACCAAAACCTAAAACACGACCTGTAACTCCTCTAACCAGTTCCACCATTTTCATTTTCTTGTTTTGCAGTTGGAGTTCTCTAGCACGATTCAAGAAGTTTCAGGACAAAGTAGAACTTGGAATAGCATCCTCACACTTCAAGGAAGCTGTACAAGTCATCATCTTGCTCTGAAAACTCCTCCATTACAAGGCACAATTCCAACTGAACAGGTATGTTCATAAAGTTCTATCTCTCAGTATAGGCATTGTTAGCTTTAGGTTTGTGAAGGAAACATGTCACAATCATAGCCCTGAACATCCCCATATGATTAGATTTCATTTATATTACGTGTGCTGCAAGAATTTTGAGTCTGAACATTGATGAAAAACTAGGTCAGGAATTGGGGGAGAAGAAATTCTCCCTCATCTTAGAGAGTTAAGTCAAGTTTTTTATATCCCTGGATTCGTCTTCTCATGCTCTACACTTTTCATGTTGAAAGTTTTGCTTAAAATTCTAGGAATTGGGAGATAGGAAACGCGTGCTTGCTTGAACAAGTTTGTTCTGAAGTTGAAGATGACTGGTTCTGGGCTGGGCCTGGAATGTTTTTCTTATTTGCACCATACATTTGCTTCTGAACCCCCTGAGCCCATTTTGTTTATTTTTAATGTTTTCTGACTTTTCTTTTTTTGGTTTGACTTATTTATTTTTCCTCATAATATAAAAAATATAAAAATAATTTTTTACACCATTTTTGAATTTATTAGGTATTTGTTTGTTTAGTTTAGTTTTATACACAAATAAATAAATATATACATTTTATTAAAAAATACTAAGAAATATGCAAAAACACTTTTATTTTCATTTTTATTTTTGTTTTACCTTCTGAAAATATTTTATATAAAAAAATACTTTTTTTTTATTTAATATTAAATATTATTAATTTGCATATATATTTCATATTAAGAAAATAATACATATATATATATATATATATATATATATATATATATATATATATATATATATATATATATATATATATATATATATATATATATATATATATATATATATATATATATATATATATATATATATATATATATATATATATATATATATATATATATATATATATATATATATATATATATATATATATATATATATATATATATATATATATTAGGATATTTAGGTTTAAATATAAAATATACACATTTTTATTTTATTAATATTTAATATAAAAAATACCTTTTTTCATAATATACTTCATTTTTATTTTATTTTTTGTATATAATAAATAAATATTATACATATTAAATAATTAATCCACTCTATTTAAGAAATTAGGGTTTTGCCCTAAACATGAAAAAACTCCAAAAAATAATACTTTTATTTTTGTTTATTTTGACATATAAAAATACCTTTTTCCATACATACAAAAAACCATTTTTGCATCTTGCATATTTATTCTTATTTTATTTAAATTGTGCAAATAAATATCTTGTAAATAATTCAAATATTGATGTAATAGTTAGGTTTAAATTCCTTTTCAAAAATCCCCATTTGAACATCTGTACCCCCCTTCCCATATATGGTTTTGTAATAGCTTAGTAAATTTATTTTCGCACTTTATTGCTTTCTAATTATACCATGATAGAATTAGGGTTTGTATGCGAAAAAACAACGAAAATAGTTTTGACCTAATTTCAAGATAAACAAGCATGAAAATGGACACACAAATCACACTTGCACCCCCTAGGGTATTCCACTTGTTGCCTTTCAAAATTGGGCCATATTGCATGTTAGGTCTCTTTGGGCAAAACAAACACAAATCAAATGATCATAGTCCCTCGATGACGCTTTCAAAATGTTGCCTAAACAAATGATCAAGTCCCTTAAAGAAAATTGCCCAAAGATACTTGACACCATTGCAATTATGGTCTAAACGATGACCCGCGCCCGTCCCTTTCACATCCTAACATGAGATTGTCCACAAAATACAATGGTGGAACAAACTTGTTAAAAATGTTAAAACATAGCAATAAACTTTGAGAAATTTAGGAGTAGATAACCTCTTAGTTACTTGAATCAAACTTGCAAAAACAAAACACTTGCCTATTTTCTAAAACCACACCTCACAACACTTTCAAAACAAACTTTCAAAAACAAATGAAAACCTTTTCAAAAGACATACATCTTTGTATACATCCCAACATGGATCATTACAAAGGTTGCCACCACATTGGCCTCTTTTCAAAACAATTTTTAAACCCACACACACAAAGCACCATTTCAAACAATTGAAAACAAAAGGCAAGTGATCTAAGCAAGTAACTAAGAGCCCATGGATAACCATGGATAGAAAGGGTGCTAATACCTTCCCTTTCTATAATCTACTCCCCGAATCCAAGAAAACATCTCAAAAGGTTTTTGCTGTGCTTTTTAACCTTTCCTTAGGATAAAATTAAAAGTCGGTGGCGACTCTTGCTCAACCGAAACATTTGCGAAAACAAACGCAAAACTCATAGTCAGTTCTCCCACCGTATCACAGAACTGGCGACTCTGTTGGGGACAATTTAAAAGTGGAGTAACCTTAGGGCTTAGATCACCTTTGTTTTTAATTGTTTGCCTTGTTTGCTTTTATATTTGTGGGTTTTGCATCGGAGTTTCATAGATTCTAACCCGGATATGGGGAATACCCTTTTTAGGTAGCATAATCTGTGAGGGACCTGTCCGGCGTAGACCGACATGGGTGAAGCAGTGGCTACGTTGGTGTGGCACCTTGGTCTGTACCCGTATCCCTTGTGTTGCAATGAGGAGAATATAGGTCTTCTAAGGAGTCATTAAACACCAACCAACCTTAGATCCCTAAATTGACCAAACTTGGCCATTAGGACAGTAGCAGTATGCTACACTCATTGAGGCTAAACTCTCGCGATGGTTCTGGCCGCAAGAAAAGATTGTGATGCTGGAGTTATGATCGATTGAGGGTTGTCAATGATTTGAGATCCTCTAGAACCCGGTTACTTTTGATAGGACAGGTTTTAACCAACGAAACCAAAAGAGGGTAATACCAAAACTTCATGCTGGCCTGAAACCTAAGGGTTGTCTTGTGTGATTTGTGTGCCTTATCATGCTTACCTAGGTGAATACTTGTGGTGTGCTTCATCATAGCATCATGCCATCATACCATTGCATGCATCCTGTATAAAGGACTAACCCATTTCAAATACAAAAAAAAGTTTCATCTTTGCTCTGTTTTGTAGGACATCATGATGCCCGTGCGTAGGAATACTATCCGGCTCAACTTTGTTCAACCACCAACTTTGCTCAAGGATTTGGTTGGTAGGATTCCAAACACTTCTTCCTTCATCAACAGGCATGGTTCTCTCCTTGGCTTGATCACTGCAAAATGGGACCAACAACTGATAAGTGTTCTGACCCAGTTTTATGACCCCCTGTATCATTATTTCACCTTTCAAGACTTCCAGCTGGTTCCTACCCTGGAAGATTTCTCTTATTTGCTTGGGATCCCTGTCTTGGAGAAAACTCCATTCACTGGTTTGGAAAAGACTCCTAGGCCTGAAGAGGTTGCTGCAGTTCTCCCCTTGACCAAAGAAGAGGTATTGGCTAACTGGGAAACTAGAAGTGGAGTTAAGGGCTTTTTGGTCAAATTTCTAGTTGGCAAGGCTAATGATTTCTGGAATGACTTGGACTTCAAGGCGTACGAGGATATTCTGGCTCTTTTGATCTATGGTCTGGTATTGTTCCCCAATCCTGACACCTTCATCAGTATCTATGCCATAAGGATTTTCATGTCTCGGAATCCTGTACCCACTCTTTTAGGTGATATCCTGCAACAACTCTATGCTCGTACTGCTCAAAAACGGGGAACTCCGTGGTGTTGTGCTCATTTGCTAGTGAGGTGGTTTATTTCGCACCTTCCTAAGTTCGTGCTGAAGAATGAAGAAGGAAAGGGTTGGACTCAGAGGTTAATGTCTCTCACTGATAATGACATCACTTGGACTCTCAGAGGTTTGGATGAGGTAGCTATTATCGATCATTGCGGAGAATACCCTAATGTTCCGTTGATTGGTATCCAAGGAGGAATCTCTTATAATCCATGCTTAGCTCTCCGTCAGTTTGGAAGAGCCAGAAGAGTTGGGCCTCATGAAATGTTGGTTCCTCACTTCCATTTTGAGTTTCAGGCGGACAATGATAAACTACGCCATGGATTCATTAAAGCTTGGGACAGAATTCACAAAGTTGACCCACATGAGTTGGGACCAAAGACTTCTCTACCAATGGAACCCTATTGCAGATGGGTCCGCATCCGTGCTCAGAAGTTAGGTATGCCCTATGAAGCTGTCAGACCTATCATTCTTGAATCTCCTGACGAAGATGGGGTTCCTCCAACTGTCCTCCCCCCTCAGATACCCACTGATTTTGACACAATGAAGAGATCTTGGGCGCAGCTAAAGGAAGAACGGGATTTCTATCGGGAAAAGTTCAACGAGCAGGAACAGAAGATCCAAAGGCTGACTAAGCAATTGGAGGAAGAGCGAGTCCTGAATAACTACATCAACACTGAGAAAAGGAGGCCATGGGAGCACTGATGGGCTTTGGATATTTCCTTTTATAGCTTTTATTTCCTTTCCAGTATTTTTCATTCCTGTAATGCCTAAGGGCAAGTTGTTGAACAATTTGAAATTTGAATCTAATGAAGTGCGTTTCCCTTTTGTCTACAAAGTTGAATCTTGTTTGTCTTTGAAAACATAAAACATACGCATCTCATTGCACAATATGCATAGCAGGTACCCTATTTCACAGGTTGCTTAATCTCCTTTGCTGTTTATTTTGAACAGTCATCATAAATCCAGACTCATCCAGTGAGCAAGCAATCAAGGCCCTTCAGGCCCAAAGTGCCCAGTTTCAAGAGATGGTCCTGAGCCTGGCCCAAGGTCAGCAAGAGTTGAAGACCTTACTCCTGAAGAAGAAGAAGAAAAAGAGGACTGCGTTATTCAACACTGGACGCAGATTTGGGAACACACTCCATAATGAAGCTGATCCAACTACTTCTTCTGCTGAGAAAAACAGTCCCCAAGGGGGAGGAGCTCCTAGTCCTGCAGTCTCTGACAACGAGACGGACTACAATGATGAACAATACCCACCTGCTGCTGACAGATATAAACAATTGGAGGACCGCTTGAGCGCCATGGAGATTCAGAATATGCCGGGGCTGGATTTCGGAGATTTGGGGTTATCTTCTGGGGTAGTAATTCCACATAAGTTTAAGGCGCCTGCCTTCGCCAAATATGATGGGGCCTCCTGTCCAAAGCTGCATCTAAGGTCGTACGTAAGGAAGATCTAACCTTACACGGAAGATAAGAACCTTTGGATTCACTTCTTCCAAGATAGCCTTTCGGGGTCACAACTTGAGTGGTTCTACCAACTAGATGGAACTAGCATCCGACACTGGGAAGATTTTGCAACCGCATTCTACAGACAATATCAATACAATTCTGATCTCGCTCCTACGCGTACCCAACTTCAGGGTATGTCTCTAGGAACGGGCGAAGGGTTCAAAGAATATGCACAAAAATGGAGAGATTTGGCTGGCAGGGTGCAGCCTCCATTAACTGATCGTGAGCTGGTTGATATGTTTCTAGGGACTTTGTCTGGTCCATTTTTCAATCATTTGGTTGGTAACTCCTCCGCTGGGTTTACGGATTTGATTCTGACGGGTGAGATAATTGAAGCTGGCATCAGGTCAGGAAAGATACAAAAAGCTGCCTCCACAAGTACTGAGAAGTGGCCTTTCAAGAAAGAAGCGAGTGCCGTCTATGGTCCTAGAAGACAAGTCAAGCCAGAAAGTCGCCAAGCCGTCAATGCTTTGGTCATTTCAAAACCTGTTGCTTCTCCTCAGCAGTACAATCAACAAAGAGGTGAAAGGCCCAAGAGGCAGTATACGCGGTTGAGTATGACCTTGTCACAAATCTTACCACAACTGTTATCAACCAACTTGGTGACCATCAAAGAAGCGCCGAAGGTCGTGAATACTGCATCTCCTAAGTATAACCCAAATGCCCGTTGTGCTTATCATTCCGATAGCCCCGGGCATACTACTGATGATTGCTGGGCCCTGAGAAATAAAGTGCAAGATCTTATCGATGCGAAGGAAATTCAGTTTGAAGTGCCTGAGAGGACAAATGTTGTAACTGCTCCTATGCCCCATGTTGTACCCCAAAATTTGCCCTCGCACTTTTTTTCACAAAAGATAACAACTTCAAGCATTTCCTGATTTTTTAAACTGGCTCAAGAATCGGACAAACGGACTTTTCTCGTCAGTCAAACAAAAATTAGGGTTTTATTGATTTTTTAGGACTCTGGATTGCTTCAAACAGTTGGCTTAGGGTTTTGGTTGATCTTGGCTCAATTTTGGTCAGACGAACGTTATTTGGCATTTAATCGACAATTAAGGGTTTTATGGGCATATTCTCAGAAAGGTTAAAATTCCACAGCACTTTGCAAGTCACTCCGAGATTCGGGTCGAATTCGAATTGTTTTTAATTTAATCAGTAAGAGGAGGCAATTGGTTTGAATTCACCAGTCAAAGGATATGCGCAGTTTGGAATTACAGTGCGTGGCAAAGAATCATTGAAAAGGGAATGCGCTTGATCAGTTTATGCTGGTTAACTGCTGCTTTTCTTTGGATATTGGAAAGGACAGGTTTAATTGGTCAATTACTAAAACATTGTTTTATTTAAATTATTTATTATTCTAAATTAAGTGATTGAAATTTATTTTTTCAATCATTTTAATTCAAAGAGTTTTAAATGAATAAATAAACCATAAAGAGAGAGGAAATAGAATTGGTTGGATAATAAAGACTTTTATTGATATTTGAAATTATTTGTACAATTATTGTTATAATTTAATTACAAACAATGGTTTACATTAATTCAAATATTAAATAAAAAGAAAAACTATCCTATTTATTTCTAATTTTTCATGCTTCACTTTATTCCTCTCCATCCAATTATTCACCTGCAAAAGAAAAGAGAAAGTCAAAAAGCAGATAAAATAAATACAGACAGATAAAATTGCAATCATCATTAAGGGCCACTGATTGGGATCAGTTAACCCTCTCTGCAAATCACGGGATTTCTCCCGGTTCACAAAGAGGGAAGAATTTTATCATGAATGCAAAATGTCAAAATGCATAATTTTAAAATGTCAAACTGCATAGTTCAGAAGCAAGTTCAAACCAAACTGAAAATCCAATTACAACTTTCTATCAAAATCTAAGAAGTACAATTTGCTGTCAAAAGTGCCAAGGTTGTCATGAAAGGATTTGGCAAAGATATCAAAGAAAAGACAAAGTACCCAAGCTGTCAAAGAAAGATAAAGATGCAGAGGAAATCTTTTATGCAAGCAAGTTTTCTTTTCTTTCATCATTTCCCATCAGTAGCCACTTTCAGAATAAAGTACAAAAAAGCATAATATTATAATGCAACTGTACTAGAAGAGAGAGAGAGAAAAAGAAGCAGGGTTCAGGCTTTAGGCTTAGGCATGATAGATAGGAAGAAAAAAATATATAAAAGAACAACACAGTTCAGCAGGAGGGGCATAAGAAAATATACAAGAAAAAACTTTCACCAACAAAAAAAAAAGATATACAAAAAAGACTCCAACTGCATAAAACAAAGACTAAAGGCAAAAAACTCAAAGGGGTTTCTCAACCATCAACCTGCTGTCCAGAACCAAAAGAAAACATTTTCCAAACACATAACCTCAAAAGCCAGCATTAACCTGTGAACCCTCAAGAAGCAAAACTTGAAACAAGGCCATATACCATACAAACTTGTCAAGCCATTATACCTGCCTGAAGCAAGCACAAAACCTATCCTGAACCAAGTCCAATACCACCCTGCCTGTCAAAGAAACCTAAACCAAGTCCAAAAAACCAACATACAAACCTGCATATGCAAGCAACACCACAACCCTGCCTCAACATACAAACTGTTAAGGCCATCAACAACTCAAACACAGGGGGAACACACCAAGCCTGTACCTTTAAGCCTTAAAACCTGATAAGCATAAAAAACCAGTACAAATTCCCACAAACATCTTACCTGTTAAAACACTTCCAAACACATAGCCATACAAAACCTGCAAATGGCCTAAAAACTCATTACCAGCTATAACCATAAACCAAGCATCATACCTGTTAAAAAGCCACAAGGACCCAACCTGTCCAGTTCAAACCTTAAACCATTCAATCCAAGCATCAAGGCCCTCAGAGGAAGTGCTCATCATTGGGCAATAACTAACACATTCAAAGGCAAAGTGGGCGATAGAGAAGAGGAAAGAAGTGAACTCAGAATTTCTTCATCATCGGGTTATCAAACACAAGGCATACACAAGCATTCAGGACCAACTCTAGGCCCTCAGTAGACGCATCATCGGGCAACAAGCTCAGCATATTCAAAAGCATACGAAAGTTCTAGGCAACTGTAAGAGAAGAAGAAAGAAGCATTCCAAATCAAGGCCCTCAGAACCCTAGGTTCATCCTTGGGCAAGCAAGCACACAAGAAGGCAAAGAAGGTATAGAGGCAACAACATAGGCAACACAAGCAAGGCAACAAAGGCAACATAAGCGTGTAAACTGGGCCCTCAGTAATCACATCATTGGGCAATCCACATAAGCAATAAAGCAACACAAGAAGGCAAGTTCAGGATAACTGTAAGAGAAGAGGAAAAGCAGTAGGCCACTCAAAGCAAGCCTCAGTAAACACATCAATGGCCAACATAAACTATTAATCTCAAGGCAAGCATACAGAAATATCAAGACAGTAAAGGCGAAAGAGAGGAAGAAAGAAGTGAGGTTTCAGGACAAGGTTTTCAGTACAAAAATCATCATCAAACCCTAAGGAAGAAGGAAAAGATAAAAGTTACCAATGAAGCAAGCCAGCGTCTTCACGCCCCCTTCTCCATCCAGCCTCCTAGCTTTCCTCACCGTCATTCCTCCCTCCAAACGAAAGGTAGTCCAATCCTCTCCCCTTTTCCTTTTAATTCTCGTTAAACAAACACAAAAATCAAAATTTAATCAAATACGCAGAAAATCACAAGCATGCAAGAACTAAATCAAACCCTAACGAATCAAACTTGTTACCTAATTCTGTCACCTTAACGTTGTCAATGGAGAGAAGAAGGAGGCATAGAAGCTGATGGCTTGGGGTTGAAGGACTCAGAAGCTGGCAAAGACGAACGGAGGAATTGAACGAAACCCATGAACGCGCCGCTGCCAACCCTAGATTTCGTTCCCAATTGAAAACATTCCATAAACCCTAAAAAACAAATGCTTGCACTCTGGGCCTAACCCTGTTTCCCCAATGCCTGAAGCCCATTGAATTCTCATAAAAGGCCTTAATCTCGTTTTTAACTCACCTTTTTATACAAACAAATTGATTTTAAATACTAACTTCTCTCTTTTTCATACATAACATCTTAAAACAATATATTTATTTTCTAACTTAATATATTTTTTAATAAAAATGCACTCTTGTTAATATACATCATTAATTAAAAATATATCTTTTTTATTACCCTATATAATTAAGATTGAAAATAACCTTTTTCTTCTTTTAATTAAAATATATTTTTTGTGCATATAATAAAAACATATTTCCTATATACATAATTTTAGAACATTAAATTTAAATATAATTTGTGCATATCATACAATATAATTGAAAATACCCTTTTCTTTTAAATATACTTTTATACATAACAATATAAAAATGCACTTCTTTTTTATACATAATTCAATTCTTGACATTTAATAATTTTTGTATATAATAATAAAAGATACATTTTTCTACATCATATAATAAAAATTGAAAATACTTTTCTTTTTATTCAAATATTCTCACAAAAATCACAAAGATACATTTCTTATATCAAATACAAAACGACAATTTTCAAACTTGAAACATTTCCTCTCTTCTAAATATTTTTACATAATAAATGAAGATACCTTTTTTTCAATTAGAACTTGAGCATTTAATTAAAACAATTTTCTTTTTGTATATATTAACACCAAAGGTTCATTAAGCACATATCTAGGTCAAATACCCTAATCCACATTAATTTCGCATTTTTCGCACATGCAAATAATCACATATACATCTCGCACTTACACAATACATTCACATTGCCCTATACACATTTGTTTATCTTACATTTGTATATTCGATATTTACATTTGATCGCAAATTAGATTTGGTTGTAACTTATTGGATACTATAAGTCTCATCCCCATTCATACACTTGTACCCCCACTCCCGGATACTATTTTGTAATAGCGTAGATTTTACATTTTCGCAATTTACAGTTTTCCAATTATACCATGGTTAGACCTAGGGTTTGCATGTACATAAAATCGAACGCTAGATAACCTAATACAAGACAAATACATGAAATCAATACACAAATCACACTTGCACCCTCTAGGGTAATCCCACATGTTGCCTTCCAAAATGGGCCATGCTTGCACGTCGAGTATCTTTGGCAAAACAAAATCAAATGATCATAAGTCTCTCAATATGTTGCCTAAACGGAATGATCATAGTCCCTTCAAAGCAAATTGCCAAAGACACTTGGCACCATTGCAACTATGGTCTAAACGATGACCCGCGCCCGTCCCTTTAAATCTCCTAAAACAAGATTGTCCACCAAATGCAATGGTGGAACAAAATTGTCAAAAGGGTTGAAACATAACAAAAATCTTTGAGAACTTTAGGGTAGATAGCTCTTAAGTACTTGTCAAACTTGCAAAACAAAGCACTTGCCTATTTTCAAACCACACTTCACAAACACTTTCAAAACAAACTTTCAAAAAACCTTGGAACATCTTTTCAAAAAGACAAACACCTTTTGTAAAACATTCGAGTAAAGAATTGTTACAAGGGTAGCCTATACAAGGCATCTTTTTCAAAACATTTTCAAAACCACACACCAAGCACCATTTCAAACAATTGAAAACCAAGGCAAGTTGATCTAAGCAAGTACCTAAGAGCCCATGGATAACCATGGATAGAAAGGGTGCTAATACATTCCCTTTCTATAATCTACTCCCCGAACCCAAGAAAAATCTCAAAGGTTTTTGCTGTGCTTTTTAAACATTTCCTTAGGATAAAATAAAAAGTCGGTGGCGACTCTTGCTAAACCTAACAAGTGCGAATACAAATGCAAAACTCAAGTCAGTTCTCCCACCGTATCACAGAACTGGCGACTCTGCTGGGGGATAATAATTTAAGAGTGGGGTTACCTTAGGGTTTAGATCACCTTTACTTTCTTACTTTGATTGACTTGATTGATTTATCTTTTTGGGTCCTTGTTTGGGTTTGTTATAAATCCTCTACCAGGATTTGGGGCACCTTTTTAGGTAAATAGCAAAAAAACTGCGAGGGAACTGTGCGGGGTATACCGACATGGTTGAAGCAGTAAGCTATGTTAGTGTGGCATATTTGTGAGTACCGGTAACCCTTGAGTAGTCAAGGAGAGTACGGGGCCGCTGTGTGATGTCATGAAGCACTAACGAACTCTTAGAACCTTAATTGACCATCTTAGCCTTTTTAGGGGTAGTGAGATAACCGACTTTGGTGCAGTCCGAAGTTGGTAGATACTCGATACTACACTCTTTTGAGGATTGTTTTCTTGGAATATTTTGGTCGCCAGTAAGTGGCTAAACCGAAACAATGAACACAGAAAACAATCCAATGATATTGAGCTCCTTAGAACCTGGTTACTTTTGATAGGACAAGTTTTAACCAACGAACTGAAAGAGGGTAGTACCTGAACCTCATGCAAGCCTAAACCTAAGGACTTGTTTTCTTTGTGTGAATATGTTTGTCTGTATATACGCTCTGTTGTTTGTGCATACATGTACATAACATCATGACATCATACCATAACATTTTCAATAACCATTTCAAGGATCTCGAGGGTTCTTTTTGATGCAGGGTTACGTTGAACCAGACGTCTATCAAGGGGCAAGAGGTTTCTCCTCTAAACCAATCCAGTCAAAGTTCAAGTACAACAGCTTGAATCAGTGGCTATGACCCACTCGACATGGTGAGCTTGATTCTCGTGGAGGGACATCCACCGATACAAAGCTCTCCAATCAAAGATCAAGTGCAACAACTTGAATCAGTGGCTATGACCCATTGGACATGGTGAGCTTGATTCTCGTGGAAAGACATCCGCCGGTACAGAGATCTCCAATCAAAGAGCAGAGTTCATCCTCTAACATTTTCTTGTGTTTACCCCAAGAGATCCTTGAAAGCATGCATCCACATATCATGCATTGCATTTTGACAATCTTTCCTTTTTCAGGTTTCCTTACTCTCCTGCTGTTTATTTCAGCAAGAGATGGCTCTAGAAAGGTCTGTCAAAGACATCCAAGACCAGACTGCTCAGCTGCAGGAGATGTTCCTGAACTTGTCTCTGGGGAAAGAAGAGATGAAAGCTCTCCTCACCAAGGGCTTGGGGAATTCCAACAATGCCAGGAGTGACCAGCTTGCGGAGCTGCAGTTTGATCTGACAACATTGAGGACCCAAGTGATGGGACAGTTGGTGGGCCAGATGGCTCTCATCCAAGACCTGTCTCAAAGACAAGAGGAACTCAGAGTTCTTGTCCGCCAACTGCTTCCAAACAACCCACTGGGGCAAACATCTGAGGTCGAAGAGCAAGTCACCGCTCAGCCTCCATCCATTCCGGAAGACAAAGGGAAAGCTCCTTTGCTTTCTTCGGGGTCACAAACCCATCAACAACCTCGCCAGCGTCAACGGGGTAATCGGCGTAAACAAGAAAAGTCGGGAAGACAGTTCACGGAGACTGAAATACCATCTTTCTTTATACTGAAGCGTCTGTTGGAGGTCAACTTGCTAACCGTGAAGGACCCTCCTCAGAAGCCCAATATCTCCTCTCCTCACTATAATCCCGACGCATTCTGTGTTTACCACTCCTATAGCCCGGGACACGACACCAACGACGGTTGGGCCTTGAAGAACAAGATTCAAGATCTGATCGACATTGGGGTGCTGGAATTCATGCCAGACGGCGAGATGAAAATCTTCCGTTAAAGGGTTCTCCGCTCGAAGTGACGAAGCCCAAGCTGAAAGACTTTTGCTTCTTTTTGAATTTTCAAAGTTGTAATTTCTTTTGCTGTCAAACAATTATCTGTTGATGTTAAACTTTGTTTTCATTAATGCATTGCATATGTTTGTCTTGAATTCATCCATTCGTTTCACTACTCTTATGCTTTTCTTTATGATATTTGACTCTTGATAAAAAGCTGTAAAGCCTTTAGAGGGAGGATGACGAAACAATACCATGATGTTATACAGTATGCTTTTGAACAGACGTTGCTGATGATGTACAGGCATTTCTTTCAAATCCCAAACACTGGAGTTATAAGGAAGTTAATCCCTATTCAACCCCTTCGAGCCAAAGAAGTAGGAGTTTTCTGTTCTAAACAATCAAAACCTTTGATATAAACCCGGGGAAGGGTAGTATCTCAGTTAATTCAAAAGAAAACGCGCATTGAAGTCGCAAACTCTCAGTTCGTAATACAATGAACGACATCGAAAAAGAAAGTATTCCTTTGGAATCAAAAGACAAGGGTGGTTCCCTATCACATAGACAGTCAATCTCTCAAAAGAGAAAAGCCCGCCGAGCTAAAACCTATAAAGGAGGCTTAAGAAAGCTGGGGCATCCCGCTGACAGTAATCCCGGAAAACGGTAACAGTCAGGCAAAAGTTAGGGATAACAAATCAAAATCAAAATAGTGAGGTCATTACAAAATCCTCAACAACATGAAAAGTGTTGAAAAATAAAAAGGAGATGATGACTGTCTCCCAAAATTCAATTGATGAACCATCGCCCAAAAGTCGTTCCAAACTCAAAACAGAGTGTGACGCACAATTAACTGAGCTTAGGTTGAAGAACATCACAAAGAGCGGGTGGGTACAAATATACTTTGAGCCTTTATCCTTTGTTTCTTAAACCGTGAACCAGGCCACGTTACAACCCTTCAAAAGTCCTAATTGAAGCATGGGTTAGTTCGAAAGCATACTGTCACAAAAGGTATCCTGACTCCTGTAGGGCTTTGCTCTAAATCTTGTGTTAACTTGTATTATGAAAAGTTTTCTACTAAAAGCACATTTTTCAAAATTTTGAGACAAACATAAACTTTGCATTATTCGAATATCACTATCTGCATTTGACCCTTTTGTTTGACAGTGAAGAAATTCATACAACGAATGTTCGGAGGAACGAAAACTCTCTCAGTAAGTCAAAATCATTTCAAGAGGTTGACACTTCCATCAAATCCCTTATCAACAAAGGGCATGGCATGTCACAATTCAATTAACTTGGGGCAGTCCAGTCAAGGTCCAACAGATCTTTCAAAGTTTAGTTAACCTGGGGCAGTCCAGTCAAGATTTCAAGAAATCTCTCAATATGCAGATTAATCTGATTCAAGACTCCTTCTTCACCACTTGGGGCATTCGAATGTCAAAAGTGTTCAACAAGTCAACTGTCACATATTCCAGATTCGACTCCTGTATCCAGCCAGGGCATATCTGTTGACAACATTTCCAGATTCGATTCCTGTATCCAGCCAGGGCATATCTGTTGACAACATTTCCAGATTCGATTCCTGTATCCAGCCAGGGCATATCTGTTGACAACATTTCCAGACTCGATTCCTGTATCTAGCCAGGGCACGTCTGAAGAGTTTGAAGATTCGATTCCTGTATCCAGCCAGGGCATATCTATCAACTATCACCTTTCCAGATTCGATTCTTGTATCCAGCCAGGGCATGTCTGAAGAATTCCAGATCAACACCTGTAACAACCCAGGAAACATCTGTGAACGACCGATTGTAGACCAACACTTGTAATAAGACAGGAATTTATCTACATCACCACTTGGGGCATTCGAATGTCAAAAGTGTTCAAAAACCGATGCAGTTTTACGCAAGCTCATCATCAGGAAACCCTACACCGGTTCCTCTTCAAGACTTCTGAAACAAGTTTACAGATTCTTCCCAACAACGGATGTTAATCTACCAACTTGTTCGGACTCTTCTCAACCTTTGAAATTAGTTTACGGACGCTTCCCAACAACGGATGCGGCTCTATTGCTGATTCAATCTCAAGATTTCTGAAAACAGTTCACGGGTTCTCCAAGTAAACGGATGTTAACCTATCACTTGTTCAGATTCTTCTTCAAGACTTCTGAAAACAGTTTATGGATTCTTCCCAACAACGGATGTTAATCTATCAACTTGTTCAGATGCAACCTTTGAAAACAGTTTACGGACGCTTCCCAACAACGGATGCGGCTCTATTGCTGATTCAGTCTCAAGATTTCTGAAAAAAGTTCACGGGTTCTCCAAGTAACGGAGGTTAACCTATCGCTTGTTCAGATTCTTCCAGAAGCTAACTCCACTCAGAGTCAAGTTTCATTATCCCCAGCAAAGCTAAAAATTATCAATCCCCAGCGGAGCCAGACCATTGAACCTTCTCCCCACAGAGTTTTGGGAGGACAAATCTTGAGTTCTCCGGTGAAGTCGCCAGAGTTACTTCTCACCGAGCGGAAGATTCTCAATCTTACCTCCCCAGCAGGAGTCTACTAATTTGGAACTCCCCAGTAGAAGTCATCAGGATTTCTCTTCCCCAGCAGCAGCCAAGGATTTATTTTCCCCGGCAGCAGTCAAAATGCTTTTATCTTCAGCCATCTCGGATTTATTTATCCTCAACAAGATAGCTCATCAGCTTACATGCGCATTCATCACATTCATGTCATAAACATTGATGTCACGTATATTGCATCATGCATCATAACATTGCATACAACTAACCCTTTGCCTTTTCAGGAAAGATCAGTCGACAAACACAGATCATCTCCCAAGATTCATCCAAAAATAGTTCAGATGTGACCCAGACACGGCGACATTTTGATACTTATTCCAGATCCATTTAGACGCATTATCAAGAAACCCTACACCGGTTCCTCTTCAACTTCAAGACTTCTGAAAACAGTTTACGGATTCTTCCCTACAACGGATGTCAATCTACCGACTTGTTCAGACTCTTCTCAACTTTTGAAAACAAGTTCATGGACGCTTCCCAACAACGGACGTTGCTCTATTTCTTATTCAATCCCAACTCCTGAAAATAGTTTACGGATTCTCCGAAACGTGGAAGTCAATCTGTTGCTTGTTCGGACCCCAATTCAGAGATGTTCCGAAACATGGAGGCCCTTCTGACACTTGTCCACTCACTTTTGACATACAGTTCAACATGTCCAGATGGCATCTATAAGCCCATCCTCCTACCAGCAGTCACCAGATGGCATCTCTAAGCCCATCCCCCGACAAAATTCTATCGCACCAGATGGCATCTTTAAGCCCATCACCAAATGGCATCGTTAAGCCCATTCACTTCTACCACCATATCGCCGAGTGCAAATTTTCTGGGCACTTTAGTGTCCAATCTTCTTTTACCTTCAAGTCACGAAAGGCAAACTTGCCAATCTAACTCTTCAGGTCCAAGAAGATTGAACAGGGGCAACTGTTGTACCCCAAAATTTGCCCTCGCACTTTTTTTTCACAAAAGATAACAACTTCAAGCATTTCCTGATTTTTTAAACTGGCTCAAGAATCGGACAAACGGACTTTTCTCGTCAGTCAAACAAAAATTAGGGTTTTATTGATTTTTTAGGACTCTGGATTGCTTCAAACAGTTGGCTTAGGGTTTTGGTTGATCTTGGCTCAATTTTGGTCAGACGAACGTTATTTGGCATTTAATCGAGAATTAAGGGTTTTATGGGCATATCCTCAGAAAGGTTAAAATTCCACAGCACTTTGCAAGTCACTCCGAGATTCGGGTCGAATTCGCATTGTTTTTAATTTAATCAGTAAGAGGAGGCAGTTGGTTTGAATTCACCAGTCAAAGGATATGCGCAGTTTGGAATTACAGTGCGTGGCAAAGAATCATTGAAAAGGGAATGCGCTTGATCAGTTTATGCTGGTTAACTGCTGTTTTGCTTTGGATATTGGAAAGGACAGGTTTAATTGGTCAATTACTAAAACATTGTTTTATTTAAATTATTTATTATTCTAAATTAAGTGATTGAAATTTATTTTTTCAATCATTTTAATTCAAAGAGTTTTAAATGAATAAATAAACAATAAAGAGAGAGGAAATAGAATTGGTTGGATAATAAAGACTTTTATTGATATTTGAAATTATTTGTACAATTATTGTTATAATTTAATTACAAACAATGGTTTACATTAATTCAAATATTAAATAAAAAGAAAAACTATCCTATTTATTTCTAATTTTTCATGCTTCACTTTATTCCTCTCCATCCAATTATTCACCTGCAAAAGAAAAGAGAAAGTCAAAAAGCAGATAAAATAAATACAGACAGATAAAATTGCAATCATCATTAAGGGCCACTGATTGGGATCAGTTAACCCTCTCTGCAAATCACGGGATTTCTCCCGGTTCACAAAGAGGGAAGAATTTTATCATGAATGCAAAATGTTAAAATGCATAATTTTAAAATGTCAAACTGCATAGTTCAGAAGCAAGTTCAAACCAAACTGAAAATCCAATTACAACTTTCTATCAAAATCCAAGAAGTACAATTTGCTGTCAAAAGTGCCAAGGCTGTCATGAAAGGATTTGGCAAAGATATCAAAGAAAAGACAAAGTACCCAAGCTGTCAAAGAAAGATAAAGATGCAGAGGAAATCTTTTATGCAAGCAAGTTTTCTTTTCTTTCATCATTTCCCATCAGTAGCCACTTTCAGAATAAAGTACAAAAAAACATAATATTATAAAGCAACTGTACTAGAAGAGAGAGAGAAAAAGAAGCAGGGTTCAGGCTTTAGGCTTAGGCAGGATAGATAGGAAGAAAAAAATATATAAAAGAACAACACAGTTCAGCAGGAGGGGCATAAGAAAATATACAAGAAAAAACTTTCACCAACAAAAAAAAAAGATATACAAAAAAGACTGCAACTGCATAAAACAAAGACTGAAGGCAAAAAACTCAAAGGGGTTTCTCAACCATCAACCTGCTGTCCAGAACCAAAAGAAAACATTTTCCAAACACATAACCTCAAAAGCCAGCATTAACCTGTGAACCCTAAAGAAGCAAAACTTGAAACAAGGCCATATACCATACAAACTTGTCAAGCCATTATACCTGCCTGAAGCAAGCACAAAACCTGTCCTGAACCAAGTCCAATACCACCCTGCCTGTCAAAGAAACCTAAACCAAGTCCAAAAAACCAACATACAAACCTGCATATGCAAGCAACACCACAACCCTGCCTCAACATACAAACTGTTAAGGCCATCAACAACTCAAACACAGGGGGAACACACCAAGCCTGTACCTTTAAGCCTTAAAACCTGATAAGCATCAAAAACCAGTACAAATTCCAACAAACATCTTACCTGTTAAAACACTTCCAAACACATAACCATACAAAACCTGCAAATGGCCTAAAAACTCATTACCAGCTATAACCATAAACCAAGCATCATACCTGTTAAAAAGCCACAAGGACCCAACCTGTCCAGTTCAAACCTTAAACCATTCAATCCAAGCATCAAGGCCTTCAGAGGAAGTGCTCATCATTGGGCAATAACTAACACATTCAAAGGAAAAGTGGGCGATAGAGAAGAGGAAAGAAGTGAACTCAGAATTTCTTCATCATCGGGTTATCAAACACAAGGCATACACAAGCATTCAGGACCAACTCTAGGCCCTCAGTAGACGCATCATCGGGCAACAAGCTCAGCATATTCAAAAGCATACGAAAGTTCTAGGCAACTGTAAGAGAAGAAGAAAGAAGCATTCCAAATCAAGGCCCTCAGAACCCTAGGTTCATCCTTGGGCAAGCAAGCACACAAGAAGGCAAAGAAGGTATAGAGGCAACAACATAGGCAACACAAGCAAGGCAACAAAGGCAACATAAGCGTGTAAACTGGGCCCTCAGTAATCACATCATTGGGCAATCCACATAAGCAATAAAGCAACACAAGAAGGCAAGTTCAGGATAACTGTAAGAGAAGAGGAAAAGCAGTAGGCCACTCAAAGCAAGCCTCAGTAAACACATCAATGGCCAACATAAACTATTAATCTCAAGGCAAGCATACAGAAATATCAAGACAGTAAAGGCGAAAGAGAGGAAGAAAGAAGTGAGGTTTCAGGACAAGGTTTTCAGTACAAAAATCATCATCAAACCCTAAGGAAGAAGGAAAAGATAAAAGTTACCAATGAAGCAAGCCAGCGTCTTCACGCCCCCTTCTCCATCCAGCCTCCTAGCTTTCCTCACCGTCATTCCTCCCTCCAAACGAAAGGTAGTCCAATCCTCTCCCCTTTTCCTTTTAATTCTCGTTAAACAAACACAAAAATCAAAATTTAATCAAATACGCAGAAAATCACAAGCATGCAAGAACTAAATCAAACCCTAACGAATCAAACTTGTTACCTAATTCTGTCACCTTAACGTTGTCAATGGAGAGAAGAAGGAGGCATAGAAGCTGATGGCTTGGGGTTGAAGGACTCAGAAGCTGGCAAAGACGAACGGAGGAATTGAACGAAACCCATGAACGCGCCGCTGCCAACCCTAGATTTCGTTCCCAATTGAAAACATTCCATAAACCCTAAAAAACAAATGCTTGCACTCTGGGCCTAACCCTGTTTCCCCAATGCCTGAAGCCCATTGAATTCTCATAAAAGGCCTTAATCTCGTTTTTAACTCACCTTTTTATACAAACAAATTGATTTTAAATACTAACTTCTCTCTTTTTCATACATAACATCTTAAAACAATATATTTATTTTCTAACTTAATATATTTTTTAATAAAAATGCACTCTTGTTAATATACATCATTAATTAAAAATATATCTTTTTTATTACCCTATATAATTAAGATTGAAAATAACCTTTTTCTTCTTTTAATTAAAATATATTTTTTGTGCATATAATAAAAACATATTTCCTATATACATAATTTTAGAACATTAAATTTAAATATAATTTGTGCATATCATACAATATAATTGAAAATACCCTTTTCTTTTAAATATACTTTTATACATAACAATATAAAAATGCACTTCTTTTTTATACATAATTCAATTCTTGACATTTAATAATTTTTGTATATAATAATAAAAGATACATTTTTCTACATCATATAATAAAAATTGAAAATACTTTTCTTTTTATTCAAATATTCTCACAAAAATCACAAAGATACATTTCTTATATCAAATACAAAACGACAATTTTCAAACTTGAAACATTTCCTCTCTTCTAAATATTTTTACATAATAAATGAAGATACCTTTTTTTCAATTAGAACTTGAGCATTTAATTAAAACAATTTTCTTTTTGTATATATTAACACCAAAGGTTCATTAAGCACATATCTAGGTCAAATACCCTAATCCACATTAATTTCGCATTTTTCGCACATGCAAATAATCACATATACATCTCGCACTTACACAATACATTCACATTGCCCTATACACATTTGTTTATCTTACATTTGTATATTCGATATTTACATTTGATCGCAAATTCGATTTGGTTGTATCTTATTGGATACTATAAGTCTCATCCCCATTCATACACTTGTACCCCCACTCCCGGATACTATTTTGTAATAGCGTAGATTTTACATTTTCACAATTTACAGTTTTCCAATTATACCATGGTTAGACCTAGGGTTTGCATGTACATAAAATCGAACGCTAGATAACCTAATACAAGACAAATACATGAAATCAATACACAAATCACACTTGCACCCTCTAGGGTAATCCCACATGTTGCCTTCCAAAATGGGCCATGCTTGCACGTCGAGTATCTTTGGCAAAACAAAATCAAATGATCATAAGTCTCTCAAAATGTTGCCTAAACGGAATGATCATAGTCCCTTCAAAGCAAATTGCCAAAGACACTTGGCACCATTGCAACTATGGTCTAAACGATGACCCGCGCCCGTCCCTTTAAATCTCCTAAAACAAGATTGTCCACCAAATGCAATGGTGGAACAAAATTGTCAAAAGGGTTGAAACATAACAAAAATATTTGAGAACTTTAGGGTAGATAGCTCTTAAGTACTTGTCAAACTTGCAAAACAAAGCACTTGCCTATTTTCAAACCACACTTCACAAACACTTTCAAAACAAACTTTCAAAAAACCTTGGAACATCTTTTCAAAAAGACAAACACCTTTTGTAAAACATTCGAGTAAAGAATTGTTACAAGGGTAGCCTATACAAGGCATCTTTTTCAAAACATTTTCAAAACCACACACCAAGCACCATTTCAAACAATTGAAAACCAAGGCAAGTTGATCTAAGCAAGTACCTAAGAGCCCATGGATAACCATGGATAGAAAGGGTGCTAATACCTTCCCTTTCTATAATCTACTCCCCGAACCCAAGAAAAATCTCAAAGGTTTTTGCTGTGCTTTTTAAACCTTTCCTTAGGATAAAATAAAAAGTCGGTGGCGACTCTTGCTAAACCGAACAAGTGCGAATACAAACGTAAAACTCAAGTCAGTTCTCCCACCGTATCACACCCCAGCATAGAGTAAATGCCATCGAGGAAAATTTGTATGCTGTTTCGGTGAATGACGTTGCTACCCCTCTTTTGACTGTTAAGAGGAACTTACTACTAGCCGGTTTATTTCCGGGTTGTAGCAAGGGTTGCCTCCTGTGTGCTGTTATCCCTACCGGTTGTCCGCTGCTGAAATCAGGCATCCAAAGCCTGATGGATAGCAAAGAAATTCTGTTCAAGAAAACTGCTGTTCCGTTTGTTTCCGCTGAAGAGATATATGTTGTCATAATTTACAATCCTACCAAAGCTCCCCCGAGGAAGCCAGTCCAAATTATGTCTGTTGCACCCATTACTATTACTGTTCCGGGGCCTCTCCTCTATGAGTCTGATAAAGCGGTCCCATGGCATTATGGGGCCGGCGTGTATGTGCTTGGGGTGAAGCAGAAGTTCAACACCAATACCAGTATCAGTAACATCACTGGTCCCGCCAAGATTACCCGCAGTGGCAGGCTCTTCTCGCCTGACATTGCACCGCCAGTTATCAGAAAACCTCTCACCATCACACCCGCAAGTGTGCATGTTCCGAATCAAGTTCCTGTGTCTACTACTGCCGCCGAGTCCTGTGATACTCGGGGAAAAGGAGTTGCTACCGATTTGCCTGCCAGGACGGAGGCATCAAAAAAGACTGCTGTGGAAGCCTCCCAACAAGAAATGGAGGAAATCCTTAAAATCATCAAAAAGAGTGACTTTAATGTTGTTGAACAGTTGGGGCATACTCCCTCCAAAATCTCTATGCTATCATTGCTGCTATGCTCAGAGGCCCATGCAAAAGCCCTGATTTAATTTCTGAAAACGGCCCATGTGCCGCAAGAGACCTCCGCGGATCAATTCACCGACTGTGTAGCTAATTTGACAGCTGACAATGGCTTGGGGTTCTCGGATGCTGACCTTACCCCCAAAGGGAAAAATCACAATGATGCCCTGCATGTCTCTATAGAATGCAGGGGCACTACTCTCGCACACGTGTTGGTGGATACCGGTTCTTCCCTGAATGTTTTGCCCAAGAAGGCATTGGATCGCTTGGATTGTGAGGGTCTGGAGTTGAAACCTAGTAACATCATTGTTAGAGCTTTTGACGGTTCTAAGAGGATGGTGCGCGGTGAAGTAGACATTCCTATTCGTGTGGGTTCCCAAGTTTTCGACTCAACGTTCTATGTAATGGATATTCGCCCATCTTACTCCTGCTTGCTGGGTCGACCCTGGATTCACAAGGCTGGGGCAGTAACATCCACTCTACACCAAAAGCTCAAATACCCTGTCAAAGGGAAGATTGTTACTGTGCAGGGTGAGGAGGAATACATGGTTAGTCACTTGAATTTATTCCGATATATCGAGATGGACGGGGAGTTTATTGAAACCCCCTTTCAGCATTTTGAGGAGGTACCTCCAACGTTGGCATCAGCTGAAACAGTGGTTGAAGAAGATTTTCCATTGAAGATGGCGTCCTTGAAGGATGCCCGGGCTGTAATCGAGAAAGGCAATTGTGCAAATTGGGGTCAGCTTCCTGACTTCACTCAAAATAATGACAAGTTTGGGTCGGGCTTCACTGCAGAGGCTCAGAGGGCTGTGCGCAAGGAAAAGATTAAAAAGGCTCCGGTGTTTATCACCAATCAGAGGGTGAATGCTATCGAGGAGGACGTAGAGGAAGCAGAGTTTGACAGTTGGATCTATCCAACCACCAGCAACGGACCAAGCAACTGGACAACAAAGGATTTTACACCTATCACATTTGTCACGCAGTAATTAACTCTTTTGATTTTCAATTTGTAACAAACAATATGTTAAAACTTTATTGGCTCGGTGTCCTACCCGGGGCATCGTAGCTCCATTTGTAAGGGCTTTTTTGTATGACATTTCCATATATCATCAATCAAAACATTGGACATTTGTTGCATTTCAAATCTTGTGCTCTTTTTCTTTCTGTGTTATATATTGCAAAACAACTATATTTACACACACTCACTTATACAGGTTACAATCCACTCTGGATCTCACTGGTAACAGCTCTGCTACCACCAGTTATGACTTCGAGAATCCGATCAACTTGGCCGAAGACGAAGGTGAAGATGATTGCGAAGTGTCTGGTGAACTCGCAAGACTGCTACTCATAGAAGAAAGGGCTATTCAACCACATGAAGAGCCGGTGGAAACAGTGAACCTTGGTACTGAGATAGATAGGAAAGAGGTCAAGATTGGTGCCAATCCAGAGCTCAGCGTGAAGCAACGATTGATCCAGATGCTACATGATTACATGGAGATATTTGCTTGGTCCTATGAAGACATGCCTGGTTTGGATGCCGACATTGTAGTTCATCACCTGCCAACCAAGGAAGACTGCCCTCCGGTAAAGCAAAAGGTCCGCCGTATGCGCCCAGAGATGTCTGAAAAGATCAAGGCTGAGGTTATGAAGCAATTCGATGCCGGGTTTCTAGCAGTAACTTCTTATCCTCAATGGGTTGCCAACGTGGTGCCGGTGCCGAAGAAGGACGGTAAAGTCAGAATGTGTGTCGACTACAGGGATTTGAACAGGGCAAGCCCCAAGGATGACTTCCCCTTACCTCACATCGACGTTCTTGTCGACAATACTGCTCAACACAAGGTGTTCTCCTTCATGGATGGTTTTTCAGGGTATAACCAGATTAAGATGGCTCCGGAAGATATGGAGAAGACTACCTTTGTGACTCAGTGGGGCACCTTCTGCTACAAGGTCATGCCATTCGGGTTGAAAAATGCTGGGGCAACCTATCAACGCGCCATGGTTGCTTTATTTCATGATATGATCCATCATGAGATTGAGGTATACGTTGATGACATGATTGCCAGGTCTCAAACTGAGGAGGAGCACCTTGATCATCTGAGGAAGTTGTTTGACCGACTGAAGTTATACAAGCTGAGGTTGAATCCCAACAAATGCACCTTTGGGGTGAGGTCCGGAAAATTGCTAGGTTTCATTGTAAGTGATAAAGGTATTCAGGTGGACCCTGCCAAGGTAAAAGCCATACAAGAGATGCCAACTCCAAAGACAGAGAAAGAAGTCAGAGGCTTCCTGGGACGACTGAATTACATTGCTCAATTCATCTCACATCTGACTGCTACTTGTGAGCCAATCTTCAAATTACTGAAGAAAGATCAAGTAGTACGCTGGAACGATGAATTTCAGGCTGCCTTTGAAAAGATAAAGGAATATCTCCAAGAGCCACCCATTCTTATGCCACCAGTGGAAGGAAGACCTCTGATACTATATTTGACAGTACTTGACAATTCAATGGGGTGTGTGCTGGGACAGCATGACGAGTCTGGCCGAAAAGAGCACGCTATTTATTACTTGAGCAAAAAGTTTACCGACTGTGAGTCTCGTTACTCACTGCTTCAGAAAACTTGCTGCCCTCTAGTATGGGCTGCTCGCCGGCTGAGACAGTATATGCTGACTCACACTACTCTTTTGATTTCAAAGATGGATCCCATCAAGTACATATTCGAAAAGCCTGCTCTATCTGGAAGAATAGCGAGATGGCAAATGATCTTGACAGAATATGATATCCAGTATACAACTCAGAAAGCAATTAAAGGAAGTGTACTGGAAGATCATTTGGCACACCAACCTGTGGACGATTACCAATCACTGAACTTTGATTTTCCGGACGAAGATATCATGGTGGTAACTGACTGTGAAGTACCCGGACCGGATGAAGGACCTGAGGAAGGATCCCGATGGTCTATGCATTTTGACGGAGCCTCCAATGCTTTGGGTAACGGCTTCGGCGCTGTAATCATATCTCCTAAAGGAACTCATACTCCACTCACCGCCCGATTGTGTTTCAACTGCACCAATAACATGGCAGAATATGAGGCATGTATCATGGGTCTACAAGCTGCAATCGACTTAAGGATCAAATTTCTGAGTGTCTTCGGAGATTCCGCTCTCGTGATCAATCAGATCAAAGGCGAGTGGGATATGAAACACCCAAATCTTATTCCTTACAAGGAGTATGTGTCGACCTTGCTTCCCCACTTTGAAGAGATAACTTTTGAGCACTTCCCAAGAGAAGAGAATCAGCTAGCGGACGCACTAGCTACGATGTATTCAATGTTCAAAGTTAAATGGGACAATGAGGCTCCCCGAATCATTATCTGGAAGTTGGACAAACTGGCATACTGCTGCGATCTTGAGGCCGAAAAGGTGACTGAAAAACCCTGGTATCATGAGGTGAAGAGGTACTTGGAAGCTTAGGAATACCCTGAAGGTGCATCTGTCAATGACAAGAAGTTCATGAGGAGGTTTGCGGCAAAATTCTTCCTCAGCAACGACATTCTCTACAAACGGAATCATGATTCAACTCTACTGCGTTGTGTGGATAAGGTTGAAGCAGAGAAGATCATGATAGAACTGCATGAAGGCACATTTGGAACACATTCCAGTGGACACACCATGGCAAAGAAAATCGTACGGGCAGGATATTTCTGGTCCACAATGGAAGCCGATTGTTACCAACACTCTCGAACTTGTCACAAATGCCAGATCTATGCTGACAAGGTGCATATTCCTCCGGTTCCTCTGAACATCCTGACGGCACCTTGGCCTTTTGCAATGTGGGGCATTGATATGATCGATGAGATCCGACCGACGGCATCCAACGGGCATCGTTTCATCTTGGTAGTGATTGATTACTTCACGAAGTGGGTTGAGGCAGCTTCCTACGCAACGGTAACCAAGAGCGTCGTGGCACGTTTCATCCGGCATAATCTGATCTGTCGATACGGCGTCCCGGAAAGAATCATTACGGATAATGGTACCAATCTCAATAACAAGATGATCACTGAACTCTGCGAACAATTCAATATACAGCACCACAACTCTTCACCCTACCGGCCGAAGATGAATGGGGCTGTAGAGGCAGCTAATAAGAATATCAAGAAAATTGTGCAGAAGATGACAGTGACCTATAAAGATTGGCACGAGATGTTACCGTTCGCTCTTCATGGGTACCGTACCTCAGCAAGGACGTCAACCGGGGCAACTCCTTTCTCCTTGGTCTATGGCATGGAGGCAGTCTTGCCAATTGAAGTCCAGATACCCTCTCTCCGGATAATGAAGGATGCAGACTTGAATGAAGATGACTGGATCCAGACTCGACTTGATCAATTAAACCTGATTGACGAAAAGAGGCTCACCGCTATCTGTCATGGTCAGACGTATCAAAAACGGATGATCAGGGCATTTAACAAGAAAGTCAGACCACAAGAGTATCAAGTTGGGGACCTGGTAATCAAACGCATCATACTTCCTCAAAGTGATCCCCGGGGAAAATGGACCCCTACATACGAAGGGCCATTTGTGGTTAAACATGTGTTCTCAGGAGGAGCCATGATCCTAACCACCATGGATGGTGACGACCTTCCTCACCCCGCCAATGCAGACATAGTGAAAAGATACTACGCATGAATAAAAGACCCGCTAGGTTGACATACCTAGGCAAAAATAAGGGCTTCCCGGCGAACCAAAAGGGTTCGGGCAAAAATAAGGGATGAAATGGAAAACAATCTGTACAACCGGCAAGTCGAAAACCTGAAAAGGCGGCTTGGGCAAAAATGGGTATCCCGGTGGACTGAAAACCCGAAAGGGCGGTCCAGGCAAAAGTTAGGGATAAAGCGTAACATTATGTCTCATTGGATCACTTCGCATCCGGAATTCGGCATCAACTATCTGGCTCAGATTTCGGCATCGACCAATCAGCTTCATCTTCAACTAAGCAGCAAAGTGATGAGACGCTTGAAGACATAAAGGCGATAGCTGAGTTGGAACCCAGTGGGATTGTTCACATAGCTGTTTTGTTTTCTTTTCAAAATTGTAAATTCTATGTTATTCGGCGGCATCCTCTTACTAGGATGTCAGCATCTTGTACAAAAACGCCTATTCACAGGCAAAATTCAAATCAATACAAATTCACTTGTCCATACAAATTGCCATTGTTTTTCCTTTTTCTGTTTTGTCTTGCGAAGAACGTCCAATGTTCATTTTTGATATATGCATTTGACATTAAATTGCTGATTCATAAATATTTGCATATGAAACAAAAGATTAATTACAGGTGACATCAGAAACAGGGGCAATGTGAAGTTGTCTGATGCAGTCTGGTTGCTTTTTCCGCCAAGGTACCAAGGTAGATTCGACTGAAGAATGTGACCAAATCATCTCAACGCCCCGCAGGGTAAGACAAGATTCAGCAATACTTTCCCCAAGCAGAGTTGGTTCCCCGTCAATCCTGAAAAGGCACAACATTCCCCAGTGGAATATAGGCATTCACTAGCAAGCGTCCCCGACAGTCTTGACCTAAGATGGTTCCCCGGCAGAATATCAGTACCCCAGTGCAATTCCGAAAAGTTTCCCCAGGAAAGCGAAATTCTTATCCCCAGCAGGTCTTAAAGCTTATCCCCAGTAGATTCTGGAAGCTTGTTCCCTGCAGAATACGGACGTCTCTCCCGAGCTTTATTCAAAGTTATTCCTCACAAGGGCTTATAACTGGGTTATCCTCGGCTATCTGCCACGGAAGATCGCCCTCGGCAAAGTTCTTCCTTTTCCCCAGCGGAGTATATCTTTGGTGTTCCCAAGCGGAGTTTATCATCATTATCCCCAGCGGAATCCATCATTGAAGTCCTCAGCAGGCCTCTCATCGAAACTTCAGCAAAGTATCTCTTCCACAGAGCAATTCCCCGGCCGGTCGTCAAGGATTTATTTTCCTAAGACGAAATTACATTCATAAGCATTTCACATATTCATACATCTTGCTTACATACATGATAAAGTGCATACAACACTATCTCATGTTGAACATCATGACATCATGCATATCATACATCATGACATTGCATACAACTTATGTTTTTGCCTTTTCAGGGAAAAAGACAATCCCAAAGACAACTACCTTCAACTATCATAATTCCAGATTCGATACCTGTATCTAGCCAGGGAACATCTGAGAGTGATCAGTTTCCAGACTCGATTCCTCTATCTAGCCAGGGCACGTCTGAAGAGTTCGAAGATTCGATTCCTGTATCCAGCCAGGGCATATCTAGCAACTATCACAATGCCAGATTCGATTCCTGTATCCAGCCAGGGCATATCTGTTGACCACATTTCCAGACTCGATTCCTGTATCTAGCCAGGGCACGTCTGAAGAGTTTAAAGATTCGATTCCTGTATCCAGCCAGGGCATATCTATTGACGACTATTTCCATATTCGACTCCTGTATCCAGCCAGGGCACATCTGTGAGCAACCGATTGTAGATTCGACACTTGTATCTAGCCAGGGCATATCTGCATGAGGAGATTGAAGATCAAACACCTGTAACAAGCCAGGAAAACATCTGTCTTTCTCAAATACACAAGTTCTCGCTAAGGAATCTCTTATGCGATCAACGCTTCCAAATGGCATCTGTAAGCCCATTCCCGACAAGGTTCTGTCGCATCTCCAGATGGCATCTATAAGCCCATCTCCCTATCCACCATCTCTCCAAATGGCATCTGCAAGCCCATTCCCAACATCACATTGCAAATACTCCAACATGCGAGTGCAAATTTCCGGGCACTCTAGTGTCCAATCTCCTTTTACCCTCGAGTCACGAAAGGCAAACTTGCCAATCTAACTCTTCAGGTTCAAGAAGATTGAACAGGGGCAATTGTTGTACCCCAAAATTTTCCCTCCCATTTCCTCAACATTTTCTCATCACAAGACCCTTGAAAATCAAGACCTAGTTAGGGTTTCCTCTGCTCAAGACTTCTCCTTGCACAGTTGACCCAAATTAGGGTTTGTGTTTGCACAAAAATATTTTGACCTAAAATGCCTAAGATGACTTTCATGCTTCATGTTGGACTCCCAAGTTTATCCATACCAAGTTTCAAGTCTTGATTCCAAATTTTGCCCAGTCAATTGGACAGTTGACCTAGAAATCAACTGTATTGGGGAAAACGTCAACTGTGGCCAATTGACAGTCAAATATCATGCAAATTGACCCACATCAACATTATGAACTCACATGGACCATTTGATCAAGTTTGGATCACAATTCCACAAGAAATTTGATCAGATCATCAAAAGGGCAAAATGGTCATTTTTAGGGTTTTGACTGCACAAAGGCAATTTTTGACTGTTTGACCTAGTCAATGGCAAACCAAGCTCACATATGGACTCAAGGACCCCATGGAATTATCTTGACATGCTCAACAAGTTCAAAAGATCCCAAATACACAAGATTGATAGTTGAATTTCCCAGTCAATTGATCAATTTTGATTGTATACTGAAAAGTCAAACTTTGACTTTTTGGTCAAAATCAAGGGTCAAGATTCATTTTTTCATCAAAACATGCCAAATCATGAAACTTGTTCACCAAGAAATCAAAAATTGCAAATTAGGGTTTGAAATGAGAATTTTTCATAACTTAGAATTTTTCTAAGTTATGAAAAACCCTAGTTTTTTCCGAACTTTGCCCCACTTTCTCACCAAGATTCATTTGGATTCAAGCAAAAGTCAAAACATGAAAGTTGTAGCCTATTGCATAATCTACAACTTTGATTCACAAAGTTTTCCCAAAAGAAGCTTGTATCTCAAGTTACAATTTTTGGAACAAGGGTACCAAACCATTCTTAACTTAGTGAAATTTTGACCTTTTTAGGCAAGTTTTTTTTACCTAACTTCAAGACCATTTTCAATACACTTCCACTTGGATGTTCAATTTGCACTTCAAATATGGATTGTAGTATACATTCCAAGCTTTCCAAAATGTCAAAGAACTCATCAAACAACCTCATAACTTGAGAGAATCGAATTTTGCAATATGGCAAAAACTCACTTTTGAATTGGCCAATTTCCATGTTCATAACTTATGCATTTTCAAGTCAGCTTGGTTTATGCTACATTACAGGCCTCTAAACCATCCAACACTCAATAATTTAATGCATACTCGTTGTGCCAAAGTCTTATTTTGTGTATCCAAGCATTTTATGCAAGATTAGGCCATAAATGGAAAAGTGAAATAGCCATTTTTGCAAAAGCAAGCTTTATGTCATAATGCAAATCCAAGAAGTACAGATCAAATCTAATTGGCACAAGTTTATGAGTTAATCACACTGATCAAGGAGAGGCTTTGCAGCATGTTTAGGGGTCTTCTACCTGTCTAGAAAAAAAAGTGACCATTGCTTGCTTAAAGTTCAAGAAACATTGCATATGACATACCAACTTCCATATCAGTCAACCAAGCCTTAGAGAAAGTGATCAAACATATTCCAAACATTCATCCTAAGCTGAAGCACGACCCTAAGACTTCCAATACCTCCAAAAAATCAAAATCACCATCAAATTGCCAAAATAGAGTAACCTCTGCAGATTGAGTTCCAACTCTCATCCCTTTCATGCTTTCTTGCTAAAAGCTCTTCACACACCTTCCCTACCATCAATACAAGATAACCAAAACCTAAAACACGACCTGTAACTCCTCTAACCAGTTCCACCATTTTCATTTTCTTGTTTTGCAGTTGGAGTTCTCTAGCACGATTCAAGAAGTTTCAGGACAAAGTAGAACTTGAAATAGCATCCTCACACTTCAAGGAAGCTGTACAAGTCATCATCTTGCTCTGAAAACTCCTCCATTGCAAGGCAAAATTCCAACTGAACATGTATGTTCATAAAGTTCTATCTCTCAGTATAGGCATTGTTAGCTTTAGGTTTGTGAAGGAAACATGTCACAATCATAGCCCTGAACATGCCCATATGATTAGATTTCATTTATATTACGTGTGGTGCAAGAATTTTGAGTCTGAACATTGATGAAAAACTAGGTCAGGAATTAGGGGAGAAGAAATTCTCCCTCATCTTAGAGAGTTAAGTCAAGTTTTTTATATCCCTGGATTCGTCTTCTCATGCTCTACACTTTTCATGTTGAAAGTTTTGCTTAAAAGTCCAGGAATTGGGAGATAGGAAACGCGTGCTTGCTTGAACAAGTTTGTTCTGAGGTTGAAGATGACTGGTTCTGGGCTGGGCCTGGAATATTTTTCTTATTTGCACCATACATTTGCTTCTGAACCCCCTGAGCCCATTTTGTTTATTTTTAATGTTTTCTGACTTTTCTTTTTTTGGTTTGACTTATTTATTTTTCCTCATAATATAAAAAATATAAAAATAATTTTTTACACCATTTTTGAATTTATTAGGTATTTGTTTGTTTAGTTTAGTTTTATACACAAATAAATAAATATATACATTTTATTAAAAAATACTAAGAAATATGCAAAAACACTTTTATTTTCATTTTTATTTTTGTTTTACCTTCTGAAAAATATTTTATATAAAAAAATACTTTTTTTATTTAATATTAAATATTATTAATTTGCATATATATTTCATATTAAGAAAATAATACATATATATATATATATATATATATATATATATATATATATATATATATATATATATATATATATATATATATATATATATATATATATATATATATATATATATATATATATATATATATATATATATATATATATATATATATATATATATATATATATATATATATATATATATATATATATATATATATATATATATATTAGGATATTTAGGTTAAAATATAAAATATACACATTTTTATTTTATTAATATTTAATATAAAAAATACCTTTTTTCATAATATACTTCATTTTTATTTTATTTTTTGTATATAATAAATAAATATTATACATATTAAATAATTAATCCATTCTATTTAAGAAATTAGGGTTTTGCCCTAAACATGAAAAAACTCCAAAAAATAATACTTTTATTTTTGTTTATTTTGACATATAAAAATACCTTTTTCCATACATACAAAAAACCATTTTTGCATCTTGCGTATTTATTCTTATTTTATTTAAATTGTGCAAATAAATATCTTGTAAATAATTCAAATATTGATGTAATAGTTAGGTTTAAATTCCTTGTCAAAAATCCCCATTTGAACATCTGTACCCCCCTTCCCATATATGGTTTTGTAATAGCTTAGTAAATTTATTTTCGCACTTTATTGCTTTCTAATTATACCATGATAGAATTAGGGTTTGTATGCGAAAAAACAACGAAAATAGTTTTGACCTAATTTCAAGATAAACAAGCATGAAAATGGACACACAAATCACACTTGCACCCCCTAGGGTATTCCACTTGTTGCCTTTCAAAATTGGGCCATATTGCATGTTAGGTCTCTTTGGGAAAAACAAACACAAATCAAATGATCATAGTCCCTCGATGACGCTATCAAAATGTTGCCTAAACAAATGATCAAGTCCCTTAAAGAAAATTGCCCAAAGATACTTGACACCATTGCAATTATGGTCTAAACGATGACCCGCGCCCGTCCCTTTCACATCCTAACATGAGATTGTCCACCAAATACAATGGTGGAACAAACTTGTTAAAAAGGTTAAAACATAGCAATAAACTTTGAGAAATTTAGGAGTAGATAACCTCTTAGTTACTTGAATCAAACTTGCAAAAACAAAACACTTGCCTATTTTCTAAAACCACACCTCACAACACTTTCAAAACAAACTTTCAAAAACAAATGAAAACCTTTTCAAAAGACATACATCTTTGTATACATCCCAACATGGATCATTACAAAGGTTGCCACCACATTGGCCTCTTTTCAAAACAATTTTCAAACCCACACACACAAAGCACCATTTCAAACAATTGAAAACAAAAGGCAAGTGATCTAAGCAAGTAACTAACAGCCCATGGATAACCATGGATAGAAAGGGTGCTAATACCTTCCCTTTCTATAATCTACTCCCCGAACCCAAGAAAACATCTCAAAAGGTTTTTGCTGTGCTTTTTAACCTTTCCTTAGGATAAAATAAAAAGTCGGTGGCGACTCTTGCTCAACCGAAACATTTGCGAAAACAAACGCAAAACTCATAGTCAGTTCTCCCACCGTATCACAGTTACCATTGAGGAAACCTCTAAGACTTGAAATGGTGTGGCTACATAGTTTTTGTACCCAAAAATTTTCCCTCCCATTTTCAACACAAAATTAATTCAAGACATATCCTCATGCTCATGAAGGTCTTAAAGCACCCTCATACCAAATTTCAAGCCTTGCAGTACAAGTTTGCTCATTCAATTGATCAGATAATTGAAAATCAATTATATTAGACAAAAAGTCAACTTTAACCAATCTACAATCAAACTTCAAGATTTTTTGTTAACATCAAGATTTTGAAGTCACATTTATCATTTAATCAAGGTTTGATCATGATTCATCAAGAAAACTCAAGATTCATCAAAAGTCAAAAGTTACTAAATTAGGGTTTTGACCATTTCTTAAGGAAAAGTCAACTGAACTTTGACCAATCATAACTTTCATAAACTTCATCAGAAATTTCTTAACAAAAGCTCATTTTGAAGGAATTAAATTCTTTATAACTTTGTCTCTTTAAGCCTAAGGCCAAAAATGCTTCATTTGAGATATATGGATCAAAACATTACAAGTCATTTTGAAAGTCAACAAAAAAAATTTTTTTGTCAAAGAAATTTACAAAAAAGATAAATACTTCAAATAAAAAAATGGCTAACATGAAAGATGTATGAGACATCACGAGGTTTCTAAAAATTCCCAGATCATCTTCATATGACAAAAATTGAGAGAGTTATGATTTGTGCAAGTTGAGCAATTTTGAGAAAATACATGAAGTCCACTTTGAGCAAAGTTGAATTCTTGGACTAATGGGCCTAAGTTTTTAGGTTCAAACTTGTTCATGACCTCATATTAGACCTCTAAATCCATTCACATATTTTTTATGATTTTTTATTTCTTTTATTTGGATTTTATTCATTTAAATGAAAATTAAATCAAATAAAATATAAAAACATTGGATTAAGGCGCATGGTTAATATTTGTTATCATGTCTGAGGCCCAAAAATCTACCTTGAAGCTGAAGAAATCGTGTGGTCTATATTTGAAACAAATCTTTATTGGTTTTGGAAGATTTCAACTTAATTTCCAACAAAATTAAAGATATGATTTCATGAGGTATCCAAGCCCACCATTTGACCTAATCTTCTCTGCTATAAATACATAACACATTCAGACCAAGCAGGAGACGCATGTTGCATCATAGAAGCAACCCAAAAATCATCAAATTTTCAAGAAACAAGGGAAAACTCAAACCCTCGTGTGCAACCGTTCTCAATCGATTCCAAGCATTCTATCAGTCTCCTGAGACCTCCAGGAGTTCATACCAACCATCATTCAAGATCAAGCAATCCCAGAACATGCCAACCAAGTTGCTCTGGTTTGATAAATTTTTTCGATTTCAAACTTTTAATTCATGAAGTTTAAATGAATTTGATGCATACATTCATGTTCATATTAATGTGTGGAACTGTTTTGATACATTACTTGTGAGGTTTGACGCAGGAATGGAAATCTTCCATTGTTAGGATAGTTTGAAATATTTTCATAGAATCTCACGCTACATGCATTTTCAGGTCAAACCAATGCTGCCATTGGATTCACAGGGTCAAATTAGAGGGATATAGTCCCTGTTATGATCCAACTTACGCGTTTTTGCAAGTTTTCAAAACCTCTTCATTGGAGAAGATGAAGTTGACCACCCCTATGGTGGTTTAACTCTCCTGACTCAGGCGACCTAAAAATGGAATTCTCCCATTGGTCCATTAAAAACCCCAGACCCACTAACACGCGCGTATGTAATTTTGTTTGATTTCTGATTTTCTGAATTAACTTTTATTATATATTGAATGATAGTTGTAATTTTAACGTGTAACAACAAGTGAACGAGTGGTAAGAGTGATGATTGTCAACCATAAGGGCGTGGGTTCGAGCCATCCTTTTGTCAAAATTATTTTGTTTCAGGATTTACAAAGCAGGTTCATCATATGGTGATTGGTTCTCATTTTTAAACACAAATAACACCATGGCCTAGTGGAAAGCAACACATTCTTTGAGACTGATGGCATGGGTTTAACTCCCACCCCATGCATTTTGGTTCTTTTATTTTACTAACCCTAGTTTTATTCCATTTTCTTAATTAACATATTTTCTAATTAACCATTAACAAACCTTAAACTGTTTTTCAAAAACCATAACAAATTAGGCTTAGGTATTTTTTAATTAACTATAATTATGGTTTGGATTTTAATTAATTAATTAATTAATTAATTAGACCTTAGGTTTTAATTAAAATTAATTAGTTTTAGGGTCTTAGCCAAATAGTTTTTCTTAATTAATTAGACGTTATGGTATTTAATTAGGGTTTTAGATTTTTTAATTAACTTTATTAATTAGTTATTAGGTTTTAATTATCATCCCTAACCCTAAATCATTTTCTAAAAACACAAAAACATTAAAACATTTTTCTAACATTCTTTGTCTTATTTCTTTTCCTATTTAATTTCCTAGGACAAGTGTATAGGTTTGCACAACTGATATAATAAGCGTAGATTTTATTTTCTCGCATCTTTTTCCTATTATGTATCTGCTCCGAGGATGTAATAGCATAAATTTATTTTCTTGCATTTTCTATACTTATGTATCTCTCCCCAAACCATGTAATAGCGTAGGACTTTTATATTTCGCACTTTAATTTTCTATACATATTTAATTGCCAGTAAAATAGGGTTTGTATGACAAGACTAAAAGAAAATCTAGAAAACCCTAATTCAAAACTAAATAACTGAAACTAATACACTTTGCACACTTCACCTCTAGGGTAACCTCTCTTGTTACCTTACAAAACATTGGTCATGTTCCTTGAAAGTGGGGATACTTTAGCAAAAGACTCTCGATTTAACAATATCATCATAGTCCCTTTCGAATAAAGATCATAACCCCTCGATGACCCTTCGAGTTTCCTACAAATGATCTAGTCCCTTCAATGATCCTACGAGCAAAATGATGACAGTCTCTTTGATACAATTGCTAAAGTATCCTTACATGTTTCCTTCGATGACCATACGATGACCCTACGCCTATCCCTTCATATCCAATAGATAAGATTACCTACCAACTAATGATATGGATAATACTATCTCCAAAGGAGAAGGAAAATAACAATAAAGACTTTAGTGGGTATTAACTCTTGAAGGCTTACTCACAACTCAACATTTTCCACACCATACTTTCAAACAAGATATTTTAAAAAAACACTTTGTATACATTCTTGAGGACCGACACAAGTATTATTATAAAGTCAACCTTACATTGGCATTTCAAAACATTTTCAAACAAATCAGACACACACACACAAAGCAAGTTAAAAGTGAGCTAAGAAATTAAGAGCCCGAAGATAACCACAGATGAAAAGGGTGCTAACACCTTTGATTTTCATAACTTATTCCCCAAACTCAAAATCTATCAAAGGTCTTTCCTGTTCTTTTCACCTTTCCTAATTGTTGGGTAAAAGAAAAGTCGGTGGCGACTCTTGTTAACCGCAACATTTGTGATAAAACCAAAAAATCCAGTTCTCCCACTGTATTACATAATTGGTGACTCTGTTGGGGAGAAATCTAAAAGAGGGGTTACCTTAAGAGTTAGATCACTTTACTTGCTTTTATTGTATGCTTTGTCTGATTTACTTTAAGGGTTCATGCTTGGGTATTATTGCTTGTGTGAAAGATCCTACACCCGGATCTAGTGATTCCTTAGGTAAGTAGCAAAAGATCATAAAGATTGTACAGCGTATACCAATATGGTTAACATGATACCTACAATTAGTGTGACACTTTGGTTTGTACTGATGTTCCTTGAGTCAGTCAAGGATAACATTAGGCTTTCGCACGGTGTCGTTAACACTAACTTACTTTTAGAACCTTAATTGACCTATCTTGGCCATTAGAAAGTAGTGAGATAATCGGCTTTGGTGCAGTCTAAAGTTGGTTGATACTCGACATTGCGCTCATTGAGATTCGACTTTCAGGATGTTTTGCTGGCAAGCCAGTTGCCGTGCTAAAATAAAGCATGCGAGAAAGATCCGTGATGTGAGATTCTTAGAACCAGGTTACTATTTTAGGAAAGGTTGAGCCAACTTAACTTCAGTGGGGAAGGGTATTTACCTATGGACTTCATGCAAGCCTTTAAATCTAAGGCTCTTGTATGACTTGTTTGTGTTTGCTACTTATTTAACATGAACATAATATCATAACATCATATCATCATAACATAACATTTTCACTAACCATTTCAAGGGCCTAGGGATTTATCTTTGTTGCAGGTTATGGCCTCCACTCGCAGAAATACTATCTGAATCAACTTTATAAGGGTACCTTCCAAGCTTAAGGAGTTAGTCTCAAAGGTTCCTGAAAACTCTCAATTCACCAAGAGGCATGGTTATCTACTCAGTTTGGTTACCTCAGGTTTTGGAGAAGAGATGATGAGTGTTCTGTTCCAATTCTTTGATCCTAAGCATCACTGTTTTACCTTCCCAGATTATCCGTTGATACCTGCAATGGAAGAGTTTTCTAAGATAATTGGAGTACTTATTCTTGATCAAACACCCTTCACCGATTTAGAGAAAGTTCCAAAACCTAAAGTTATTGTACTAGTATTACATCTGAAGCAGTCAGACATTGTATCTAATTGGGAAACAAGAAGTGGATTTAAAGGTCTTCTTGTTAAATTTCTGTTAGATAAGGCTCTGTTGTTTCTAGATGCTATGAGTTTTCATGCTTTTGAAGAGATCTTGGCTCTGTTGATCTATGGTTTAGTACTATTCCCTAATCCAAACCAACTCATAGATGTGAACGCCATCAAAATATTTCTTACTCATAATCCTGTGCCTACTTTGCTGGGAGATATTGTGCACTCTCTTAACACTTGTAATATGAGAGAGAAAGGGACTCTCATGTGTCGCATTCCTTTACTATCCAGGTGGTTTATTTCTCACCTTCCCCGATTAGTGATAAAAAATGAACATGGTTTGAAGTGGTCTCGAAGGATGATGTCACTCTCTTATTCAGATATCTATTGGTGTTCCCGATATTGGGAGAACATCCCTATTATTGACCATTGCGGGGAATTCCCTAATGTGCCACTCCTTGGCATAAGAGGTAGTATTACTTACAACCCTTCTCTAGCTCTAAGTTAATTTGGTTATGCTTGAGGAGACAGTCCTCATGATATGCTCATCCAGGGTATTGTATTCAATTACGAGAATGATCCTCAAGGTTACCGTCAAAATTTTATATGAGCTTGGGGCATGGTGAATAAGATTGATAGCAAGATTTTGGGATAGAAAAACTCCATCCCATTGGAGCCCAATCTCAAATGGGTGCGATCTCATGCTCAAAATCTTATAATGCCATATCCTACTGTCCTACTAGTGATTGTGGAGCCTTTTGTTGAAGGAGATATTCCTCATACCATTTTTCATCCAGATATGCCTACTGACCTTGAAGAGCTCCAGAAGTCTTGGATTCAATTGAAATAAGAAAGGGACACCTTTGAGACTCAGTTCTATTCTAGTGAAAAGAAAGTGTTGGAGCTGACAAAACGATTTCATGAAGAGCAGAGCCTTAATGCATATGTCAACACAAAGAGGAAGTTTCCATGGGATACTTGAGTCTTAGGTCTTAGGAGTTCATAATTTATTTATTGTAACCCTTTTTGTTTTCATTGTAAGCCTAAGAGGTAGTTATAATTTGAGCCTACTAATAAGAGGCATTGTTTCTGTTCACTTTTGATTAACAAATTTAAATCCCACGAGGTCCTTAAAAACATTGCATATGCATCTACATTCCATGCATATCATTACATAACAAGTTTCTAAGACATGTTTCTCATCTTCTTGCTGTTTATTTCAGCAAAAATGGATCTTGAACAGACAGTCAAAGATCTCCAGGCTCAGAATGCTCAGTTCCAAGAGATGTTCCTAAGCTTAGCCAAAGGGAAAGAAAAACTGAAGGCGCCCATCTCCAACGAGAAGAAGAAGAAAACAAAGAAACCAATCGACATCCTTAACATGGGGAGAAAGTTAAGAGGTCCGGTCAAGCGAGCTCAAGATCTTGATATCCCATTGGACGAAGATGACGAACGGTATGAAGATGGTAAGAGTGTTAAAACTGAAAAACACAATCATGGTTCTGATAAATGTTCTGATGAAGAGGAAGAAGATTATTTGGATGAAAAATATACCCCTGCTGGCGAGAAGAATAATTTGTTAGAAGAGCGTCTGAAAGCTATGGATATCCAGAAGGTTGGTTTGAACTTTGAAGAATTGGGTTTAGTCTCAGGAGTCATCATTCCTCCTAAGTTTAAAACTCATACCTTTGCTAAGTATGATGGCGTTTCTTGCCCAAAACTGCATTTGAGATCATATGTTCGGAAAATTCAACCGCACAATGCTGACAAGAAATTGTGGTTGCATTTCTTTCAAGAGAGTCTTCCTGGAACACAATTGGAATGGTATTATTAACTCAAAGGTGCCAATATCCATACCTTGGAATATTTGGCAGAAGCTTTCTATAGACAGTATCAGTATAATTCTTATTTGGCACCAACCCGCATGCAACTACAGAGTATGTCCATGGGTTCTGAGGAAGGCTTTAAAGAGTTTCACATAAATGGAGAGATCTTGTAGGAAGAGTTCAACCTCCTTTGGATGATAGGGAATTGGTTTACATGCTCATGAGTACGCTAACAGGACCTTTCTATAATCACCTACTTAGAAGTTCTTCAGTCAGTTTCACTGAACTGATATTGATAGGGGGACATGTTGAGAATGGAATCAGAAGTGGTAAAATTCAGGTGGCTACATCTTCAAATACTGCGAAGAAGTCATATAATGGTAAGAAAGAATCAAATGTTGTGTACGGCCAGAAGGGTCATAATAAGAGTGACCGCAACCAATATGTGGGGGCAGTTCTGATCTCTAATCCTGCGCCAGTACAACAACAACAAAATAATCATCGTAGGTAAGTCGCACCCAGGAGACATTTCACAAAAATTAAAATGTTGTTGTCTCAAGAATTGCAACACATGTTGAAGGCATTACTGATTACATTGAAGGATCCTCCTCATAATTCTAATAGTTTTTCTCCCAGTTACAATCCCAATGCAAGGTGTGCATATCACTCCAACAGCCCTGGACATGACACTAATGGTTGTTGGGCTCTGAAAAATAAGATTCAAGATATGATTGACTCTAAGGAGATTGAATTTGATCCTCCTAAGACTCTGAATGTGATCACTGCATCTACGTCTAATCATGACAAAGGTGTTAATGTTATTGGTGATGTTTCTTATGTTTCTGCTGTGAGTGACTTAACTACTCCTCCGATGATTGTTAACAAGAAGCTGTTGCAAGCTGATTTATTTCCAGGGTGCATTAAAAACTGCTACTACTGTGCGTCCCAATCCAATGGTTGTGTACTACTGAAAGAAGGTATTCAGCGTTTGATGGATGACCATGTAATTCTATTTGAGAAGACTCCTTCTATGGAGAGCTTATGTAAAAGTATGTCTCAGGGCCTGAAGCTTGAAGACATGTCTGTGATTACAATTTCCGGTACTCCTATAAGGATCACTTCTAAGGGTCCTGTGAAGATTACTGTCGAGCCTAGGGTTGCTCTTATGATCATTACCGCACCTGAGCCAATTTCATATTTCTATGATAAGGCTATCCCTGGGAATTATGGAGTTTATGTCTACTACCATGGCGTCAAGCAAGAACCATTGGTTGTCAAAAATGAAAATACTGAAATTACTAATCCCAATGTTGGCAATATTGTTGGGACTAGTAAGGTTACCAGAAGTGGAAGGGTTTTCTCTCCAGAGATATCTCCAAAGGCTGTTACTACACTAGTTCGTATCACTGCTATTAAATAAACTACTGAGACTCGAGGCAAAGAATAGATGACTGAGCCTGCCCAAATTGAGGCACTGAAAGAGGTTACTGTTAAAGATACCTCCAAGCAAGAGATGGATGAGGTACTGTAAATTATTCGAAATAGTGACTATAAGATTGTTAAACAGTTGGGGAAGACCCCCTCCAAAATATATATGTTCTCTCTTTTGTTGTACGTTGAAGCCCATGCTCAGGCTTTAGTAAAGTTTCTAAAAATTTCTCATGTGCCGCAGGAAATCTCTGTTGATCAGTTCGAAAATTGTGTTGCTAGCCTGACAACTGATAATGGGCTAGGCTTTTCTACCGCCGATTTAACTCTCGCAGGAAGGAACCATAATAAGGCCTTGCATGTATCCATTAAGTGTAGGGGAACTACCTTATCTCATGTGTTGGTGGACACAAGTTCCTCATTGAATGTATTGCCAACAACTGTTTTAGACAAACTTGATTATGAAGGGGTTATGCTAAAACCCAGTGACATTGTGGTGAGAGATTTTGATGGTTCAAAGATATTGGTGCATGGAGAGGTCGATGTTCCGATCAAAATGGGTTCCTAGGTCTTCGACTCTACTTTCTATGTGATGGACATTCGTCCAACCTATTCCTGTTTGATTGGATGCCCTTGGATTCATGGGGTAGGCGCTGTTACTTCTATTTACACCAAAAGTTGAAGTATCACATGAAAGGAAAAATAATTACAGTTTGTGGCGAAGAAGAATACATGGTGAGCCATTTGAACTCCTTCAAGTATGTTGAGATGGATGGTGAATTCCTCGAGACTCCTTGCCAGACTTTTGAAGTTATTCCTCAGATAACCCCTGTTGCTAAAGCTGCTCATATTATTCCTAAGGTTACCTGGATTCCACGAAGAATGGCTTCTCTGAAAGACGCTAAGGCTATGGTAGAAGTATGTGGTGGCACTATTTGGGGTCAGCTTCTCAACATTCCTTACAAGTTTTACAAATTTGGCTTGGGTTTCACCTCAGAGGCTCAGAGGGCTGTCCGTCGTGCTCGTGCTAATTTTGGGAGACCGCTATTCCGCATCAACAACAATGGAGTTCACAAAAATCAAGTCCACATTATGGAAGACGTTGATAGCGACTGTGACATAGACAATTGTATTTTCCCTAATATCGGTAGTGGGCTCAACAATTGGAAGGATAAAGACTTTATACCAATCTACTTTAGTTAGGAGTAAATGATATTTTATGTTTTCTTGCTTTCAAGTTTTTGGTTATGTAATTTGAACAATAACTTTAAGCCTTGTGCCTTACCTGGGGCACAACGGTCCATTTGTTAGGGTTGTCATTTTTCATCCACATATTTTCATTTAATAAATCATTAGACGTTTGCATTCAAATTTTGAGCTCTTTGTCTTTATTTTACTTTATTGCTTTCAAAATAGCTATGTGTTCTTACACACCCACATAACAAATTGCATATCCACATCCACCCTCGGTCCCGTTAATAACAATTTTGCTATTGCCAATTATGACTTCAAAAATATGATCTACCAAGCCAAGGACGAAGGTGAGGAAGATTGTGAAGTACTTGGAGAGCTTGCTAGACTGTTAGAGCAGGAAGAAAGAGCCATACAACCGCATGAAGAGCTAGTCGAGGTTGTGAACTTGGATACTGAAAAGGACAAGAAAGAAATCAAGATTGGTGCCCACCTAAAAGACAGTGTCAAAAAGAGGTTAATACAGATGTTACATGACTATGTTGAGATTTTTTTCTTGGTCTTACAAAGACATTCCAGGGCTTGATACTGGCATTCTGGTTCATCGTCTACCGATGAAGAAAGGTTGTCCTCCTATAAAGCAGAAGGTTCGTCGTATGCATCCTGAGATGTCTGAAAAGATCAAAGCTGAGGTCATGAAGAAGTTCAATGCAGGTTTATTAGCTGATACGTCCTATCCTCAGTGTGTTACAAATATGGTGTCGGTACCTAAGAAGGACAGTAAGGTGCGTATGTGTATAGACTATAGGGACTTGAATAGGGAAAGCCCCAAAGATGACTTTCTGCTCCCGCATATTGATGTTCTGGTTGACAACACCGCTCAGCACAAAGTATTTTCCTTCATTGATGGTTTCTCTAGTTATAATCAAATCAAGATGGCACCTGAAGACATGGAGATGACTACTTTTGTCACACAGTGGGGCACTTTCTGTTACAAAGTTATTCCTTTTGGTTTGAAGAACGCGGGTGCAACATATCAGCGTGCTATGGTAGCTTTGTTCCATGATATGATCCATCATGAGATAGAGGTTTACGTTAATGACATGATATCTAGGTCTCAAACTGAAGAAGAACATCTCGACCACCTGAACAAGCTGTTTGAGAGATTGAAGAAGTACAAGTTAAGTTTGAATCCAAATAAGTGCACCTTTGGGGTATGATTCGGTAAACTCCCAGGTTTCATTATAAATGGTAAAGGTATTGAAGTTGATCCTTCTAGGGTTAAATCCATTCAAGAAATGCCAGCTCCCCATATTGAGAAGGAAGTCAAAGGTTTCTTGGGACAATTGAACTACATTGCCAAATTTATTTCCCATTTGACCGCTACTTGTGAGCCAATCTCCAAGTTACTGAAGAAAGATCAAGTAGTGAAGTGGAACAATGATTGTCATATAGCCTTTGACAAAATCAAAGAGTACCTCCAGGAACCTCCAATTCTGATGCAAACAGTTGAAGGATGACCTTTGATTGTGTACTTGATAGTATTAGAGAACTCAATGGGATATGTATTGGGGAAACATGACGAGTCTGGTCAAAAAGAGCATGCAATATAATACCTTAGCAAAAAGTTTACCGACTGTGAAACAAGATACTAACTGCTTGAGAAAACATGTTGCACTTTGGCATGGGCTGCTCACCGACTAAGACAATATATGTTGACTCATACTACTTTGTTGGTCTCTAATACGGATCTAATAAAATACGTATTCGAGAAACCCACTCTCTCCAGAAGAATAGCAAGATGGAAAATGGTCTTAACAGAATACGACATTCAGTACACTACTCAGAAGGCAATCAAAGGAAGTGTATTGGAAGATCATTTGGCTCATCAAGCTGTAGATGACTATCATTCTATGAATTTTGAGTTCCCAGATGTGAATATCATGTTAGTTACTAATTATGAAGAACCTGGACCATATGAAGGACCTGAACCAGGATCCCAGTGGACTCTAGTTTTTGATGGAGCTTCCAACATGTTTGGTAATGGAATTGGTGTTGTGATTGTTTCTCCCAAGGGTTCCCATATGCCCTTCACCTCCATATTTTATTTTGACTATAACAAGTAATAAGCATGCATCATGGGTATCAAAGCTGCCATCGATATGAGAATTAAATTCTTGAATGTATATGGGGACTTAGCCCCAGTGATCAGTCATATTAAGGGAGAATGGGACATGAAGCATCCAAATATCATTCCTTATTGAGAGTGTTGTACCCCAAAATTTTCCGTCTCACTTATCAAGAATTTTCTCACAAGATCTCCTTGGGCTCAAGACTGCATTAGGGTTTGATCAGCTCAAGACACCTCCTTAGGCACTGATGGACAAAACTAGGGTTTGAGTTTGCACAAGTATTTTTGAACTTTTAATACTTCATATGACTTTCATGGATCATTATGGACCCCCAAGATTACTCATGTCAAGTTTCAAGCTTTGAATCACATTTTTGATCAGTCAATTGAGCAGTTGACCTAAAAATCAGTTATATTTGGAAAAAAAGTCAACTATGGTCAATTTACAGTCAAACATCATAATTTTTTATCCATATCAACATTTTTGACTCATATGTATCATTTGATCAAGTTTGGACCACAACTCCTCAAGAAATTTGATCAAATCTCCAAAAGGGCAAAATGGTCAAAATTAGGGTTTTGACTGGTGAAACAACCGGCTGAAAATCATCAATACAATGAAGTCGCCATTGAACGTCTTTTATCCCACATGTAGGGAAAGGTAAACATCGAGAAAACCTGAGAAGGGAGAAGTCACGGTCTTGCGACCGAGAGATCGGGTAAGGGAGTCTGTTACGCGAGGGGAAGGTATTAGCACCCCACACACCCGTAGTACTCTACGGTATCCACTCTTGTTGTCTATCTTATGGGTGTGTTTAATCTATGCTTACTGTTTACTATACTACTGGAGGAATGCATGCAAAAGAAAGGAGAAGAGAATGTAGGGAAAATAAAATCGTGCTCGCCTGGGCCCTACCCCAATGCCTACGTATCCTTTTTGAGGAATCAGAGCAGTCGTAGTTCGGCTTATGTGTTTTTGTTTGTTTGTATTTTCTTTAACGAACAGTATTAATCTCGCCTTCTGCCGCAACTCGACCTTTGGAGATTTACGCGTCAGCACAAAAGTGAATTAATACGCTCTTTTGAAAAGGGTTTGAAAGAAAGGCCCGAGGGCAAAAAGATTTTTATGTTTGTTGGTGTTTTTGCTTGTAGATAATAGCTAGTTAACCTCAAGAGAGAGATTCTAGCCATTTCTCTATTTATTCATGAAATGAGTCTTTGAGACTTGAATCATACCAAAACTTAGAACAAGAGAATAATAATGTCGAGAAGAAACCCGCTCATCATCTCTCAAACTTAGCCAAGACATAGTTTTTGTCAGTAAATTTTTATGTATTTTTGAAGTTTGTAAAAAAAAGTTTTTTGTTTTAACTGCATATGCAAAGGAGGAAAGAAAGTCACAGGAAGACAAAAGTCACAGGAAGACGAAAGTCACAGGAAGACGAAAGTCACAGGAAGACGAAAGTCACAGGAAGACGAAAGTCACAGGAAGACGAAAGTCACAGGAAGACGAAAGTCACAGGAAGACGAAAGTCACAGGAAGACGAACGTCACAGGAAGACGAAAGTCACAGGAAGACGAAAGTCACAGGAAGACGAAAGTCACAGGAAGACGAAAGTCACAGGAAGACGAAAGTCACAGGAAGACGAAAGTCACAGGAAGACGAAAGTCACAGGAAGACGAAAGTCACAGGAAGACGAAAGTCACAGGAAGACGAAAGTCACAGGAAGACGAAGGTCACAGGAAGACGAAAGTCACAGGAAGACGAAAGTCACAGGAAGACGAAAGTCACAGGAAGACGAATGTCACAGGAAGACGAAAGTCACAGGAAGACGAAAGTCACAGGAAGACGAAGGTCACAGGAAGACTAGCCTATTTCTAAATCTAATGTTATCGTGCATTAGACCTAAAGTTAGAATCTTGAGGGAATTCTACCTAAAAAGTGGTAAAGTGCAGGAGTAAAAATAGAGTTGTGACGATACCGAACGGAGAAGGACTATCGCCTCTTCAAAATTGTGCAAGCGGTAAGAAAATTCTATCAAAGTTCCCTTGGGCAAGTGATTGAAGATTAATCTCCAAATATTCCCAATCGCGAATGATGCATCATTACCATCACGAAATCTTGGCTAACAGAGACGGTTCGTTGACTCCTCAAAATCACGCAAGCAATGAGAAAACTCTACCGAAGCTTCGCACAAACTACTCCTTAAGAATTTCGTATCCTAAAAGTTGCATCAACCTTCTACCACAAAACTTGCAAATCCCGTGAACATTCAATGACACATAAAGCCTATTTCTATCAAGTTTATGATACTTTTTATAAGTTTAAGCAAAATCAAACAAGTAATCAAGAACCTAATGTTCAAAACCAGCCATTAAACCATTCATCATGCCAAAGAAATTGAATCATGGATAAGGAATTGACAAGAGCGCCTAAAAAAAACCTAATTCTAACCAACTTCAACATTAATTCAATTAATCCTAAACTTATAAAAATAATCAAGAAAAATACCACCTAATCAGAAATAAACATGTTAATGTTCATAAAATTTCAACAAAAAAAATCATGCAAGAAACTCACAAAATTAATTGCGAAATTTAAAGAACAAAGTAAAGAAAAATAGAGAAAGTAGGGAGGTGGAAACGGATTAAACAGCGGTGTGAATAAAGGTCCAAAGATCATGAGCCCAAACCAATAGCCCTCAGATTTTTTCAATTCATTCACTATTACTTCTGATTTTTTTATCAATTATTAAAGAAGAAAGAAAAAAAAGATAAAATTTAAAACAAAACGCACTTAGTAGTGACGTTTCAACTTCCTTTTCATCTCAATTCTTTCTTTCCCTCTCATCAGTTCTCTGTCTATTCCCCACCGCGGCCGTAAAATGCGTCCCCATCAATCACCGGCAAACTCTCTTTGGACTAAGAAATTATAAACGTCAATCCTACCCGAAATCAAGCCCTGAGTCTAAATCTAACCTCTCTTTTCATCAATTCTGCATCAACTCTCCTAATTCCAAACGAAGTTGGAAACCCTAGGATGACTAAAAGCGAAATTAAATCGCAACGGCAAATGATCTTGCACCGCGATCTTAGGGGAACTGCTAAGGAGGTTTTATTCTATACCTTGGTATCAAGAGGCAGTGAACCTGCCTACCTTACGGCGACAGCGACGAGTTTTCCGGTGTCTGCTTCAGGTGAGCTTCTTCTTTTTCGTTTTCTTCTTCTGTCTTCTGTTCTGCGTTTCTTTGTGACTTCCAAGTGCGTGTATTGATGAGCATTGATAGGAAGGAGCATAGGGTTGTTGCGGTTGTCGTTGTGAGTTGTGTTTGAGTGAGATCGTAGGAGTGTGATTTAAGTTTAGAGAGAGATGATTTGATGAAGATGAAGCAGGGTTTCATAAGTAAATAAAACTGAAGAGTGGCTTGAAGGGTGAAGAGTAGTGGTTAGAGAAGAAAGAGATAGAATTTCGAAAACTTTTTGAGTTCTGGGTGAAAAATGAAGCGTGTTGATGGAAGAGGATATAAAGAAATGGTGGAGAAAGGATGAAGTTTGAAGTTGGAAAAGAGAAAGGTATCGTCCTCCGAAACTTGGAGGGAGTTTTGGATTATATAGGTAGTTGAGGGAGTTAGTTACAGTTTGAGAGTTTTAAATTCAGTTATAATTGGTTAGCAGTGGAATTAGTTTTACTTTGCAAGGCCCTTTCCTCGATGAATCTGCGAAAAGGCGCACATCCTGTTCCCGGTCCAACAAGTATGAGGGGAAGTGAGGGTGATGGTGTCGGAAGAGAACCTTTTTGGAACCAGGACGGAATACTGACGGCATCGCAGGGATCTAATGTTGCTAGCCACGAGGAGCATAGTCCTTTCTTTTTCCTCTTGTAAGGTGTTGTCCTTGACACGATATTCACAGTCAAGTGTACTTTGATTAGGGTGAGTTGATTGAGAAGATGATATGGAAAATGCTCTAGTTTTCAGCAGAGGAACCAATTGAATTAGCCATTCAAATGGCATTTGTACGGAAGGAAAATCCTCAAGCACCTCAAGAACAGTTCTTCTCTCCTTCTGGTTGTATTGGTATAGGTCATCTCTTCCTTCTGGGGAAGCGAAATCCTTAAGTCTTTTTTTCTCATGTCCAGCTGTTACAAAAAAAGTTCATAACCTCAAAGAAATACCGCCGAGGAGAAGCAGAAGCTACATCCATAGTCAATTCCACAAAAGTTTTTTAATTTTACAGGCATTCTAGAGCCATGTCAATTGCAATCATCCATCTCTCTAGGACTCGCGGTGATGAGTGAATCAGGATCCAAATTACAACGTCGTATGAAAGCATCAACTGCGGCTGAATCTTGACCAGGGAGAATTTCAAGAACATCACCAGTGTCATACTGAACAACGTCTAAAAAAAAATCAAATTCAAAATGACGAACATCTTTTCCAAAGTTTGGTTTGGTCAAAGGAAGATTCTTCACCATCTTAAGAAAGCAGTCAGGATGCCCACTTTTGTCGGAAGAAGAATTACCCGGATGCATTGAACGGGCACTCCGAAGAATATCAGGACTCGTAAAATCTGATGCAGTTGAAAAAAGTGACTCAATATTCTCAATGTTGTGATATGTGATTTGGACTTTAGGTTGGTCAATCAACACTGTATCTTGAATTACAACATCTGGGCCATTTGGTAAGAATTCTGGTTTGATCGTGTTTAACATTCTCCATAGAGAAGACATCCAAGGATCAAGAGTACCTTCATAACCTGAAGGATGTTGATCATCTCCAAAGCCTCTTTCTAGAATAGTTGTTCCTCCAAGGTCGATTAATCTTTTGTCCAGTTTCTTTGCAACAAAATTGTACTTCTGATAACCAGAATCACCCAAACCGAAGACAGTGTAATGAACCCCTTTCAGCCAATGATTGCTTAGATTTCTCTGAAGAAGAAACCTCCAAAAGACCTTCATGGAATCGGGGGCATCACCCTGGCCTGTGGTAGAAACCACAAAAATGACAGCCTCTTCCTGAGGTAATAGATTAGGATCATAATCATGAAGAGAAAGAAGTTTGTTGGGGCAGGATCTTCGTTCGGCTTCACGAGCAAGACGTTCAGCAGCATCCAATGCATTGCCGGTTTGAGTTGCATAAAGTATGAGAAGCCTATGCTGGTGCTGCATTTCTCTCTATAGCCTAGCCTTAACTTTATGTGATGGCCAGTGGCGTATTCAGATATACATATGGAGCGGTGGCGTGCAGCGCAATTGGAGGGAGATAAGACTTGAGCGAGCTTATCACTGATTTTGATACCAAACTCTTTAGCATAAGGATCTTCATGATAGGAATTATGATGTACTGTCTGCGAGATGTCACGTTCCCTATCTAGTGGACGTTGGCATGGCATGGAATTGGAATTTTACTCATGGAATTTTAACAACTTCAGGACTAAGGAATTTTGTTCAAGTGTATTTTGTAACCGTTTTCTTTTCTTTGTAGAATATTGGTGTAATGGGATTGTAATGATTTTATAATGAATGTTTGATTTGGATGAACTTGAAATTTATAGTGTGAATTGTAAATGACCTTTGAGCTTGAAATGTTGGGTGAAATTTTAAGGACGGGGTTTAAATGACAAAGTCTTGAAAAAAATGCTTGCAGACATGAAAGCATCAAATTTTCTTGTAAGGTATTGTTACACTTGAATGAAATTGAATGGAATCGGATAGTATTTTTTTTGAATCATGAACGAAAGGGTTCGAATAAACTTTGAACACATGTGAACTTGAATCTGGAATAACGGTGAAGATCTTTGTAATGCGTATGAACTCTGACTTGAAACAAAACCTCGCAGTCTGTACTTTACCTTCCAAGAAAGCCATATGAACAATGCTTAAGACTCTTTGCCAACTTTAATCCAATCAAAATCTTGAACTCAAATCAAACTTCAAATCCAAATCACACTTGCATTCTCAATGAACTCCTAACTTCAATCTTGAAATTTTATCAATGAATAGAAACCCTGATTTTTAATGATTTTTTTCTTTTCTGAACCAATACTTCTTTTCCTTTACCATACCATTCTTCAAATGCAACTCGAATTCCCAACACATATTAGATGAAAATTCAAGGGAGACCTTGGTCCCAAAGTTAATTTTTCAAAACTTACTTTAACCGAAGTCAATAGATCTTATCCACATATCTTTGAAATTGGCCCATGATTATGCATCTCAAGGTCTCATAAGAGCTTGTAAGCTCATCAACCAGGTATGCCATGTTGAACAAACCCTGCCTTGAATGCCTTGAACCTTGAATTACCTTGCATGAATTCTTCTATGAGAAACCTACTTCAATCCAAACCTACTCACATCGCAGATAACAAATGACAATGATGCGGACAATGATTGCCTTGGTTAAGGAGAAATCTATGAATTCATATCTTAGGTCATGAACCACGCTTCACAATTCAATCCCCAGCCCTTAGCGATCGGTTATTTCAACTTGAAATTAGCGTCATAAGGAACATCTTACAGAGGGATGATAAAGTCTGAATCACAGAAGAATTCCCTTGACGTGAAATCTAGTTGCACAAATAAAAACCCCAGCACTTGCCGAGACTGAATAAAAGCAATTATATCTTGAAGAGAAAGAAATCATGTTAACCACACCTCACGATCTTGATTTCCCGTTTAGATGCACAGAGAAATATCCAAATGAAACATCTTTGAACCATGATTTAACAAAACCTAAATTGATTAACTGAGGAGTAGATGAATGTCATGTCATAGTCATTAATCCTAATCAAATGACAAGCATACTTATAGGAAAGGATGCCATGCTTCAAAGTCCACATATGCTAGGTCACGTCCTAGAGTTCTTGACCAGAATGACCTACAACCAGTTGTTCATCAAAAGATATTAGCCCAGTAACTTGGTGGAGAAGAATTCCAGAAATGAGCCTAAAAAAACCTAATTCCAAAGCTTGCTGCATGAATAAGAAATCATCCTTTATTGGATACGAGCGCCTTAACCACTGTGAAACCCTAGTATCGCACAACCACTGAACTTTGAACCTTAGATCTATATTGAATGAAATGTATGCCATGTTAGTGACCTAATGAAAAAGATGCAGATGAATACAAAAGTCTAAGCCAAAAATAAAGGAAATTAGGAGGGCAAATTTTGGGGTGCAACAGCTGCCCCTATTTAATCGTCTTCAACCTAAAGGTGAGATTGGCGCCAGCCTTTCAAACTTTCAAGGTGGAAGAAGATTAAATACTTAAAAGAACCCAAAAATTTGCGCTCCGGAGTCAGTCAGGTATTATTATTTTTCTTTTTCCGAATCTATTTTTATTATATTATTTTGCTTTTTGGATTACATGGGTTATCGGGGTTAGATATATGTTTAACCAGAGTTTGATACACAGCCGAATAACTTGGTTATCAAGGAACATCTGTTGGGATTTAGTAACAAACACCTGTAAGAAAGGTATCAAAAGATATATGCCTGAAGCCTGTAGTAGACATACGAAAAAATTATCAGAGACACATATCCGGGGTTGGTAGCGAATATACAAGAAAGAGACATCAAAGATACATATCCGTGGTCGGTATCGGATACGCACAAGAGAGATATCAAAGATACACATCCGTGGTCGGTATCAGATACGCGCAAAAGAGACATCAAAGATACATATCCGTGGTCGGTATCGGATACGCACAAAAGAGATATCAAAGATACATATCCGTGGTCGGTATCGGATACATACGAAAGAGATATCAACGATACATATCCGTGGTTGGTATCAGATACGCACAAAAGAGATATCAAAGATACATATCCGTGGTCGGTATCGGATACGCACAAAAGAGATATCAAAGATACATATCCTTGGTCGGTATCGGATACGTACGAAAGAGACGTCAAAGATACAAGAACATATGTCTGAGGTTGGTAGCAGACATATGAAACAGGTATCGAAAATACATATCCGTGGTTGGTATCGGATACGTACGAAAGAGACAGACCGAAGAAAGCTCTTGCAAAGAAACACCAATCGAAGGCGGACTTACTGAGGAAGGAGACCAAACGAATGGGACTCCGGACAAATGATGTCAATCGAAGGTGGATTTAAAAGAAATGACACCATCCGAAGCGGGATTTTGAAAAAAGATACCAGGCGAAGCGGGGTTTTGAAAGATACAGGTATGCATGTCTGGTCAGAGTGAGATACACAAGAGCGAAATTGATCATCAGGAAACAAATGTTTAGAATTGCTAGCGAACACAGGAACGAGGCTAACCGAAGAAAGCCCCCCTCAAAAAAAGAGAGGACGCATTCGCCTAAACAAGGGCGTCAGACAACTGGACTTTGAAGAGACACTGAAAGACTCTTAACATAAAAGATTAGCTAGGCTAACGAAAGGAGAACCCGACTAACATGGATAAACCAAAACAAGGAACCGACTAAGCAGGACCTTCAAAGAGCACCGATCGAATGTGAATTCTGCAAGAGAAAGGGACTGGTCCAAGCAGACTCTAACAAAGAAAAACATGTTAGGCTTTCGATAGGTTGCAAATACGCAAGAACTAAAAAATCCCTCAGGCCAAAGGTGGGGTGTAATTCTTCAAGAGTGGCAGCCATCTGAACTACCACATACCAAGTATGGACACTCAAATACTTGAGAAATAAGAAAGGCTATACGCCGACTCTTACTCGCACTCTAACGGCAAAGCAAACACGGGTAAAATAACAAAAGGCTTGCAAAGGCAAGCGCAAACCACAAACTTACTGGGGAGATAGAGGAATACCAAAGACCCGACTGATGGTGAATCAAAACAAATCTCGCTGGGGAAACATAATAGAGTCACCCTTAGGCTTGTTGTGGAGATAAATCAAATTTGAGCGCATAACAATCTAGTTACCACAAGTGGACATAATTGGCTTATACTTATGCATGTTTGAATTTTTTATAGCGTAATGCTCCATGCAATGGAAATGATATGCATTTTAGTAGTAATGATGCCATGTAATGATGCCATGTAATGATGCAATGTAATGATGCATGTTTAGTAATGCACTGGGGAGACCACGTCAATAATCGGATGTTGGGAAGACAATGAACTTTCAAATGATTATTCTTGCACATCTAATCTTCTGTAGAGAACATGCAATATGAACTTCAGTAGGAAATCGAGATTCGAAACCATCAACCTCAAACGATTGATAACATTGAAGAAATAACTTCCTGGGTAGTAATACTGCAAAAAATAAATTGCAGTTTGAGAGAAAATCTTGAATTCTGATCAAACTTCCAAATTCCTGGGGGATAGATACTTTATCTTCTGTTAGAACGGGGAGAGCTTCGCTGGGGATGGAAGCTTTCTCTTGCGTAGAACTTCTTTACGAAGATAGCTTCTACTGGGGAGTATAGAAATTCTTAAATAAATAGAATTCTACTCAGACCACACTGGGGATAACAACGTCGGGGGATAAAAATCTTCACTTGGGGAAGAACCAAACATTCTAGGACAGAAACTCCACCGCTGACATCTCAACAAAATCTTTCATATTCCGGGATGATGGAGTTATAATTGGTGCTCCCATGTGCACCATACTGGGGATAAGATGACACTTGTTCTAGAAAGCATGCTCCACTTGGGAATGAAAACTCGCTTCACTGGGGAAAATACTGCAAAAATAAATTGCAGTCCAGGGAAATTTTCGAACTCTGATCCAACTCCCAACTTCTTAGGGAAAAATCCAACATCTCTTTCCAAGGATAAAGAGAATCTTGCTGGGAATTGGGACCTTCCGATGTAAGTCTTCGATAGAAGTGACTTTGGTTGGGGAATCGCAAAAACTTTTTTTTGTTTTTTTTTTCAATAAAATAATTCTACCCAGGCCACACAGAGGATACTACTATCGAGGGTAACAATCTTCACTTGAGGAAGAGAAGGTCATCTTTGAACCATAAGCTTGAGGTTTGGAACTCTACCGAGGAAATATTTCATCCATATCCCATCACTGGGATAAAAGAATTTTAAACGGCATTTGTCCATATACTCTGCCCCAAAAAAATATAGGAGACCTGCTCTGCTGGGCATAACAAACATGTTAATCAAACATCTCTTCAAGAAAACCTGATTTGGTAAAAACTTCCCTAGGGAGAAAAGATACGAACTTCAGAGAGACGATGAACAACAACCTCCCTAGGGAGATAAATACCTACCACGGAGATATATGGTACTGACTTCGAAAGGATATAACAAAGGTCTACAATCCAATGAAATGGTCTTTCCAGGATTTATCGAAGCTGAGCAGACTATGCTGATGAAGAAGTTTATACAAAACTTGTTGAAATGCATTTATTTAGAGATAAGCCTTATGGGAGGGACAAACTCTTAAACAAACTCTCATTGAGAGTACTGACTTCAGTGGGGATTACGCACGGACATACTTTTAATGGAGATAAGGATTTATTTCTGGGAGAGAGTACGCCCTTATTTGGGAAGAAGTGAGCATTTACTCGAGAGATTGAATCCCATTCTACAGAAATCCTCATGTTGGTCACATGCAGACCTTTCTTGATTCACTTGCTGGTATGCTTCTTGTCATGCAAGACCCACAAGTATTTGCAAAACAGAAATTGGGGTGACGTGCCCCTGTTTGGAATGGAAAACCTTACTGAAGAATATACAACTTGAACGATCAATTACTGGGTAAAAACTGCGATGCGAGATTGCTACTTCAACAATTCGACTCCGAGGAGGAATGCCACTAAAAATTGGACTTTAGAGGAGATGCTGCAAAAATAAATTGCAATCCAATGAAAAAGGGGTCAACTAGACTTTAAACAACTTCTATATTTCCGGGGAGAAAGAACATTCTCCTCCTGCAGAGAAACGAGGATACTTCACTGGGGAGAAAATATCTTAGAAAAGAAACCCCCTGGTAGATAGGTCTATGTCAAGTAGCAACAGATCTTTTACTAGGGAGAGGCGTCCCCCTAGGAAGCAGTATTTCCATCGCATCTTGTACGTGTAAACAATCTTCAAATGATCTTTACGTTAATGCTCATATCCTGCTGAGGATAACAATCCAAACTTCAACTGGGGATAATGACCTTAACTTAGGACAAAGGATATCAGTAAATGGTCTTGAGTCTCTGATAAGTTGAAGATAACAATCTTAACTTCTCGGCATGATTTTCAAATTCATAGGTCATTTAGCCTATACATGGATGTGATCTGATCAACCACTCAATAAGAGAGAAAGCCCTTACATGAATTCTTGCCCCAGTCTGTAAGGTTTTTGCAGAAAAATTGCCTCGAGAGGACTTTTTGAGATTTATACCACCAAGATAAACTGCCCCAGTGTTATGAATTTCAGAATACTGCCCATGGCTGACCAAAGTTGGAAATAACTTTAACAATGCTTGATTGAATTCTCGTGCATCTCTGAATTCTAAAAATATTCTCCCCTAATCAACAAATTCTTAGAGAGATTTATCAAATCTCGACATAATTTCCCCAATGCTATGAACTTTGGAACATGATGTTCAGATAACCGAAATTGGAGAGGATTCCAACTATGTTTGAGCGAGTGCTCATACACCTTCAAATTCTAGGAAGATTCTCCTCTGATCAATGCATTCTTAGAGAGATTTGTCAAATCTCAACGTAACTGCCCCAGTTTGACTGTCCTTTGAGGGATGAAATCCCGACTTGAATGCCTCAGATTGGCTGAATACCTGCTCGACAGAATATTCTACACACCTGCCCCTTACTTAACAAAATCTCGACAAACCTTTTCCTTTACCTCATGCTCACAGATGGATGAGAAATTTGAGTATTTTCGAAGGCAACGTAACCTTAGAGTGGTTGGCTCTTGAATATAGGTTACCTCACAACCATACTCCTCGACTTGAACTGCTTCAATCTCTAATCAGATACTTGAAGAGATATGTCCCTTGGGACCAACTGAAAGTAATGCACCACTGCTTATCAGAAACTTTGGGCGACCAACTTTTATAATCTACTTCAGATCATTTCTCAAACTGGTATTCTTTTACTCGACGGAGTCGATAGAAGATTTGCCCCAGGTTAAGACCATTCCCACAAATGATTTACCTTTAAATGGTGTCCTGAAGCAATTTGTCCTTTGAGATAATTAAATTCTCATCTGATGCTCATTATGCAAACTTACTCGATATTTAAGCACTTGCTCATATGCAAAGAATGTTTATTATAAGAATGATAATTGTAATGCAAAGCTCATGTTTGTCTTGAAGTTAAAAGATTTATATAAAAAAAATATTTTGAAACATCAAAAATTTGTACAAAAGACAGTAAAAAGATAGAGTGATACCAACTCAAAAGTTTTTGCAAGCCTTCCTAGGAGTCAGATTACCGTATTTCTTGTTACAGTGTGCTTTCGAATTAACCCTTGCTTCAGTTAGGACTTTTCAGGGTTGTAACGTGGCCTGGTTCATGGTTAAAAAAACGGATTTAAGGCTCAAAATATTTGGTGCCCACCCATTCTCCATGATGTTCTCCAATCCTAAATTTAGTTAAACTAATACGAGCACTCATTCCTCAAAAGAGTTTACCATGGTTGAGAAGGATATGGCATTCACTCACCCTTTCATTATTGGTATTTTGATCACACGACTTTATTTTTTGTGGAGAATCTTTATTTGGTAATCCCCTTTTTTCTTTTCGCGCTTTTCGCTTTCTTTTTGTATTCCCTAACTTTTGCTTTCTTTTTGTATTCCCTAACTTTTGCCTGGACAAATTCCTCTTGCATTTGATTTTGAAGTCCAGCGGGATACCCTGACTTTTGCCTAAGCGACTTGTTTTTCAAGTTTTGACTTAGCAAGGCTTTTTGTCTCTTTCTTTTACTATTTCTTTTAGTTTGAACCAGTCGTGTGATTTCGAGTCATTTTTTGATTTGTTGAAAAAGGTGTGACTGCCTTGCTGTTTGGTTGATGGGAAATAGCCATTATGGTATCGTCAGCTTTTGACCTTTCGATGTGCAAGAGATATCTATTAGGATATCATTATCATTGATGCACACTGCTGATATATAAGAGTTTAACCACTGTGGTTTTGTTCTTTCTCAACCTTCTGAAGGATAACCTTTGTTGTATCCTTTGATGTGCACTTTTAATGAGTTTTGAATGCCCAATCAGATTAACTAAAATCTACCCTGCCCCGGGTTAAATGTGAGGGTTTTTCTGAAAAGCAAAGAAACTCCTACTTCAAGGCTCAAAGGGGTTGACGAGGGTCTATCTCCCTTATATCTCCGGTGTTTGGGAATTTGAAACAAGGCCTGTACATCGTCAGCAGGGTCCTACTCAAAAGCACACCGTTTGAAATTTTTGGTATATTACTCATCATCCTCCCTTCAGATATTTTTTTATTTAACAAGATCTAAGTATCAAAAAGTAAAGAAAAAACATTAATGAGTGAATACGAATGGATTAATTCAAGACGAACATATTCAATGCATTATGATTAATATTCAAGAATCAACAAGTTTTGCATACAAGAAAGTACTGAACCAAAGCAAGAAAGATTACAAATGAGATTTGAAAATGAAACTAGAAATTACTATGTTGAGGAGACCAGTCTCGGTATGGACTCGTGGCTTCAGATGATGATCTGGCAATCTTGACATTTACTGAGTCGAAGGAGACCTCAAATTTAACTGACTGGCCCGAAATTGATAGCTTTTGCATCAAGCAGGTCTTGCACATTTTCTTTGAAAGCCCAGCAGTCTTCAATGGAATGACCTAGTGCCCCAGCATGGTAATCACACTAAACATTAGGATTGGAATCCATAGAATAAGGAGGAATGACAGGCTTCAGTGGCTTGGGTTCCACCAAGGAAAGCTTGAGTAACTGAGAGAACAACTGGCCATAAGTCAAAGGAACAATGTCGAACACCCTCTTAGGCTTCTTATCCTTTTGCTTACCTTATTGCGTATGTCTTTGTTGATAGGTTTGTTGCCGAGTAGCACACTGAGCCAAGTGAACACGAGGAACACTCTGGTTTTGATTAACCAACCGATTTCCACAACTTACAAACGACTGCTGGTGAGAACTTTCCGGGATTATAGGTTGTCGATGACGTGACTCCGATCGTGAGATAGAACTTTGAAGAGGAGAAGGCGTAGCCCTATTCTTTGTAGTGGTTGGCATAAGATTGATTTGCACACTCAGACCTTCGGGAGTGAAGAGAATTGTCCCTGAATCAAGCAAGTCCTGGACTTGGTGCTTAAAAGCTACGCAATCTTCAGTATCATGACCAGGTGTCCTAGAATGAAAATCGCACCTAGCATTGTCGTCAAAGCCATGAGGGCATTTTTCATGTGTAGTGAAAATTCGGAGTTTAACCAAATGTAATTCTAGCAGGGGAGGAAGCAATTGTACATACAACATTGGAATAGGATCAAATTTTCGTTCAGGCTGTTTTGGCCTCTGCTGACGGACTTTGCCTTTTGGGTCCTCTCGGGAAGTGACAACTTGTTGCGGATGGGAGGATCCTGGAATGCACGGTTGCGGAGGAGATACTCCCTGACCTACAAGAGTCCTCAGGTTTTGGGGAGGAATGGTAACTCCTATTGTGGCAGGCATAGAAACATCTTCTTTCTTCAACATTGTCCCCAAAACTTCCGTAACCAAATTCAATTGAGTCTTCAACTGAGTGTTCTCTTCTTTCAGGAGTTCTTGTCAACGGACCAAATCCCGCGTGTCTAGTACCACGAATCCCATCTGTTCTTTCATCTCGTCCAATTCCCCACGAAGTTGTTCCATATCTTGAATCTGACCACGAAGCGACGAGAAGTCAAGATTTGCAGCTCTGAAAAGAAAATACCGAGTCTGAATAAGGATTCCCCATTTTCGAATACCTTCGGAGTACCTGCTATGGATGCATGAGGTGAATGAGCGGATGCAATGCCATGTTCAAACATTTTTTTGCATATAATCTTTCACATTTCCTTTTTTTGTGTAAAATAAACATGTTATGATGCAAGATGCGATGACATAAGTTCAAAAGTTCAGCATAACAATTGTACAATCCTCTGGATAGCTGCTGTATAAATCTGCTGAATAATATGGATAACACAGGATCAAAGGTTCAGAACCAAATTCAGCATACAATGGAACCAAGTACAATGATTAACCGTTGTATAATCTCTGACCAAGTAAAATATATCAGGATCGAAGGTCCGGAACATAACTAGATAACCATCCTGAATACCGAATCCAGAAGAAAAAAAATCTGAGACCCATATAGTCACCAACAGAACAACAGTTACTATCAGAACATAGTCACCAACTGAGCACGAGTAACCATTTGAACATAGTCACCAACTGTACCTGTAATGATAAATCCGTCCCCACTCACGTGTGAAGACTAGGTCAGGGTGAGATAATGGTAACTCGAAAATCACGGGTCCGCCTGAAAGTATAATCATCGCAACACAGACGTGCATGATGAAAGTAATTTCAATTGAACCTCATCCGAGCGTGGTATATGACATGACTGCACTAATCGGACCATGTCCTATAGCCGTCATGCCCCCACTCTATTCCTAGGTGTCCTAGTGCACTCTGGCCTGGGTACTGGGCCTTTTACCTCAATAGTAACATCCCCACCCAACATGGAAAACAGAGTCTAGCATAATAGATAACAAATAGGGAAAGCAATAAAATGCAATGCAAACTTATGCTCAGGAAAACATGTACAAATGAGTAAACTGAAAGCATAAAAAATAAACACCCTAAGGAAAGAAAACAAGAGTTAGGAGCGACTCCGGGATGGACCAACATTTAGTCGACCTCTCCCCAGTGAAGTCGCCAGCTGAAACAACCGGCTGAAAATCATCAAAACAATGAAGTCGCCATCGAACGTCTTTTATCCCACATGTAGGGAAAGGTAAACATCGAGAAAACCTGAGAAGGGAGAAGTCACGGTCTTGCAACCGAGAGATCGGTAAGGGAGTCTGTTACGCGAGGGGAAGGTATTAGCACCCCACACGCTCGTAGTACTCTACGGTATCCACTCTTGTTGTCTATCTTATGGGTGTGTTTAATCTATGCTTACTGTTTACTATACTACTGGAGGAATGCATGCAAAAGAAAGGAGAAGAGAATATAGGAAAAATAAAATCATGCTCGCCTGGGCCCTACCCCAATGCCTACGTATCCTTTTTGAGGAATCAGAGCAGCCGTAGTTCGGCTTATGTGTTTTTTTTTGTTTGTATTTTCTTTAACGAACAATATTAATCTTGGCTTCTGCCGCAACTCAACCTTTGGAGATTTACGCGTCATCACATAAATGAATTAATACGCTCTTTTGAAAAGGGTTTGAAAGAAAGGCCCGAGGGCAAAAAGATTTTTATGTTTGTTGGTGTTTTTGCTTGTAGATAATAGCTAGTTAACCTCAAGAGAGAGATTCTAGCCATTTCTCTATTTATTCATGAAATGAGTCTTTGAGACTTGAATCATACCAAAACTTAGAACAAGAGAATAATAATGTCGAGAAGAAACCCGCTCATCATCTCTCAAACTTAGCCAAGACATAGTTTTTGTCAGTAAATTTTTATGTATTTTTGATGTTTGTAAAAAAAAGTTTTTTGTTTTAACTGCATATGCAAAGGAGGAAAGAAAGTCACAGGAAGACAAAAGTCACAGGAAGACGAAAGTCACAGGAAGACGAAAGTCACAGGAAGACGAAAGTCACAGGAAGACGAAAGTCACAGGAAGACGAAAGTCACAGGAAGACGAAAGTCAAAGGAAGACGAAAGTCACAGGAAGACGAAAGTCACAGGAAGACGAAAGTCACAGGAAGACGAAAGTCACAGGAAGACGAAAGTCACAGGAAGATGAAAGTCACAGGAAGACGAAAGTCACAGGAAGACGAAAGTCACAGGAAGACGAAAGTCACAGGAAGACGAAAGTCACAGGAAGACGAAAGTCACAGGAAGACGAAGGTCACAGGAAGACGAAAGTCACAGGAAGACGAAAGTCACAGGAAGACGAAAGTCACAGGAAGACGAAGGTCACAGGAAGACGAAAGTCACAGGAAGACGAAAGTCACAGGAAGACGAAAGTCACAGGAAGACGAAGGTCACAGGAAGACGAAAGTCACCGGAAGACGAAAGTCACAGGAAGACGAAAGTCACAGGAAGACTAGCCTATTTCTAAATCTAATGTTATCGTGCATTAGACCTAAAGTTAGAATCTTGAGGGAATTCTACCTAAAAAGTGGTAAAGTGCAGGCGTAAAAATAGAGTTGTGACGATACCGAACGGAGAAGGTCTGTCGCCTCTTCAAAATTGTGCAAGCGGTAAGAAAATTCTATCAAAGTTCCCTTGGGCAAGTGATTGAAGATTAATCTCCAAATATTCCCAATCGCGAAAGATGCATCATTACCATCACGAAATCTTGGCTAACAGAGACGGTTCGTTGCTTCCTCAAAATCACGCAAGCGATGAGAAAACTCTACCGAAGCTTCACACAAACTACTCCTCAAGAATTTCGTATCCTAAAAGTTGCATCAACCTTCTACCACAAAACTTGCAAATCCCGTGAACATTCAATGACACATAAAGCCTATTTCTATCAAGTTTATGATACTTTTTATAAGTTTAAGCAAAAGCAAATAATTAATCAAGAACCTAATGTTCAAAACCAGCCATTAAACCATTCATCATGCCAAAGAAATTGAGTCATGGATAAGGAATTGACAAGAGCGCCTAAAAAAAACCTAATTCTAACCAACTTCAACATTAATTCAATTAATCCTAAACTTATAAAAAAAATCAAGAAAAATACCACCTAATCAGAAATAAACATGTTAATGTTCATAAAATTTCAACAAAAAAAATCATGCAAGAAACTCACAAAATTAATTGTGAAATTTAAAGAACAAAGTAAAGAAAAATAGAGAAAGTAGGGAGGTGGAAACAGATTAAACAGCGGTGTGAATAAAGGTCCAAAGATCATGAGCCCAAACCAATAGCCCTCAGATTTTATCAATTCATTTACTATTACTTCTGATTTTTTTATCAATTATTAAAGAAGAAAGAAAAAAAAGATAAAATTTAAAACAAAACACACTTAGTAGTGACGTTTCAACTTCCTTTTCATCTCAATTCTTTCTTTCCCTCTCATTAGTTCTCTGTCTGTTCCCCGCCGCGGCCGTAAAATGCGTCCCCATCAATCACCGGCAAACTCTCTTTGGACTAAGAAATTATAAACGTCAATCCTACCCGAAATCAAGCCCTGAGTCTAAATCTAACCTCTCTTTTCATCAATTCTGCATCAACTCTCCTAATTCCAAACGAAGTTGGAAACCCTAGGATGACTAAAAGCTAAATTAAATCGCAACGGCAAATGATCTTGCACCGCGATCTTAGGGGAACTGCTAAGGAGGTTTTATTCTATACCTTGGTATCAAGAGGCAGTGAACCTGCCTACATTATGACGACAGCGACGAGTTTTCCGGTGTCTGCTTCAGGTGAGCTTCTTCTTTTTCGTTTTCTTCTTCTGTCTTCTGTTCTGCGTTTCTTTGTGACTTCCAAGTGCGTGTATTGATGAGCATTGATAGGAAGGAGCATATGGTTGTTGCGGTTGTCGTTGTGAGTTGTGTTTGAGTGAGATCGTAGGAGTGTGATTTGAGTTTACAGAGAGATGATTTGATGAAGATGAAGCAGGGTTTCAGAAGTAAATAAAACTGAAGAGTGGCTTGAAGGGTGAAGAGTAGTGGTTAGAGAAGAAAGAGAGAGAATTCCGAAAACTTTTTGAGTTCTGGTTGAAAAATGAAGCGTGTTGATGTAAGAGGATAGAAAGAAATGGTGGAGAAAGGATGAAGTTTGAAGTTGGAAAAGAGAAAGGTATCGTCCTCCGAAACTTGGAGGGAGTTTTGGATTATATAGGTAGTTGAGGGAGTTAGTTACAGTTTGAGAGTTTTAAATTCAGTTATAATTGGTTAGCAGTGGAATTAGTTTTAATTTGCAAGGACCTTTCCTCGATAAATCCGCGAAAAGGCGCACATCCTGTTCCTGTTCCAACAAGTATGAGGGGAAGTGAGGGTGATGGTGTCAGAAGAGAACCTTTTTGGAACCAGGCAGGAATACTGACGGCATCGCAGGGATCTAATGTTGCTAGCCACGAGGAGCATAGTCCTTTCTTTTTCCTCTTGTAAGGTGTTGTCCATGACACGACATTCACAGTCAAGTGTACTTTGATTAGGGTGAGCTGATTGAGAAGATGATATGGAAAATGCTCTAGTTTTCAGCAGAGGAACCAATTGAATTAGCCATTCAAATGGCATTTGTACAGAAGGAAAATCCTCAAGCACCTCAAGAACAATTCTTCTCTCCTTCTGGTTGTATTGGTATAGATCATCTCTTCCTTCTGGGGAAGCGAAATCCTTAAGTCTTTTTTTCTCATGTCCAGCTGTTGCAAAAAAAGCTCATAACCTCAAAGAAATACCGCCGAGGAGAAGCAGAAGCTACATCCATAGTCAATTCCACAAAAGTTTTTTAATTTTACAGGCATTCTAGAGCCATGTCCATTACAATCATCCATCTCTCTAGGACTCACGGTGATGAGTGAATCAGGATCCAAATTACAACGTCGTATGAAAGCATCAACTGCGGCTGAATCTTGACCAGGGAGAATTTCAAGAACATCACCAGTGTCATACTGAACAACGTCTAAAAAAAATTCAAATTCAAAATGACGAACATCTTTTCCAAAGTTTGGTTTGGTCAAAGGAAGATTCTTCACCATCTTAAGAAAGCAGTCAGGATGCCCACTTTTGTCGGAAGAAGAATTACCCAGATGCATTGAACGGGCACTCCGAAGATTATCAGGACTCGTAAAATCTGATGCAGTTGAAAAATGTGACTCAATATTCTCAATGTTGTGATATGTGATTTGGACTTTAGGTTGGTCAATCAACACTGTATCTTGAATTACAACATCTGGGCCATTTGGTAAGAATTCTGGTTTGATCGTGTTTAACATTCTCCATAGAGAAGACATCCAAGGATCAAGAGTACCTTCATAACCTGAAGGATGCTGATCATCTCCAAAGCCTCTTTCTAGAATAGTTGTTCCTACAAGGTCGATTAATCTTTTGTCCAGTTTCTTTGCAACAAAATTGTACTTCTGATAACCAGAATCACCCAAACCGAAGACAGTGTAATGAACCCCTTTCAGCCAATGATTGCTTATATTTCTCTGAAGAAGAAACCTCCAAAAGACCTTCATGGAATCGGGGGCATCACCCTGGCCTATGGTAGAAACCACAAAAATGACAGCCTCTTCCTGAGGTAACAGATTAGGATCATAATCATGAAGAGAAAGAATTTTGTTGGGGCAGGATCTTCGTTCGGATTCACGAGCAAGACGTTCAGCAGCATCCAATGCATTGCCGGTTTGAGTTGCATAAAGTATGAGAAGCCTATGATGGTGCTGCATTTCTCTCTATAGCCTAGCCTTAACTTTATGTGATGGCCAGTGGCGTATTCAGATATACATATGGAGCGGCGGCGTGCAGCGCAATTGGAGGGAGATAAGACTTGAGCGAGCTTATCACTGATTTTGATACCAAACTCTTTAGCATAAGGATCTTCATGATAGGCATTATGATGTACTGTCTGCGAGATGTCACATTCCCTATCTAGTGGACGTTGGCATGGCATGGAATTGGAATTTTACTCATGGAATTTTAACAACTTCAGGACTAAGGAATTTTGTTCAAGTGTATTTTGTAACCGTTTTCTTTTCTTTGTAGAATATTTGTGTAATGGGATTGTAATGATTTTATAATGAATGTTTGATTTGGATGAACTTGAAATTTATAGTGTGAATTGTAAATGACCTTTGAGCTTGAAATGTTGGGTGAAATTTTAAGGACGGGGTTTAAATGACAAAGTCTTGAAAAAAATGCTTGCAGACATGAAAGCATCAAATTTTCTTGTAAGGTATTGTTACACTTGAATGAAATTGAATGGAATCGGATAGTATTTTTTTTGAATCATGAACGAAAGGGTTCGAATAAACTTTGAACACATGTGAACTTGAATCTGGAATAACGGTGAAGATCTTTGTAATGCGTATGAACTCTGACTTGAAACAAAACCTCGCAGTCTGTACTTTACCTTCCAAGAAAGCCATATGAACAATGCTTAAGACTCTTTGCCAACTTTAATCCAATCAAAATCTTGAACTCAAATCAAACTTCAAATCCAAATCACACTTGCATTCTCAATGAACTCCTAACTTCAATCTTGAAATTTTATCAATGAATAGAAACCCTGATTTTTAATGAATTTTTTCTTTTCTGAACCAATACTTCTTTTCCTTTACCATACCATTCTTCAAATGCAACTCGAATTCCCAACACATATTAGATGAAAATTCAAGGGAGACCTTGGTCCCAAAGTTAATTTTTCAAAACTTACTTTAACCGAAGTCAACAGATCTTATCCACATATCTTTGAAATTGGCCCATGATTATGCATCTCAAGGTCTCATAAGAGCTTGTAAGCTCATCAACCAGGTATGCCATGTTGAACAAACCCTGCCTTGAATGCCTTGAACCTTGAATTACCTTGCATGAATTCTTCTATGAGAAACCTACTTCAATCCAAACCTACTCACATCGCAGATAACAAATGACAATGATGCGGACAATGATTGCCTTGGTTAAGGAGAAATTTATGAATTCATATCTTAGGTCATGAACCACGCTTAGCGATCGGTTATTTCAACTTGAAATTAGCGTCATAAGGAACATCTTACAGAGGGATGATAAAGTCTGAATCACAGAAGAATTCCCTTGACATGAAATCTAGTTGCACAAATAAAAACCCCAGCACTTGCCGAGACTGGATAAAAGCAATTATATCTTGAAGAGAAAGAAATCATGTTAACCACACCTCACGATCTTGATTTCCCGTTTAGATGCACAGAGAAATATCCGAATGAAACATCTTTGAACCATGATTCAACAAAACCTAAATTGATTAACTGAGGAGTAGATGAATGTCATGTCACAGTCATTAATCTTAATGAAATGACAAGCATACTTATAGGAAAGGATGCCATGCTTCAAAGTCCACATATGCTAGGTCACGTCTTAGAGTTCTTGACCAGAATGACCTACAACCAGTTGTTCATCAAAAGATATTAGCCCAGTAACTTGGTGGAGAAGAAGTCCATAAATGAGCCTAAAAAAACCTAATTCCAAAGCTTGCTGCATGAATAAGAAATCATCCTTTATTGGATACGAGCGCCTTAACCACTGTGAAACCCTAGTATCGCACAACCACTGAACTTTGAACCTTAGAGCTATATTGAATGAAATGTATGCCATGTTAGTGACATAATGAAAAAGATGCAGATGAATGCAAAAGTCTAAGCCAAAAATAAAGGAAATTAGGAGGGCAAATTTTGGGGTGCAACAACTGGGAAAGGGCAATTTCTGATTTTTGACCTAGCAAATAGTCAATTGGTTTAAGGCATAATATCAAGATTCCAATTGCATCATTTTTACCTAATAACATGGTTCAAAACATTGCAAGTCCATTGGATTGACAAATGAATTTTGCAGTCAACTGATCAAAAGTCAACTGTATACTGAAAAGTCAAACTTAGACTTTTTGGTCAAATTCAAGTACCAAAGATCATAATTCATCAAAACATATCAAAATATGAAACTTATTCATCAAGAAATCATAAATTCAAGATTTCATTTTGAAAAGTCAAAATTTCTAAACTTAGAAATTTTTCTAAGTGTTGGAAATTTCATGTTTTTTCATAACTTTGAGCCAAATTTTCACCATGATGCAAGATGATTCAAGGAAACTTCCAACATTAAAGTTGTAGATCTCCATGAAATCTACAACTTTGCTTCACACAACTTCTTCAAAAAGTACTTGGATCTCAAGTTATAATTTTAAGAACATAGGGTCATGAAACTAAACACTTAGTGAAATTTTGCCCTAATTTGGTCAGGATTTTGACCCAACTTCATGGAACTTTTTCATATAGTTCCAAGTTGAGTCTTCAAAATCAATTCAAAGATGGGTTGTAGAGAACATTTCAAACTTTCCAAAATGTCCAAGAACTCCTTGAGATCATTCTTGAGTAGGGAGAATCGAAGAGATGAAGTTAGGGTTTTGTCACTTTAATTACAAGTCATTTTTGATGAACTCATGAACCAAAATCCATGCTAGGCTGCATAATATTTGCTTTGCATGCCTCAAACTTGTTTGTCACTCCATACTTAAATGTTTACACAACTGTTAGAGCTTTGATCCAAGCATTTGAGCTATTATCCAAGTTGTATTTCCATTAATGGCACAAATAACATTGCCATTCTTATAAAGAAAGGTTTTTGCATAAAGTCCATTCTTGAGCCTCTAACTTGTTGCATTTGGTCACACTCAATACACAAAGTCAGAAGCAAGCTTGTTTAAAGCATAACCACTCTATCTTAGCAAGTTCACAAGGCATGAAAACTTATTTTGTCAAAAAATCACATGTTTAACTTAAACATGTAAATTTGAATTCTTATCAACTAGAGCACTCCAAACTTGTTGCTTATAAATAAAGTAACTATTTGTGAGCTAGGACACGAGCTTGAGCACCCTGAAATACACCAAAACTCTCTCAAATCAGAAATTGCACAAAAACTCCATTGTTGCACAACTTCTGACCTTGAACATCAAACTCCCATTTCCCTCGTGCGTTTCTTGGCCTTTTAGTTTCTAAAGCTTCCTTACATCAAATACAACTCATCCCTATCCTTATTCCAGAACTATAACACCATTTACCATAACTTTTATAACCAAAAAAGAGTCTGCAACTTGACTTCTTCAGGCCATTTCATCAATCCATTGTTCAAGCTAATCATTGCATTAGCTTCCTAGGATCTCAAGGAAGCTAACCTGATCATTGCAGCACCTTGAAACAAGCTAAAAATCAAAACACGATTTCCAGTTTTGAGGTAAGTTTTCTCAACTTGGAACTCTTCATACATGCATCATCAATAGTTTATTTATGAATAAAACATGTAGATATCATTTCCCTGAAGCTACCCATGTCCTTAGTTTCCATTAATTTTGCTTGAGCTTAGAGAACTTTGAAACTGAAATTTCTGAAATTTTTAGGGTTCAGATTACAGCCATTAAAATTCTTTCTTATCTTTGATCCATAGTTTTAACACTTTACATTTCTGGAACCGCGAGAAAATTTGCTACAGGTTTCATGTTTACAGTTTTTATTTTTGATGATAAATAAGTAAGTTACAGTTGGTCTGGCTGGAGGTTGAAGATGAAGTCTTCAGGGCGCGTTTTGCCTTACATATTTATTATTTTATTTGTATTAACGAATGTATAGCCACCCCAGTGGTAGAAGCGCACGCCTGTAACCTATGCAACCTGGGTTCGAGCCCCAGTGGTACCCTTTTGTATTTTTCACACATTTTTGGTATTTCTGACTTGTTTTTGAGCGCTTGGGCCTTTATTGGGCTTGCATTGTTTCTTTGTTTTTTTTACTGACTAACCCCCTTGCAGGCTCTTGGCACCCCCTTGCCCAAGTTTATTTATTTATTTATTTATTTTATTTCTCTTTTCTTAAATATATTTTTCTAAATACTAAAAATCATAAAATACAAAAAATTATATATTTATATTTTGACTTATTTTATTTTTATTTTTCTCACAAAGAATATTTTTATTAATTATACTCTATTTATTTTTTTACTTATTATCTTGCAAAAATAAATAAAATTAGGTTATTAGTTATTTTCTTTCATACTAATTTAAATACATCCCTTTTTATATTTAAAAAAGACCAAAAATATTTTATAATGCTATAAATATTTTCAAGATAAAAATACTTAAAACTTTTTTTCTTAAACTTATTTTCTTTTAATCAATTAAATAGAATAAAGTTTTTTTATACAAAAAAATATTTTCTTAATAAATTCAAACTTAATTAAATATTTTCTTTATTTAATTAGGTTAAGACAAAATCTTCTTTTATGAAAACTAAAAAAAATTCATTTTCTCTACATTTTGCATCCTTGTACATTTATTCATTTTTATACTTTGTATCTATTTAATTCCTTTTATATTCATACCAATTTAATATGGTTGTAATAGACTAATTAGGTTTAAATTTTTGCAATCCCCATCCAATTTGTACACCCTCCTCTCCACAAATGTTGTAATAGCGTAGTAACTTTAAAATTCCGCAATTTATCGCTTTCATATACAACATGCTAGTAATTAGGGTTTGTATGAAAAGACTAAAAGCAATACCTAGAAAACCCTAATTCAAGACAAAACAAGCATGAAAATGATACACTTGCAAACAAGAAACCCTAGGGTTATTCCACTTGGTTGCCTTATACAAAATGGCCATATTACGCATGTAAGGTATCTTAGCAAAAACAAGCAAATACAAGATCATAGTCCCTCGATGATGCTATCTAAGTTGCCTTATAAATGATCTTAGTCCCTTAAAAAGAATTCTAAGATACCTTGCAACATTTCTAATCATGGTTATACGATGACCCACGTCCGTCCCGTTTATATCCAAAGATAGGGTTGCTTACCAAATCCATGGTAAGATAACAATGTCAAAGGAAAAGAAAAATGAACAAGAAAGACATTTGAGTAGGTAGATTTCTCCTAATTACTTGCTCCATTCCAAAACAAACATCCTTGCTATTTTCAAAACAATCACACACACTTCCAAACATCTTACAAATTTGAAAACATTTTCAAAATATTAACATCTTTGTATACATTCTTACGAACGAGAATCATTACAAAGATTGCCTAAACAATGGCCTCTTTACAAAATACTTTCAAAAACCACACAAAGCACAATTTCAAACAAAAAGTAAGTGATCTAGTAAGTAACTAAGAGCCCATGGAAAACCATGGATGAAAAGGGTGCTAACACCTTCCCTTTTCATAATCTACCCCCCAAACTCAAGAAACAATCTCAAAGGTCTTCCTGTGCTTTTTCACCTTTCCCTTTGGATAAAAGAAAAGTCGGCGGCGGCTCTTGCTAACCGCAATATTTGCGATAAAAATAAAAACCCTCAAGTCAGTTTTCCCATCGTATCAAATAGAGCATGTGTTGACATTAATTCTGTACTTCGAAGAAATCACTTTTGAACATATTCCACAAGAAGAGAATTAATTGGCAGACGCACTAGCTACCATGTCATCTATGTTCAAAGTCAGATGGGATAATGAATATCCTCGAATTACTATTGAGAGACTAGACGAACTGGTGCATTGCTACGAAGTTAATACGGATGGAGTAGAGGAGAAGCCTTGGTATCACGAAGTGAAAAGATACCTCGAAACTCAAGAATATCCTGAAGGGGAATCTATCAATGATAAGAAATTTCTAAGGAGGTTCTCTACCAAGTTCTTTTTTAGTAACAAAATCTTGTACAAATGCAACCACAATTCGACTTTGCTTCATTGTGTAGGCAAGAAGGAAGCTGAGAAAATTATGGAAGATATGCACGGATATGTCTTTGGTACTCACTCCAATGGACATACAATGGCTAATAAGATTCTCAGAGCAGGTTATTATTGGTCTACCATGGAAACCGATTGCCATCATCATTCTAGAACTTGCCACAAATTCCAGATTTATGCTGACAAAGTACATTTGCCTCTGGTTCCTTTGAATGTATTGATTGCTCCTTGGCCGTTTGCAATGTGGGGAATTGATATGATTGGAGAAATTAATCCTACTACTTCCAATGGGCATCATTTCATCCTTAAATCTATTAATTACTTCACGAAGTGGGTTGAGGCAACCTTGTTTGCTTATGTTACCAAGAATATTGTGGCTCGGTTCATAAATATAACCTTATTGTCGGTATGGCATCCCTGAAAGGATCATCACAGCCAATGGTACCAATCTTAACAATACTATGATCATGGAACTCTGCATGTAGTTTAAGATTAAGCATCACAATTCTTCTCCATACCGACCAAACATGAATGGTGAAGTGGAAGTCGCCAAAAAGAATATCAAGAAGATCTTGCAGAAGATGACGGTGACATACAAATATTGGCATGAGATGCTACCATTTTCTATTCATGGTTACCACACTTCATTATGTACATCAACTGGAGCAACCCCGTTCTCTCTAGTCTACGGTATGGAGGTTGTCTTACCTATTGAAGTCTAGATCCCTTCCCTAAGGATTATGAAAGACGCAAAATTAGATGAAGACGAATGGATTTAGACTCGACTTTACCAGATAAATTTGATGATGAAAATGATTCGGGAAAAAATTAGGGATATATATAAAAATTGTACATCCGGCAAGTCGAAAACCTGAAAAGGCAGCTTGGGAAAAAAAGGACATCCCGATGGATTAAAAACCCAAAAGGGAGGTCCAGGAAAAAGTTAGGGATTAAAGCGTACGACTATGTCCCAATGGATCACCCATCTACTTACAGCCAGCTGTATTACTAGCGTCAAGTTCAAACGGTACAGATCAATTCAATCATCTTCTTTCTATAACAAGTGATGAGATATTTGAAGACATAGGGGCAATAGAAGAGTTGAAATTCGATGGGATCATTCCCACATAGTTGTTTTTCTTTGTTTATCACTTTGTACCCCTTTTTCAATTTTTACGATGGTTTACTCTTACTAGGATTTCTGTCTTTTGGTATAAAACGGCATGTTTATAGGCAAACTTTCAGAATTAATGCAATTAAATATATTTCAAAATTAATTTTTTTTTACTTTCTCTATTTTGTTCGGAAAAACGTCCAATAAATACGTTGAATGAACATATGCATTTGAATATGATTACTGTTTACAAAATATATGCATAAAAACAAAATTAGCATTTACTAAAGACCCTAGGAGTTGGGATAATATTCAAGTTATCCACAAATCCCCACATAGCAATCTCCATAGAACTATCTCTACAGAGATATCTTCACAAGCTCATCCCCAATAGAGATATATTCCCCAACAAATATAATGTTCCCTCGGACAGAAATTGGAGAATCTTCCCACAGTTCACCTCCATATCCCTAATGGATTTCTTGACATGATCATCTTCTCTAATAGGTCCCCTAGCGGATAAGGAAGTTTGATCATTTCCCCAACATACAGTGGAAACTTCCTCAGGGAAACCTATGAATTTCCAATCCCCATCAGATATCATTTCCTCAACGCAGTCTACAAGATTTAATTCCCCAATAGATTTTATTTCTTCGATACTACAAATTCCCCAACAAAATTCTCTTCTCTAGCCAAATGTCATTCAATGTTATCCTCCCCAGAAGAGCTGATACACGTATCTGAAACCTGGTCAGATAACGCATCGTAGGAATATCCATTTCTTTTATCCTCGGATAGGATACATAAGAATCAAATCCTTCAATAAAAAGAACGACGAACGACCTACTCTCCTTGAATGCTTCTATCCCCAAGCAAAAGTCGAAGATCCCCAGCAGAGTGTCCTCAAACAGAAAGAGGGAATCCCCAGTAAAGTCATTCTAAACAAAAATTGAAGAATTACTTTCTTCATCCCCAACAACAGTCAGGGATTTATTTCCCCAACTAGACGTTGTCATAAGAAGCTATCGATACGCTCTAATGACATATTTCATCCATACATCATTTATAAAATATCATAACATATGCATACAAAACACATATACTATTCTAATTTATTTTGAGAGCATCACTACAAAGTACATTTCATGCATCATGACATTTCATAAAACTAACTTTGTCTTTTCAGGTTAGTTCCCAAATAGATAGATATTGTCAACAGTTTATCATCTTTCATATACAATCATACAATGATTCGTTCTAATAAACACATCTTTCAAACAAAATCAATTGAAGATTCACTATTGATTCGCTTCTAGATACAATTTAGATACGGTCGAGATATAGATTCATTCTGACACTCATTCCAGATTTTTTTCTAGATACAACTTAGATACGATCCAGATATAGATTCATTCGGACACTCATTCCAGTATATTCTCCAGATACAGTTCAGCTACGATCGAGATATAGATTCATTCTAATACTCATTCCAGTACATCTTCTAGATACTATTCAGATATGATCGAGATATAATTTCATTCTGATACTCATTCCAATACATTATTTAGATACAGTCAGGCGAAGAATCATTCTGATCCACTTCTAGATACAATTGGGCATAAACTCATTCTAGTACATTTTTTAGATACGTCGGGCAAAGATTCATTCTGATCCACTTCTAGATACAGTCGAGCGTAGACTCATTCCAATATATTATTCAGATATAGTCGGACGAAGACTCATTCTGATCCACTTTTAGATACAGTCGAGCATAGACTCATTCTAATATATTTTTCAGATACAGTTGAACAAAGTCTCATTCTAATCCACTTCTGGATGCAGTCGTGCATAAAAGTATTCTAATACATTGTTCAGATACAGTCGGGTGAAGACTCCTTCTGATCCACTTTAAAATACACTCGAGCGTAGACTCATTCTAATACATTTTTAAGATACAATCATGCGTAGATTCATTATGATACTCTTTCGGATACAGACATGCATAGATTCATTCCAATACATTTTTTAGATACAGTCGGGCGAAGAATCATTCTGATCCACTTCTGGATATAGTCAGGCGTAGACTTATTCTAATACATTGTTCAAATACAGTCAGGCGAAGATTTATTTTGATCCACTTTTAGATATAGTTGGGCGTAGATTCATTCTAATACTTTTTTCAGATAAAATCGGGTAGATTCATTCTTAAAAGCATTTCCCTCAGATAAAACCAGACGAAGGTTCTGATCAACCTTTAGATATAATCGGGAGTAGACTCATTTTAATACTTTTTAGATACAATAGGGCATAGGCTCATTCTGATACTCCTGTCAACAGCTATCCAAGAATGTAGTTACTTTGGATGGCATCTATAAGCTCATATCGGACGATATCCCGTCACCTTTTCCAAATTGCATCTTTAAGCCCATTCCTAATGGTACAATAAATAATACAATTACCAATCAACCAACAGTGTTACTCCGTGCACCGGTGAGTGCAAATTTCCAGGAACTTAAGTGTTCAATCCTCTTCCACCTTCAGACCACGAATGGCAAGCATGCCAATCTAACTCTTCAGGTTTAAAAAGATGGACAAGGGCAGTTGTTGTACCCCAAAATTTTCCCTCCCATTCTGGTAATGGCTGATGAGCTAGATGTTCAGCTAGTACACTATCCTTGATGGCCTTTTGAGTAACATATTGGATATCATAATCTGATAGTAGCATCTGCCATTGGGAAGTCCTTCCTATGAGAGCTGGTTTTTCGAACAGATACTTTAAAGGATCCATTCTTGCTATTAACCATGTGGTGTGAGTTAACATGTATTGCATCAATCTCTTAATAGCCGAAGCCAGTGCATAACAATTTTTCTCGAGAAGTGAGTACATGGTTTCGCAGTGAGTAAATTTCTTGCTGAGGTAGTAGATTGCATACTCTTTTCTACTTGTTTCATCATGTTGTCCCAATACGCATCCTATTGATCCTTCAAACATTGTTAGATACATGATGAGTGGTATTTCGAGAACTAGTGGCATTAAGATCAGTGGCTCTTGTAAATACTGCTTTATTGTCTCGAAGGCTGTTTAACAATCAATATTCCATACCACCGTCTGATCTTTTCATAGTAATTTGAATATAGGATCACATGTAGTCGTTAGGTGCAATATGAACCTTGAAATGTAATTCAATCGTCCTAAGAAACCATTAACCTCTTTCTTTGTCCTTGGATTTGGTATTTCTTGTATGGCTTTTACCTTGTCAGGGTCCACCTCAATACCATGCTGACTTACAATGAAACCCATTAACTTTCCTGACCTGACACCAAATATACAGTTGTTTGAATTCAAGCTTAGTTTGAACCTTCATAGACGATCGAATAGCTTTTGTAAATGTATGATGTGATCCTCCTCCGTATGGGATTTGATAATCATATCATCTACATACACCTCAACCTATTTGTGAATCATATGATATAATAGTGTGACCTAGCTCGTTGATATGTTTCCCATGTGTTCTTCAGACCAAATGACATTACCTTGTAACAGGAAGTTCCCCAAGGCGTCATGAAATTAGTATTTTCCATATCATCGGGTACCATTTATATTTGATTATAACCTGAGAAACCGTCCATGAACGATAATACCGAAGCTTGAGCTGTATTGTCCACCAAAACATCTATGTGAGGTAACAATGTAACACGGTGGGAGAACTGACTTGGGTGTTTGCGTTTGATCTTAATTGTTACGGATAGCAAGAGTCGCCACCGACTTTTCTTTTATCCAAAAGGAAAGGTTGAAAAGAATAGGACAGACCTTTCGAGATTATTTCATGAGTTCGGGGGGTAGGTTATAAAAGGGAATGTATTGACACCCTTTTCATTCGTAGTTATATACGGGCTCTTAGTTGCTTTCTAGATCACTTGCTTTTGTTTGAAAATGTGCTTGTGGTGTGTTTTTTGAAAGTATTTTGAAAAACGTCTTTGTAATGGTTCTCGTTTCTATAAGAACGTGTACAAAGTGTTGGTTTTTGAAAATAGTTCAAAGAGGTGTTTGTGGAATGTGTTTTTGAAAGTGATTTTGAAAAGGTGTCTTTGTAATGGTTCTCGTTTCTATAAGAATGCGTACAAAGTGTTTTAACTTTTGAAAATGTTTCAAATGAAAGTGTTGGTGTATAAAATGTTTTTGTTGTGAGCAAGCGAGTAACTAGGAGAAACCTACCTACTCAAAAGGTCTTAATGTTCTTTTCCTCCTCCTTTAGATGTTGTTATCTTACCAATGATTTGGTAAGAAGCCCCATCGTTGGATGTTAAGGGACGGGTAGGGACGTTTGTATAGTCACAGAAGGCAACCTATGCAACGTTTTAGCAATGTCGTTTAGGGACTACATCGTTTACCGAAGGCAACATTAAGGGTCATCGAGGGACTACAATCTTTTATCGAGGGTCTTTGCTAAAACACCCATTTTCAAGGGACATGACTATTTTTCCGAGGAAACAAGTGAGATTAACCTAAGGGTGCATGTGTGAATAATGTGTTTGATTTGCATGAATTTTATCTTTGATTTTAGGTTGGCTACTTTTGTGTTTTTATCTTACCATACATAACATATCTTACTAGCAATTATACAAAAGTAATAAAAATGCAGAAAAATAAATCCTGCACTATTACAATTATATTGAATAGCAAGAAAATATAAAGGCAAAATAAATGAAATAAAGAAGGAAAAAGGGGCTCTGTCGATTAAGGCAGAAGAACTCTCTGATTCTGCTTCTTTGGCTCTTTTCGATTTGGGTCTGGAGTCAGTGAGGTCATGCCCTTCGTTTTGGGCTTAACCTGAGGCATGAGGTGCAACCTTTGATTCTTCCTTTCTCCCTCCTTCGAGTGGAGGCTGGAATGAGTGTGTTCGTGCCTTTCGACTGGGCTTATAATCAATATGGGCGTTCTTCTGGATGGATCTTTCGTTTGGACCTAGCGGTTAGTGTGGAGGGCTAAAGCTTCGTTTCATACTTCCTTCCCCCTGTTTCTTTTGTTTGAGATATTAAAATAACAACATGGCCCGAGGCCATGCTAGCATTGTCTTAGGGCCAGGTTAGTTCTTGAAGCATGTTTAATAAAGCAAGAAGCAAAACCAATAAGGTTATTAATGAAAGCAAGTTAAAAGGGTGGAAGCGAAAAGAATAACAATGGTATGTACATGTTTGAAATGAAAAGAAAGTTTATTCACATATCATGCCTGAAACGAAAGATTCAAGGGTAAGAGGGACTTACCTTGCTTCACGGTAGAGCATGTGCTGGACCTTGAGTGGCTGCCTTGAGTGCTTCTGGATTCGAAGGGAGGAAACGAAGGTGACATCCCTAAGGCTGGATTTGAAGGAGAAGAACAAGTGTGATGTTCTTTCTACTGGATTCGAAGGGTAACAAGGTGTGGGGATGTTTCATATTCGAAGGGGGGAAATGTTTAGATTCTGGGTCGGTGTTTGATGAGTGTTTAAGTGTTTGAGAGTTTGATGATTTTTGAGAGTGTTTGAGAATTTTGAAGATTCATTCCCCTTGCCAAAAAGTCCTCCTCCCTTATGTTTTCAAATGCTTCTCTATTTATAGAGAAAACAATGAATGTGTTTGAAGTAACCAGGTTTGTATGATAACAAACCATGGTTTGGTTGAAAATGAAACAAGTCTTGTCAATTCTCGTTGATCCCCAGTTTCCAGTACAAGTGGGGGCCTGTTGGAAACTTTGGCACTGCTTTTCATTCAGACATAAATTAGGTTGGAAGTTGATTTTGTGATAAAAGTACTCTTTATGAAAAAAGGGTACGTAGCCTTTTTCTATTTTAACCAAAAATGACATTATCCAATAGACAAAGCTTTAAATATTTGTACAAGCCTCTGATCATATAAAGATTTGGAAGAAACATAGCCTGACAAGTATGATAAGGCTATAAGATTTGCTAAAAATTAATTTATACAAACTTTCTTCGAAGGGTCCAAAGTTGGGTTCGAAAGATGTTGATTCGAAGGGAAAACAAAGTTCCAATCGAAACCTTGTGTGAATGTGGTTTTTGTCTAGTCGAAGGCTTGCCTGCCTGAGGTCACATGGCCAAACGAAACGGTGCATGCAGAAGATCCTTGCTATGGGGCGCTAGCATAGAGGGGAAATTCTTCCTTGAGAGTTTGGCCAACATGCAAAACCAAAGGCTTCTGAGTCGAATGGGGATTGTAGAAGGCCTTAGCTCTGTGACTTCAAACGAAAAATGTAAGAAGCCTTTGCTCAAATGAAAGTTTTCCTGCCAAAGGTGCATATGGTCAAACAAACTTGCATTTGAAGGAAACAACAAGCCCAAACGAAGAATGTGATCCCAAGCTTGTCTTGAAGAAAGTCACACGCCCTAATGAAGAAAGCGTGTTGGAAGTAAATTTGAGCAATCGAAGGATGCCAAAAGGAGGATTTTTGCCTTGGAACCGAAGGAGGCTACAAGAGGCTTTGTTCCTTGTGCATGCTAGCATGGGGGAATCCTTTTGCATGCAAGAAAGACGTTGTGGCTCAAACGAAGGCTTGTACGCAGCTAGTCATAAACTTGTGAATCAAAAAAAGTATGGGGGAATATTTGTCTAGTCAACACGGGCATGCACGCATCAAACATTTAATCGAAGCAGGAATATAAGAAACCATTACATTGCGAACCCTGTGAGGCCAAAGGTGCAATCAAAGGTGGAATGCAGGAAGCTCCTGCCTTGTGAATCCATACCAGTGTGCCAGAGGCCAACGCCCAGTCGAAGGATGCAAGAAAGGCTTCCATCGAAAGAGGCCAAAAGGCCAATCGAAGGAGCTGAATCGAAAAGACTTGTTTTTCTCCAATTTTGTCAAAAGATTATTTTTATATGTTTTCCTCCCTTTTTTGACAGTTTCCTTTCCAACTTGGTACTGGAAAATCCAATTGTACTTGTGCAAGCTTGAACCTTGAGAATCCCTGTGAGAAATGCCTTAAAAAATGAGAGGGAAAATTTTAGGGTACAACAAACGAGAAATCGTCTTTGGGACTTGCTTTGTTCAGATCCTAGTAATCCACACACATGCGTACTTTTCCATCCTTCTTGGGTACTGGTACGATGTTAGTTATCCAAGGTGGATAATCTACCACCTCTAAGTACCATGCGTCAAATTGTCTAAGGACCTCTTCTCGAATCTTGTTGGACATGTCTGGATGAGTTCTTCTGAGCTTTTGTCTAATTGGAGAGTAACCTTCCTTGAGAGGTAGTCTGTGCACTACCATATCTGTATTTAATCCTGGCATATCATTGCAAGACCAAGAAAATATATCCACATGCTCATGTAACATGTTGATCAACCTTTCCTTCACACTTTTCTCCAATGTTTCCCCTAGCTTGATCTCTTTCAGATCTTCTTTTGTGCCAAGGTTAATGGTCTCAATAGATTCCTGGTATGGTTGTATATTGTCAGCTTTTTGCTCTATATCACTCGCTAATTCTTTAGAAAGTTCAAGATCCTTATCATCTTCCCCTTCAACTTGGTTGATGGGTGCATCAAAATTATATCGGATAGCAGCAGTAACATTATCGGTGATTTTGGGCATCGATCTACACATTTATCATGTTTTGGTGCAATTTTTAGTAAGTTATTTTGAAAAAGGCATGTGAAGAAAGTATTTCCATTTTAAATATAAGAGATCAATGCAAGAGAGAGACATGTATCTTAGTTGAATGCGAAATACAATTTTTATTAATCATGAATACTGTCTAAAACAAATTGGAGGACCCTTACAAGAAACCCTTATGCCTCAGGCTTGACATAGGTTCCTTCAAAAACAAGAAAAATTACTTTGGAAAGAAAAAGATCTCGGGAATCTCTACATCTGTTCAATTCTTAAGTTCTTCACTTGGGGAGCATTCATGGATGAAATTAGATGCCCTTTTTATGTTGCTCTTGTTAGATATCATTGCCACCTGTCTGCCATGCAACACTCCTTTGTTGACGAAAGTCTCCTGGATTGGAGGAAATCGTGCTTTGCCTTTCAGATCAGCCTTTGATAATTCGTAACCCAAACCAAAGTGATTCTTCTTCTCTGGAATTTCCGGGAGCTTTTCCCAACCTTTTGAGGCACCACTTTCCACCGCTATTTGTAAATCTCTCCACAAAGTCACATCAGGTTTCTTGATTTTTTCCACCGGTAGGGTTACCATTGAGGCAACCTCTAAGACTTGAAAGGGTGTGGCTACATAGTTGTTGTACCCCAAAATTTCCCTCCCATTTTCAAGACAAAATTAATTCAAGACACATCCTCATGCTCATGAAGGTCTCAATTGCTCAAGACTTATCAAAGATTGATCAGATGGACTCTCCTCATAAGCAATTGACCAACAACTAGGGTTTTGCTTCTCTCAAATAAAATTTAGTTTCTAATATCTCAAGTGGACTTCATGGTTTCCCATATTTGTCAAGCCACCCTCATACCAAATTTCAAGCCTTGCAGTACAAGTTGGCTCATTTAGATGATTAGATAATTTAAAATCAACTATTTTAGACAAAAACTAAACTTTGACCAATCTACAGTCAAAATTCAATATTTTTGGTCAACATCGAGATTTTGAAGTCACATTCATCATTTAATAAAGGTTTGATCATTATTTATCAAGAAAACTCAAGATTCATCAAAAGTCAAAAGTTACAAAATTAGGGTTTTGACCATTTCTTAAGGAGAAGTCAACTAAACTTTGACCAAGCATAACTTTCACAAACTTCATCATAAACTTCTAAAACAAAGCTCATTTTGAAGGAAATTAAATTTTGTATAACTTTGTCTTTCTAATCCTAAGGCCAAAAATGCTTCATTTGAGAGATCAAAACATTACTGGTCATTTTGAAATTCAACAAAAAGACATTTTTTATCAAAGAAATTTACATAAAGATAAATACTTCAAATGTAAAAATGACTAACATGAAAGATGTAGGAGACATCGTGAGGTTTCCAAAAAGTCTTAGATCATCTTCATATGACAAAAAATGAGAGAGTTGTGATTGGTGCAAGTTGAGCAATTTTGAGAAAATGCATGAAGTCCACTTTGAGCAAAGTTGAATTCTTGGGCTAATGGGCCTAAGTTTTTAGGTTCAAACATGTTCATGACCTCATATTAGACCTCTAAATCCATTCACATATTTTGTTTATGATTTTTGTTTATTTTATTTGGATTTTATTCATTTAAATGCAAATTAAATCAAATAAAATATAAAAACATTGGATTAAGGCGCTTGCTTAACATTTTTAGTCAGGTTGGAGGCCCAAAAATCTACCTTGAAGCTAAAGAAATAATGTGGTCTATATTTGAAACAAATATTCATTGGTTTTAGAAGATTTCAACTTATTTTCAAACAAAATCAAAGATATGATTCCATGAGGTATCCAAGCCCACCATTTGACCTAATCTTCTCTCCTATAAATACATAACACATTCAGACCAAGCAGGAGATGCATGTTGCATCATAGAAGAAACCGTAAAATCTTCAAATTTTCAAGAAACTAGGGTAAACTAAAACCCTCGTGTGCAGCCGTCCTTAATCGATTCGAAGCATTCCATCAGTCTCCTAAGATCTCCAGGAGTTCATACCAACCATCATTCAAGCTTAAGCAATCCCAGAACATGCCAACCAAGTTGCTCCGATTTGATAACTTTTTTCAATTTCAAACTTTTAATTCATGCAATTTAAATGAATTTGATGCATACATTCATGTTCATATTGATGTGTGGAACTATTTTTATACATTACTTGTGAGGTTTGATGCAGGAATGGAGATCTGCCATTGTTATGGATGTTGAAATATTTTCATCGAATCTCATGCTACAGGCATTTTCAGGTTAAACCAATGCTTCCATTGGATTTGCAAGGGTTAAATTAGAGGGATAAGGTCCCTGTTATGATCCAAATCACGCGTTTTTGCAGGTTTTCAAAACCCCTTCATCGGAGAAGATGAATTTGACCACCCTCTATGTTAGTTTGACTCTCCTGACTCAGGTGACCTAGGCGTGGAGTTCTCCCATTGGTCCATTCAAAACCCTAGACCCCACTATCACGCGCGTATTTAATTTTGTTTGATTTCTGATTTTCTTAATTAAGTTTTATTATATACTGAATGATAGTGGTAATTTTAACAAGTAACAACAAGTGAACGGGTGGTAAGAGTGGTGATTGTTAACCATAAAGGCGTGGGTTCGAGTCAGCCTTTTGAAAAAAAAATTTTTTTCCAGGATTTACAAAGAAGGTTCATCATATGGTGATTGGTTCTCATTCTTAAACACAAACAACACCATATCCTAGTGAAAAGCAGTGCATTCTTTGAGACTGAGGTCGTGGGTTCAATTCCCACCCCATGCATTTTGGTTCTTTTATTTTACTAACCCTAGTTTTATTCCATTTTCTTAATTAATCTATTTTCTAATTAACCAATAACAAACCTTAAATTTTTTTTAAAAACCATAACAAATTAGGCTTAGGTTTTTTTAATCAACTAGAATTAGAGTTTGGCTTTTAATTAATCAGTTAATTAGACCTTAGGTTTTAATTAAAATTAATTAGTTTTAGGGATTTAGCCAAATAATTCTTCTTAATTAATTAGACATTATGGTTTCTAATTATGGTTTTAGTTTTCTTAATTATCTTAGTTAATTAGTTATTAGGTTTTAATTATCATCCCTAATCCTAAATCATTTTCTAAAAACACAAAAATATTAAAACATTTTTCTAACATTCTTTGTCTTATTTCTTTTGCTATTTAATTTCCTAGGACAAGTGTATAGGTTTGTACAATTGATGTAATGAGCGTAGATTTTATTTTCTCGCATCTTTTTCCTATTATATATCTGCTCCGAGGATGTAATAGCGTAGATTTATTTTCTCGCTTTTTCTATACTTATGTATCTTTCTTAAAGCCATGTAATAGTTTATGACTTTTACATTCCGCACTTTAATTTTCTATACATATTTAATTTCCATTAATATAGGTTTTGTATGGCAAGACTAAAAGAAAATCTAGAAAACCCTAATTCAAGACTAAATAACTGAAACTAATACACTTTTCACACTTCACCTCTCTTGTTGCCTTACGAAACATTGGTCACGTCCCTCGAAAGTGGGGATACTTTAGCTAAAGACCATCGATTTAACAATATCATCATAGTCCCTTTCAAATAAATATCATAACCCCTCGATGACCCTTCGAGTTACCTACAAAATGATCTAGTCCCTTTGATGACCCTACGAGCAAAATGATGATAGTTCCTTCGACACAATGGCTAAAGTATCCTTACATGTTGCCTTCGATGACCATACGATGACCCTAAGCATGTACCTTCACATCCAATATATAGGATTACCTACCAACTAATGGTATGGATAATACTATCTCCAAAGGAGAAGGAAAATAACAAGAAAGATTTTAGTGGGTAAGAACTCTTGAAGCCTTGCTCACAACTCAAAACATTTTCTGCACCACACATTCAAACAAGATATTTTCAAAAAAACAGTATGTATACATTCTTGAGGACCGACACAAGGATTATTACAAAGTTAGCCTTACATTGGCATTTCAAAATATTTTCAAACAGATCACACACACACAAAGCAAGTTAAAAGTGAGCAAAACAATTAGATGCCTGTAGATAACTACGGATGAAAAGGGTGATAACACCTTCCATATTCATAACTTACCCCCCAAACTCAAAATATATCAAAGGTCTTTATTTTTCTTTTCACCTTTCCTAATTGTTGGATGAAAGAAAAGTCGGTGGCGACTTTTGCTTACAACAACATTTGCGATAAAACCAAAAAAGTCAATTCTCTCACCGTATTACAATAGTCTTCATCAACACTGATATACCTGTAAGATTATATGTGACTTACAATGATATCCTCTCCACCATCGATTATGACCAATCTTACTTCAATGAAGAACTTCAGTTTCTGATGTAAAGTCGAAGTGACTTCCCCTGCTGCATGAATCCGGGGTCTCCCGAGTAAACATGTATATGCTGGTTCTATATCCATGACTTGAAAAGTGATATAGAACATATGTGGGCCGAACTTGATAGGATGGTCCACTTTTCCAAATACTGAACTTTTAGAACCGTTAAAAGCTTTAACTATCGTAGAACTTGCTCTTATCACAACACCATCTAGTGTTAACTTCATCAAGTTTGATTTTGGTAGAAAATTGAGGGCAGAACCAGTATTGGTGAGTACCCTGGACAGACCGGTAGTTCCTATCTGAAATAGAGATGTGCAATGCTTTATTGTGAGGTTGTCCTTATGGAGGAAATTCCATGTCATTAAAACCCAGATATGATTCAGACGTCAGATTTACTACAACATTATCAAATTGGTTTACAATAATTTCCTCTACAACATGAGCAGATCAAAACCTTAATTAGTGAGTCCCGATGCACTTCTAAATTGATGAGCAACGAGAGTATAGAAATTTTGGTTGGGGTTTGGTGAAGCTGATCCATCACCCTATAATCGCTTCTCTTGATTATCTTCATAAATTCTTCTACCTCTTGATCAATAAAGTTTTTGTTCAGAGGCTCTTGTTCTTGACTTGCCTCCACCACTGCTTTTTATTTATCTTTCACCAACATATCATCCTTACTTTTTACCATAATATCATTTTTCTTTTGTGCTTTAGAGCCAAAGATTCGACAAGTGTGGGTCATGCCCCCTATTCCTGCTATATTTGAGATTGCAGGTCCTTGACTTGATGATGGCTTACATTGTTGTTTTAAGACATTGATGTATACAGTCGAATCATAACTCCATGGTACTGCTTTGTCACATTCTTAAGGGGTAGGAGATGGCCCCCTAATTACCATTGTAGTCTTAGGAACTATTGGTATCCTCAGAGTTTGTATTGGTGTTATTACTGATGTTTATGTTAATTCTCACCACGGAATCACACGAGTCTTCTTATTAAGGGTTGTCCCTTTGCATTTATTGCTGGTCCACCATGCGGAGGCATGGGGTTTGACTTGACATTCGGCTTATCAAAGGTGATATCATGAGAATCTAACAAATCTCGAACTTTATGTTTAAAGACCCAAAATATTTCTATAGTATGCCCGGTAGAATTGGCATGATACTCGCATCTAACATTGGCATCATACATTGGTGGGGGTGGCCTGACTGGAGGAGCTAGAGGCCTTAGTTCTACCAAAGATGCCTAGGCCAAGTCTTGTAATAATTTATTTGGTGACATAGGGATCAGGTCAAACTTTCTTAGCGGCCTTTCAAATTTGTTTTGTTGTTGTTCTCCTGGAATTATTAATGGTTGTTGTGCCCTTGGTTTTGAGGCTACAACATTAATTTTTTCTTCCTTCTTTTTGGAGAAGTTAGGAGCATATCTTTTTGAATTGTAATGGGTACTAGATGATGCCCCTTATATCTTTCCACTTTTTATTCCAGCTTCAATCCTTTCTCCAATAGTTACCAAATCCGAAAACCCAGAGGAGACGCTTCCTACCATATTTTTATAATACAGTCCTTGCAAAGCTCCCATGAACATATCGATTAATTCTTTCTTCAGAAGTGGCGGTTGTAGACGGGCTACCATTTCCCTCCATCTTTGGGCATATTCTTTGAAAGACTCATCCTTTTTCTGAGACAAATTCTGGAGTTGCATGCGGGTAGGTTCCATGTCCAATTTATATTTATACTGTTTCAGGAAAGCATTAGCAAGATCTGCCCATGTCTGGATATGAACCCATTCCAACTGTATGTACCAATCTAGGGATGCCCCACTTAAATTGTCTTGGAAACAATGAATCATCAACTTCTGGTCTTGAGCATAGGAATTCATCTTTCTGCAATACATGCTCAGATGGTTCATTGGAAATGTGAGCCCCTTATATTTTCCAAAGTCAGGTACTTTGAATTTCGGCGGGATCACCACATCTAGAACTAGACCCATATCGAGAGCATTAACATCGAAAGCATCGTAACCCTCGACAACTTTCAATCTTTCCTCAAGAGCTTTGTACTGGTTGAGTGCCAGTGGATTTTCAATAGCCTGAGTATGGGTTGTTCTTTGAGGTGATTGATTGGCTTCCTCTAAGTCGTGGTCACCATATTGTAAGTCTAAGTAGTTATCCGCGTTGTTAATAGAAACCTAAAGGGTATGAGATGCCCCTACTTTTGGTGGATATGGCACAAACCCTTCAGTATTAGGTTATCTTATTTCTTGTTAAGCCATGGAGGAATTTTGGGGTCCTGACTCCGGTTCTCTCCTAGGTTGGATATCGCTCAATGCACCAATGGTCTGGGCTACTTCTTCAAAGGCTACCCTAAGGATTTGCTCCTGTCTTTCAATGATGCTCTCGAGGCTAGAAGAACTCGACTCATATATCCTCTCATTGAGTCGACATTGCTTTTGAGTTGCTCAAGATCTTCCTTGAATGCAGCTTGATTCTCTTCAATTTGTTCCATCACTTTTTATTGATGGGCTCTTGTCTGATATGGTGGTTGGAGAGGTGACGCTTTTCTTCTACCAATAGTTTAACTGGAGGATGCGTTTTTTGAAAAAAATTAGTTTTTTGTGTTTTGTATTTATGATATGCAAATGTTTGTGAATGCATGAATGCGTATGAATATGCTAATGGTTTCATTTCGAATGTCTTTATTCACTCGGATATATATATTTTTTATTTTTCAGGTTTTTCTTTTTATTGGTGAGTATCTTAAAAAATAAATATGCAAACGAGATACGGAAACAAAACTCCTTTATTAAAAATAGTAATTATCTTGAAAAAAGAATACAATTCAGATATTGAAAAATATTCCAACTTTAAAACATTAAACTTGCTGAAAGGAATAAACAAAGGAGTAACAAATGTCTTCTAAGCGCGTCTGCAGATGTCTACTCTGAAACCATCGACCATTGTCCTATAAATCTTGAGGAAATCTTCAACATCTTTTGGGAGAGGAACCATCACATTTTCTGCGTCTCTCAAACTCCTAGGGATTTATTCAATGAGATTGTTGCCTAAGAAGGCGAGTCTCACATGCTTGTCTTTGTAGTATCAATATTATCGATAGAGATCATGAATTATCTTGTAATTATCCTTCCCTACTTTGGTGATCTTCACATACTGCTATTCCCAATACAACTTTTCAGCCCTCATCTCTGTGTAGAGTTTCCGTTGTATTGGGAAATCTTTTCAGAGATACTTCATTTGTTCTTCTTGATCTAAAGAAGCTTGGGCCAAACTTTGGATTTGAGCCCTCAAATCTTCTTCCATCACCTCCTTGTCTTGCATTTCCTTTTCATACTACCTATTTAATCTCCTAATTTCACTAGCAACATCCTCTAACCTTTAGTTGTTGGAATCCAAATTGAAAGTAATGCTTAACAACCCCTCAGTTGAACAGTTTCGCTTAAGACTATGCTTCTCAAATGCCTCACGATCTCTCTGAATCTGTTGGTCTTTTAATTCAAGTATGTGTTGAATTTGTCTTTTCTCCTTAGTTAAGTTATAGAGGTTAAGCTCCAATTCTTCCTTCTCCCTTTGAGCTTGTTTCAAGGCATTCTTCAAATCACTTATGTCTTCTAAGGACATAGGCGGAGAATATGGGACTTTGGGTTTGTACTCAGGATCTATGTCAAATGAAAACTTAACAACCTGTACCATGTCCAAAACCCATCGAGTGTAAGTTTCTTTTGCCACAACATACTTCTTTACAGCCTTTCTCTTGTTAACCCTATTCCAAGCCAAGATGATATTATTGAGCAACTCTTGGTCGTTTTTGCCCATGTCATGGATGCTTAATTGTTGGAGTTGTTCATCCGAGGGTTTATCTTCCAAAGGATACCCTAGTTGTCGTAGGGACAAGGTAGGGTTGTAATTGATGCAACCTTGTGATCCAATCAATGGAACATTAAGAAAGTAGCCGCAGCTATAGATGATATCTCCAATGTCCAGCTTCCTCGCATACCATAACACAGAATTAGCAGTAAGAGACCCAAAGTTTGAGGCCACTCATACCTTGTCACATTTAGAATCATGTAATCTTCTTTGTAGAGGTGAGTCATAAACCAAGAATATAAGAGTGGGATGCAACAATTTAGAGTACCCCTTCCCTTTCGTACCGCGTATGAAGTGCATAATAAATGTCAACAAGCAAAGTGAGAGTTGGATCCGTATTGAAAATTTTTGCGCCCCAAAATACACTAATGGTCGTAGGGTCAATATAGTCCAAAATATGTGGAAATAAGATTACACCAAACACAAGCAATCTTAAACAATCAATACAAGACTCCCATTCTTTGTTATTGGCCAAATCAAAAGCTTTAGTCTCCAAGTAACATCTCTTAATCCCTCGTACGTCACCTTCTTTTTTGTACTTAAGTGAAAACTAGGGATAAGGGATCCCTAAACCTTCTTCCAAGATTTTTACGTTAATAGTCTGCATGATAACCACACAAGCTTTTTCTTTAGAAAAGTTCAAAAGTCTATCAAATTCTTCCAGAGTCGGTGCTAGCTGAAAGTCTTGATAGGCGAAGCACCTCAATGGAGGGTCGTAGAATTTAATTAGGGCAGAAACAACATCCAATTGTACCTCTACTTTTGTTAAGTCAATGGTATCCCCATAGAGGCAAGGGAACATCTTCAAAGCTCTTTCAATCAGTTTCCCTTTTATAGCCTTGATTTTTGTCATATCTGGTTTTACGACATTGATACAAACAAGTTGTTTCTCTTTGGTATTCATTTTTAGGACACTTCAAAAAAAACATTTAATTATTATTTTTTCTTTTGACCTTGTGAATAAGACAAACAAAAAGAATGGATGGTAATGAATATGTGAAATGCAAAAATATATGAATGCATGAATGTGGGGCTTAGTGACGGGATTTTATGAATGTTACCCTTAGAAGGTAGGCTCCTAGTTTTGGCCTATGGATATTCTACCCTCCCTATAAGGTAGTTTCTTCTTTACAGACCGAAACTTTCGTCTCTAGGTCATGAAAGGTCTCATCATGAGATTTTGGTTCAAGGGTTGTACAAAGATTCATAGGTTTCATTCCAAAGTCCTACCCACAAGAGGATGTCTCTTAAAACGCATTCCTTTCACGGAATTCCATTGACTCTAGGCGAAGTCGTCACATAAACTCATAGGGTTGATGTATCCTTTTGGCTAATAGACGAACCTTCTTTCTAAGGTTTTTTTTGAAAATAATTTTTTTGAAATAATAAAATCCCACCATAGATGAATAAATATAATAAGCAAAAGTAAATAAATAATTAAATAAGCAAGAATAAAAACCCCAAAACGATAAAAACCCTAAAAATCATAAAACCAAAAGAAAAGGCTTCTAAACCCTAGGGCTAAATCTTCCCCAACAGAGTCGCCAGCTGTTGTAACCGGTTTTAAATTGAGAGTGGCCACCCTTAATTTTTATCTTTAGGAAGAGAATATAAAGGATAACCCTAATTTGGTAAGAGATTCTAAGTTGTTTGACTCATTTTAGGCGAAGTGAAGGTGTTAGACACCCATCATCTACCTTGTTCACAAGGATACTAGGGTTTAGAATTACGGTTTTGGAAATCGGGTTTTAATTTTTATTAGGTGAACTCTCCAAAATTTGAGTCGTATGCCTAAGTATCCTATTTGAGTCCCAATTCATAGTTCGTAGTTGGTTGGTGTTTTTTTTATGGATTACGAATATGTTTGAATTTCCCTTGTACTTAGTCCGAGTGTGTGAATAGCGGAGTTATTTAGACGAAGTGTGCAGTCGATTGAAATATTTTTGTAATCCTTTTTGAAAGTTGATTGTTGAGTTTAATTGATTTGATAAAAACGAGTTTAGGGTTGGTTAAGTTTTTTTTAGGTGTATTAATTATAAAAATATTTTATTAATGCATGATTAAAATGATTTTAATGCAATAAAGAAATAAATATTTTGATGAGTTTGGAAAATAAATATTTAATATTTATAATGTTGTAGTAGAATGGGGGTGCGATACAGAATGGTCTTAGACCCAAGACTACAAATGCTTTGTAGGTCCATTAATACTCCATACGGGCAGGATACATATTATTACTGTGGAAGTGCATTTTAATAGCTTTTGATGATGATCAAAGAACGTACAAGGAGGACGCACGGTAGGCTCATGGATACGCGGGTATGGTATTTCAGCAGAGTTTATATTTTTCATTTCCGTGTTGTTTCATTCATTTTTATTCTTCTTTCTCTCTGATTTATCCTTCTTCCATCTTCTAACCACATAACATCAACACAAAAAAAAACCTAATCACTGTTGTCCCTCACTAACCCTAATCGGTGGCGATCGTCTCAAATTAAAACATTATCCCAACTCAATATATCACAACAAACCCCAATCGTGACAGTAATCAACAAAAAAAACAAAAAGCTAAGTTTCGTTACCTCTAGACGTGATTGTTCTTCAAGCCTCCTCTGTGTAGAACTCCTTCTGATCGCTTTTCACTTTTGTGTTTGACAGGTACTGGATGATTGTTACAAAGGAAGTTGCGACAGCACGACAGAGAAGCGCTAGGGTTTCAGATATTGAAAACCTAAGCTTACAAGGAGCGATGATGCAAAAGTTTACGGCGACGGGGCTTAAATCTCCTTCTTCTCTCAGGCTCTCTCTTCTTTGTTCTGTGATATTTCTCCCATTTTTCTTTTCTTTTCTTTTAGAAACTTAGGATTTTTATAGTGTTTTAGTTTTAGATGATTTAGGAAGGTTTTTTATGATAGTTGTTACTAACATATTTGATTTAGGAATTATTAGTGAATTAGTGGTTAAAATATTAGTTTCTGATTTTGTATGAATCTGTTTCAAGTTTTGATTCTGTTAAGATTTGATTCCTCTTTGTATCAATTTGGTTATGTTGTAAAGTGTTTTTTTTGGACAATTCAACGTAATTATACGATTTGTTAAATGATATGATTTGCTTGAGATTTGTACAGTAAATGTTTTAGCTCTAACAAATATGTTTATGTTTTTTGATTTGAACAGTAGGCGTTTTCGTTTTGGGTTGGGCTTGTTAGGGAAGAACAGGGTGAATGGAGGACAATTAGGGTTGAAAACCCTAATTTTAATTTTAACTTTTGGTCAATATGCATCAAAAAATAAAAATATATGATAAATATTTTTTTTATAAAATAAATTAATTGATAATAATAATTTTTATCAATAATAATAATAAAAATTAAAGGTGTTGACTTCAGTCAACAAAAACCCAACGTAATGGGCCTTCAAAAAAGGATATGGGCCAATCTGATCAACAACAAAAAAAGTACACCCCCTTTATTCAAAACCAAAAACATTTGGGCCTTCTGAATAGCTTAATGGCCTCTCTAATTAAAATAAGCACCCTTCAACCTTTATTTAAAACAGACCTCAATACTTTTAGTGGGTCGGTCTGATTAACCATTAAACGCTTCATGTAATCAGCATACCCCTCTTCTCTTTATTCATAAATGGTCCATTATGATTTAGAAAGGCCCAAGAATTCTCAACTAGTATAAACCCTCCTTCAAAATAGGCTGAAACCAAAAGCTTTAACCAAAACGAAATGGGCCCTCAATTTTACACGGGCCTTTCTGATTTAGAAAGGCTCAAGAATTCATAACAATGTAAAACCCTTTAAAAATTAAATTGGGCTGAAAACAAACAAAACTTTACTCAGAAACTCAATGGGCTTAGAAAATTGGATGTTAAGCCCCTAACTTAAAATGCACCCTTTATTAGCAAGTGACACCTTATTGGGCTTAAAATTTTACATGGGCTTTCCTGATTTAGAAAGGCCCATTAATTTTTTAATAAGGTGAAAAACTCCCTTTCGTAAACTTAAACCCCCTAAATATATGAGTTTGACAATAATATTTTGCGAAGTAAAATGATAATTCTAAAAATAAGGAATAAAAATGATTAGAAACCAGTAAGGCAAATTTGGGGTATGACAATTAGCACCCTATGTATCTATAGTACTCTATAGAAACCTCTTGTAATATATGTTTTTTGGTTAAAATGGTTTGTTTGCAAAAGAATGTGGAGATGAGGAAAGAAATATACTTTTATTATATTTTTGTTTGGAAAGACATGAAGTCTTATACATACATACCAATTAAGGATCAAAACCTCGTAGTTCATGGTAAAAATAATAAAAAAAGATTTGTTGTGATTGATTTTAGGAGAAGAGACAAGTACTCATCCTAAGGAAAATACTCAACTAAGCATCCATGAGTATGAGAAGATGGATCTTTGTATCAAGTTAGAGGGAAGGGATCTAACTTGGATATAGAATCAACAAGTATGCCACTTAACTCCCTTGAGTGGAAAATAATCACATTGTTTCAATTAGTACCATGGAAGTAGGAGAATTACATCTCAACTTTGAAGATGATTCTTGTCTAATATTTTGTGAAAAGAGTTTTAAATTGAAAAGCCAAGTGGAAAAGGGATTTAGGTGAGGTTGAATCTTTTTAGTCTTTTGAAATCATTTAATATGCTTAAGTATATTGGAGCATTTATTGAAAGAATAAAGTTTGAAAATGTAATGATATAAAGTCAAGATTTTTTATATAAAATAAGTTCATGTTTGAAATAAAAATTAGGGTTTAAGTTGACAAGGTTTAACACAAGGTAAACAATTACAAATGTAATATACAAAGTGATGTACCCCAAAATTTTCCCTCGTATTTTTCCACAAGAAATCATAGTTTCTGACTCTTCCTGATTTTTCAGATTGGCGTAAGATTCAGTCAAACAGACTTTTCTTATCAGTCAGACAAAATTAGGGTTTTCATTGATCTTAAAGCAGTTCAGGCAATTTGCTTAGGGTTTGGTTGATTTTGGCTCAGCTTTGATCAGGCGAATGCTTCTTTGGCATTTGATCAAGAACTAGGGTTTTTGTGCGCGCATTCTCAGAAAGAATTAATCCCATAGTGCTTTTCAAGTTATTCCGAGATATGGACTGAGGCATTTGGATTGAGTTTGCAAATGTTTGACTAAATCAGTGAAAAGAGTCATTTGGGTTGAGTTTGCAGTGTTGGATTTAATCAAGTGAGAAAGAAAAGGGCATGTGGACGTTTTGTTTGTTTAGCTGTGCAGTGCTCTGATCATTCAAGATACCGGACGTTTATTGATTATCTATTATTCTGAGTTAAAATGATTGGGATTTATTTCCAGTTATTATAATTTTAATAATTATGAATAATTAAATAAACAATTGAATTGAAAGGAATTAACTGATAAAAAGTGGATTTTATTCATCTTTAAATTATTTGTTACAATTATTATTTAAATACAGTATTTATTTACAAAGTATTTATAATGATAATTTTACAAACAATTAAATTGGGAATAAAACTATCCTAATTTTTCTAAGTTTCTTAATCTTCATTCTTCTATCCAATGTTCCCTCTGCTCATTTGATTTTATCTGCAAAACAAAGAAAAGAAAGAAAAGTCAAAGCAGATGAAATTAAAAAGACAGACAGTAATTTAAAGATTCATCATTAAAGGCAACTGGCCGGAATCAGTTTGCCCTCTCTGCAAATCACGAGATTTCTCCCGGTTCACAGAGAGGGATGAAAAATGCTTGCAACAAAAGTATTGAAATGCACAAAAGTTTTAATTGCACAAATTCAAATTTGTCAAAGCTGCATAATTTCAAAAGTCTCAAACAGCATGAGCAAGTACAAAATCCAAAGGTAAACTGAACTAGAACTACAAAGTCCAAACTGAGTTCCAATGTCAAACTAAACCAAAAGCTGCCAAAAAGGTGCAAAGCTGCCCAAAAGATATCTCAAGATATCAAAGTATCAAAAAACTGTCACAAAGAAGCAGAAAATATGGAAGCAGTACACAAAGTATGCAGGTTAAAACCAATATTGCAAGCAAGCATAGTCAAAGGCATCATTTTCCAGCAGTTCCTTTTCAGAACCTAAGTACATCTAAGCAATATTAAAATGCTTAAAACTGTACTAGAGAGAGAGGGAAGAGAGAAAAGAAAGCAGGCTTACAGCAGGTTTAGGCATGAGGACAAAAGATATAAAACAAAACTGTTATGACACAGTAGAGAGAGAGGGATTACAAAAGGCAGAAGATAATAAAACTGTGGGAAAACAACACAAAACTACCACCAAGCTGGAAACCAAACCTTCAAACCACCCTGTTAAAACCTGCTGAAGCCCAAATCCTGCATAGTTCATATAAGAGAAACCTAAACCTGTCAAACAGATGACCAAAGCCTTATCATGTTCAAACCAGAAGTTCAAACAAATCTGTCCAGCTCTAAGTCTAAAACCTGCTTGAGCCTAAAAGGCTGAAGCCTAAAGCTTCAAGCCTTCCAACCTGAAACCTGTAACTCATCAAAAAGCCATAGCCTCAATCAAAACAAGAGCTTACAAACCTCTAAGCTGCATAAACCACTATCAACCCAACCTGTATCAGCTGAAAACCCTCTAAGCTTATAATCACTAAAAGCTCAAGCCTTACCTGATAAAAAGATTCAAAGCCTTTAACCTGCTAGCACACTCAACAGAAAACAATCAAAAAGCCAAAACTTCATGAGTCCCAACCTCAAACAACACAAAATGTCCAGTAAAAAGCCTAAGACCTTTTTTTTGAACTCAAAACATCAAAAACTGACCAAGTTCATACTCAAAGTCCTTGTCAAAAGCCATGATCAATCCAACACAACATAAAAAAATATCTCAGCATATCAAACACTAAGCATTTTCGAACCAACAAAAGCCTCAGAAAACTTTCATCATAGGCAAGCATACAAGGCAACTGTCTAGGCATGTTTAGATGTTCAGGGCAAACATATCATCATCAACACAGCAAAGCAAACTCTCAGAACCTAAGGCCCTTCACTGAGTAACATGTTAACAAGCAATATTCAGAGCAAACATCTTACAAAGACGAGGCAACCAGAAGAGAAGAGGAAAAGAATCAAATAATCTCAAAGGCTTTCAGATATATCATCATCATAAAACCTAGCAAAGGGGCAAATACAGAGTACCGTGGTTATCAAAGCCAGTCCACAGTATCGCCATCTCCTCGCTGTCAAGCCGCCACAGCGCCTCTGATCCCATCTCTTCCTCCGTCTCCAAAAGGTAATATCTCTTTTTTCCTATCCTTTCACGCACCTCCAACAAGAATCACAAACAAATATCAACGCACAAAATCAGAACATGCAAGAAAGAGGAGTTAAAACCCTAAAATGTGCTGAGTTAAAATTTTACCTTGCATGAACCATCGCTCGAGCGATCCGTGGACGGAGAAAGAGGTGGATGATGGCGCTGGTGGCTTGGGCAAAGGACTTGATCTAGGCGCTTGGCGTGAACGAAGAAGATGACGAACGAAGCAAAGAGAACCGCGCTTTTCGTTATCACAAACCCTAAAATTCCAATTGAAAACAAATCCAGTTAACCCTAAACAAAAAAAATGTTATGAGACCCATGGGCCTTTGCCCTTTCTAACGTGTTTAAGGCCCATTCTCTTTAAAACTGAAATTACTTTTTTTAAAATACCATTTACCTTTTATAATTTAACCTTAAACAATACTTTATATTTTTTATTATATATAACATAATCAATTTTTGTATAGAAATCAAATTCAAATAATAATTTTTCTTTAAATTTAAGACAATTTTCCTTTCTTTTAATCAAATATTTGTATATAAAAAATACTAACATAAATACCTAAAAAAAAACATTAATACATAATACTTTTCTTTTCTTGAGGTATTTTGCTTTATACATAATTAACAATAATACATTAATTAAAATACATTAAATTTTTTTAATACATAAAAGAATTGAACTTAAAAGCATTTTCTTGTCCTTTAATTAATTTTTCTTATTTATACATAATACATTATTTTTAATGCCTAAAAGAATAGAATTTAAAACTTTTTTTTTCTTTTAATTAATTTTTCTCCTTTGTACATACTTAACCAAAATACAAAATAAGAATACATGCTTAATAATTAAGTTAACATTTTCTAAAACCTTGTAAATAACCATACACATTTACAATACACAAATACGTTGATACATTTACTTTGCCTTACCCAAATACACTTACACAATTACATTAACGCATTTACATTTACATTTGCTATTCTTATACATTGCTATACATTATATTTTTACATTGCGATCAATTCGATTTTGTTGTAATTATTTAAAGTCTCATCCCCATTTGTAAATTTGTACCCCCACTCCCGGATACTATTTGTAATAGTTTAGGACTTTAAATTCCCGCAATTTACCGCTTTCAAATATACCATGGTTAGACCTAGGGTTTGCATGTACATAAAACCAAAACGCTAGATAACCTAATACAAGACAAATACATGAAATCAATACACAATCACACTTGCACCCCTAGGGTAATCCCACATGTTGCCTTCCAAAATGGGCCATGCTTGCACGTCGAGTTTCTTTGGCAAAACAATTCAAAATGATCATAAGTCCCTCGATGACGCTTTCGAAAGTTGCCTATCAAAATGATCAAGTCCCTTCAAGCAAATTGCCAAAGACACTTGGCACCATTGCACTCATGGTCCATACGACGACCCGCGCCTTTCCCGTTAAAACAACCTAAACGCAAGATTGTCCACCAAATACAATGGTGGAACAAAAATTGTTAAAAAGGAGTTAAAACATGAGAAAAACCTTTGAGTACATTAGGGGTAGACAAAACTCTTAGTTACTTGATCAACTTGCAAAAAACACTTGCCTACTTTACAAACCACACTCCACCAACACTTTCAAAAACAAAAACATTTGAAACATCTTTTCGAAAAGATACACACCTTCGTATATACTCAAACACGAGTCATTACAATGGTTGCCGAAACAAAGGCGTCTATTTCAAAAACATTTTCAAAACACACACACACCACAATTTCAAGCAATCGAAAATCAAGGCAAGTGATCTAAAAACCAAGTAACTAAGAGCCCATGGATAACCATGGATGAAAAGGGTGCTAATACCTTCCCTTTTCATAATCTACCCCCCGAACCCACGAAACATCTCAAAAGGTTTTTCCTGTGCTTTTTAACCTTTCCTTTAGGATAAAATAAAAAGTCGGTGGTGACTCTTGCTAAACCGAACAAGTGCGAATACAAACGCAAAAACCTCAAGTCAGTTCTCCCACCGTATCACACAAAGTTAAACACGTGAAAGTGAACATAAGACATACACATGCACATGACTATCAAGTTAACAATATAATCCATTTCCTTGGATTTGAACACAAGTACTAACATAATGAAGTATAAAAATCAACCATCATCACATAAATATTAAGATTAATGTCAAAGTAAAGGAACATTCAAGCTTCATGGGTTAGGGTTTCACACAATCAAATAAGGAATTTGAATCAAGATCTCAAAGCAATAGTATGGATCAACTAGGCTTGGCAAGAAGCCTAAATATCAATCATTAAGACAAAGCAATAAAGCATTTGAATCAATTATGTTCATGGCATTAAAGATCACTTAGTCATGGTATATAATTTCAAAAATAAAATCACACTCAAGTAGATACATTAAGGCATCATGACATTAAGATAGTCATTTAAGAAAAATAATTCACAGAGGTTTAATAAAAGAAACACCATGATTAAATAAATTAAACAAAGACTTTTTTTTTGTTTTTTAATTGATTAACATATAAAACAAATAAAATCAAAGATAAATAAAATATTTTTGGTGTTTTAAAATATTTAAGTTTGCTAAAATAAAATCAAAAGATAAAATTAAAATAATTAAAAAAACTAAAAATAAAAATAAAATAAAAAGAAAAGAAATAGAAAACAAAAATAAGAGAAACTAGTGGTAAAAAATTAAGGAATGGTGGTCAAGGGTGTTGAACCCATGCCCTTGAGGTTCAAAGCACAAAACCTTGGCCACTGGGCCACGCCATGTATGTTGATAATAACATGCGTCCAATTAATAAAATATGAAATAGGTTTATGAATATTTTCAACAAAATAAAACAAAAGGGTTTAGGGCGAGGGGGATTCGAGCCCTATACCTCTTACTCACACACAAACACCCAAAACTAGTTTGTGACAACTAGGACGCAATTCCAATTCAAACATATAATGCATTCAATTAAATATATTTAAAACAAACATTTGAAAAATGAAATTCGCGCCAGCAGGACTTCATTTTCAACCTTAAGACAACAACAATGGTGTAATCGTGTTTTATTATTTCTCAACCAAAAATGATAAATGGATATAGCATTTTACTCAAAATTTCACAAGGATTCCAGAAATAGCCATAACACTCATTGATTAAAATTGTATCATAAGAATTTTGGTTGAAACCAGAAACCCAAAGTTTTTTCAATGTTAAATTAAATGATATATACAATCAAATAATGCCCATTTTCACGGGGCTTTCATTCATAGCAGGATAGTATCAAGAAATGCTTAAAATGATGTTTGTATGATAGAGTTCCAAGTCTCACGAAAGTTACCTATTGGAGAAAGGTCCGATGCCTTTTTCAATCTCTTTTAATGATAGAAAATTATCTTTTTAGCTTCCTTGGAGTCTCAGGAACACATTGCAATACTTAGCTTGCTTTGAATCTGCAAAAATATTTTTGACCAACTCAAGTTGCAATGATGAATTCGAGTGACTTGAGATGGAATGATTGGGGTGTTCCAGCCACAAATCAGTGCATACAGTAGTTCACTAATGAGATGTTAATTATGTTTCAATGGAAAGTTTGGCTGATAATTACAAGGATTGAGGAAATCAAGTTTAAGGTTTTTTGGTACAATAATGGAGCTTTTGTGATTTTTCTCAATGTGTTTTTTTGTTTGAGGGAGAATTTTCTATCTCTTTGAAGATGAGTTCAATCCTCTATTTATATGGAACTTTAGGAAGCTTAAGAATGAAGCAAATAAAGCTTGTAGAATCTTGGTTTGGTTGGATCACAAGTTATAGTTACATGAACATCATAGTTCCAATGCACAACCTCAACTTTCTAGGGTGGTTGGAAGAGATGGGGGAGAAAGAAATTGAGATTTATAAGGAATAAGATGGAGTTTAATCAGACCATAATCTCTTTTACAAATCTATAAGAAAGGTTTATTTTTAAAGTGAAACTTTTCCAAAATGGAAGTCATGACTTTTGTACACAAATGGAATGAATTTTGAACAATGCTTTAAACACTTAGATAATGCATCAATTACCTGTGTAAAATTCTCATTTTGTTGTGTTTAGAAGCAACAAGGACCTGAAATGAAGATCTTCAATATTTTATTGATTTAGACATGCATTTGAATCTTAAATTTGACTTGTAAAACAACTTCACTATGGCAACTTCTCTTCTTCGAAGCTTGATGCTCAAGCAAGATAATTTCATGTTCTTGGTACCACTGGAAAGATGGTACCATCCTATACAACTTTCATGTTGATCACTTGGATTTAATCATCTTGAATCAATAAGAACTTGCCAACAAAATTAGACATTCAAGCTGAAAAACACTTAGAAAAGTTCTATGTATTTTGTGTTTCTACAACCTTGAGACCTCAACTTCAACACTTCATATATTTTAGTACTTATGAGATTTTGAGTCAATTATTTCCATAATTTTTAAGTATGTAGGATCATATTTAAGTGCATACCTTGGGCATGAAAAATTATTGCTTGAGAGAGAATTTACAAGCTTGAGAAGTTGGCCACTTGAACATAAGTCTTGACACTTAGAAAATTTTTCAATTTTTTCATCTTTACCCTTTTTGCAAGTTATCTCATTTTTTTGTGATTTTACTTCATAAAATTCAATTATCAACCATATTTTCATGACATTTAACTTGAGAAGTCCATATTTGACTAAAAATCTCAAAAGTCAAAGTTTGACTTTAAGCTGTTGACTTTTCAGGTGAATTCAAATCTTCCAATTTCAATGGAACCTTGAGATCATGATGCAATCTTCAATACATTGAGACATCTTTAGGACTATGAGATGGTGATATTGAGGACCTATTAAGTGATGTACATGGGAGCTTAACCTTCAAAACCCTAATTCATAATTTCTCAACTGAGGGTGCAAAACCCTAATTCTCTTCAAGCTTTTGAGGAATCCATGATGAAACCCTAATGTGATGGGATTATGAAGAATATGATGATATGTATGATTTATTGATGTGGGATCTTAGGTAAAAAAATTAGGTTACAACACCATGGTTCGTTATTTTAACTGTTATGATATATTTCCCATTTTTATTAATTTTTAATGTGTTAATATCTGGCATTTTTTAATAAAATGTCATTAATGTGATTCTTATATCACCACGATTGTTTAAGATAACCGTTTTGGTATATTTTTCTATTTTTTATTTGAATTTTTAAATTCATAAAATTAGCCTCTTTTCATAAAATTTCATCTTATATCACAATAGGTTTTAATTTTAACAGTGGTGAAATGTATTATTCACTTTAAAGTAACATAACTAGCTAACTTGTCTCTTCCGTTCCATTTTTTCATTTCCATCACGAAACAATGCCATTTCAACCCTAATGAAACAACATTATTGCAACACTAATGAAACAACACCATTTCAACCCTAGTGAAACAACACCATTGCAACCATCAGTATCATCCCTAATGGAAAAAAAATAGTATCATCATCGGTTCTTTTGTGTCGTCTGAAAGAAGCCAACACCATTTTAAACATCATCGGTTCTTTCGTATCATCTGGAAAGAGCCTTCGATTTAGATTTTGAGGAGGAAATCAAAGAAGGCGCCAACCCCATTTTTTTACTTATTTATCAAGTTTTCGTTTATGGTACATAAAGGTTTTCTCCATGCATCTACAATACCGTCATTTTCCATTCTTTATGTTTCCGTTATTGTTGATGATACTATTATTGTTCTTATTGTTGATGTCATTGTTATTGATGATATTGTTGTTGTTGTTGTTGTTGTTTATGTATTCGTTGTTGTTGATGCCATTATTGTTGATGATGCCTGTTGGTTATGTATTTGTTGTTGTTTTTACCTTGTTTTTGATGATGCCATTATTGTTGTTAATGTTACTATTTTTGTTGATGCTATTGTTATTGTTGATAGATTGACAGTGTCTCTGCCTTTGCATCTTCTTCATCTGGTAGCGACAAAGATACATGTACAAATGAAACCAATACAAACGATACTCAATCTGTAGGCAGAGAATCGAAAGAACAAAGAGGTTGCACAATGATGGCTAAATTAAAAAGTCCAAAAGTCAGGTTCCAAACTTTTGATCGAGTTTATTTCCTTTTATATGATTCTTGATGGTCATAATTCTTGCCTCTTTAAGAGTTATGTTGCATTCCTTGGATGTAGCAAAGTCAACATATTAATAAATGATTGGAAAGATGTAACAAATGAGGTGAAAAAGAGCATATGGACAGACATTGAGGTATTAATTTTTATTTTTATCGATTCGATATTACTTTATATAAACACTAATACATACTTATTGATGTAAATGTGTAGATGATGTTTGAGTTTAGTGATGATTCAAAGTTGAAAAAAAAAGTGGATCACTTATGTTGGTATGACTTGGAGGAGTTTTAAGTCACGAATCATGAGTAACTACATCACAAATCCTATTCTAATATTGAGCGCCCATGGATGAAATATCCTTATTTAAGCCGAAAGATTTGGATACAGTTTTTGAAGTCTCGTAGTAGAGAGAATTTCAAGGTTAGTACCAATTGTATTTTCTGATGATTTTATCGATACAACAATTACCGTTAATATTTCTCATGTGTTTAAAATAAGTTACAAGTGAAGCGGGAAAGGAAAACAAGGCTAAAAGCAAATACCCCCATAGATTGTCTCGTGAGAGTTACAGAAAACTTGAGAAAAGATTAATTGATGAAAAAGTATAACAACTAGGAGATGTGAACATGAGTGGTGATTAGGAACCATCTCCATTATCACGAAATGAGAAGTGGAAGATGGCGCGATAAAGGCCTAATGGAGACTACACTTCTCAGGCCTCAAGATTAACCGCTGAGAGAATTGTAAGTATGTATGACTTATTTTGCATGTGTTAACTGTTATTTAAATTGCTTTGGTAATTAACAATGTATGTCTTATCATGTTGTGTAGGATTTGTTGGTTACCTCAACCTGTGAAGGTTCATTTTGTTAGAATAAGATTTGGATCTGTGTTTAATATCTATGTTTTGATGATAACAATGCATATATTTTATGAAGAACAATTTTAGTTCTAATGGTTTCATTGAGTGTGCAGATATTAGAACTCTGGATAGTCTTAATCAAGATATCATCATAATCACCTTATACACTCAGAAGAAGAACCATTGAGTTATGTTTCAAATGAAACATTAGTAGTTCTATAGAATGCTGAATGTTCGATAAGAAAAGAATCTCGATGAGTTTCTAAGAAGAAATCAAGCTTCCAACGCAAAGTTCAGAAGTCAAGATTTGTTCATAAAAAAGTTGCTGCTCATATCTCTAAATACCAAGTCAAGATTCTAAAGACTCAGATAGTTCATGGAATACACAATTCTATTCAACATCAGAATTATTCCATCATAAGAACGGATCAAAGAAAGAAATATCTTTTGGACTCACTTCTAATCAACATCACAAAGTCCATCAGAAGACAAAATCAAAGGATCATATCTTCTCAAGTCAATCTACTCAGAATAAATAATATTCGTCAAAAGATAAATATCATCAAAAATAACAGTGCACTCACCAGAAGAACTATTGTGACCGTTTCTAAAGAAACATCAGCAGCTCTAAGGAATGTTGAATATTCATCAGAAAGAGAATCAAGTGTGTTCTCATAAAATCCTCATTCTCAAGATATCAGAAACGAAGATCTCGGATATCTAGAGAAAGAATTCAAGATCAGAAATCAAGACGTAGCTGACATAAGTTGTTGCTTCCAGCTCAATCCAAAGATCAGAATTCAAGACATCAGAAAGAAGGAATTCAACGTCAAAATTAGATGTACTGATATAAGATTCTACTTTAGAAATCAGACATCAGATATGCCACTCAAAAAAGTTGATTATCAAAGGTCAAGACAAGAACAAGATGAAGTGGATCGGAAGAGATTTCATTCAAAGAAGTTATTCCTCATATTAGTTGTTGCTTTTATATCTGAAGACAATATTCAAATATCTAAAACAAACTTACTCTACAACAAATAAAAATCTTCTAGATCATTATCACTCCTCGATCAAAATTAATCCAGCAAGAAAATAATCAAAGATCAAATATCAAAGACATGCTAATCCGAAAGGTTGTTGCCACAATATCTGATTTCAAGATCTAAACATCAGAAAAGCTTTTGATATCAATATCAGAAAAGCTTTCAAGTACAACGACAAGTCTTGTTTCTCAATAGGCTATTGTCAATAATCCTGAAAATAAGAATCCACTATTGAAAGTTTCTGAATAGGCACATATTCTCAGCATAATCTTCATCTATGAGATCAGATAAGAAATATGCCTTCAAGACTAGTTCTAGATCAAAAGAAAAGCTTCTTGTTTCAGATAGGTTGTTTCTCATAATTCAGAAGATAAGATTTGGTTTTGACCACTCTAGTGTTCCTGCGCTACAACAACAAAGTAGTTTCTGAAATACTCATCAGCCATTCATCAAAAGAACAAATACAAGTGATTGATCTCTTCGAAGCTTAATACTTCAGAATCAGAAGTACATCATCAGAAGATAAAGACGAAGAAACTTAGTCAAGAAGAATACAATATAAATAAGACACCACAAATTCCACTATCATGATATTGGTTGTACTATTCAAAGAAGTTGTCTCCCACATTTTATGCTAACAATCGCAAGAAGTAGGCTAAGGAAAGTGACGTTTCATACTGTTCTAAACCTCTCTTGAATATATCTGTTGGGAATCAACTGTTGGAAGGTGAAAATGAAGGTGTGAGAAACACAAGAAAGGGGGTTTGAATTGGGTTTCACCAAGATAAATTAAATCTTTTCGTTGATAAAAGACCAAGTTAACTTAGAACATAAAAATAAATTAACACAATTATTTTTATCCTAGTTCATTGTTAACTAAGTTACTCCAGTCCACCCCTCAAAGTGATTTTCTTTCAACGACTTAATCCACTATAACAAAACTAATTAGAATCAACCCATAATAAGTAAGGTCAACCTTATTGTCACCCCAAATAAGTCAGTCGATCCTTATTGCGAATCCACTCAAACCGCAACAAGAGTCTTCTTGAGACCAGACCTTCACTTGGTCACTCAAGGAATCAATCAACAATCGTTGAATACTTTCAGTGTATTACAGTTTGCTTCTTTTAAGAAGATTACACAAATGTTTCAGGACAATGAAAAACACCTAAGTGTTTTACAGAAAGATACGAGCAACAACTCCTTTCCTATTTACAAAACTATACATAAAAGATTTCTCTAAAGAGTTGCACAACTCTTTGGTGTAGTTTTTTTAAGCTTGATTTAATCGGATAGATTTTTCGTTGTAATGTTTATTCTTACTTTTCTTCACCTTCCAAATCTTCCTTTTATAGCTTGTAAAATAAATTCATTGAAGGGGTAGAAAGGTAATCAGAAATCCAACTATTTGTCCCTAACGATCATAACGAGAGTGGTACAAAGTATAGTACGAAAGGAGTGTCCTTATGCCATCCTAGAAGGTAGAGGTCACTGGGTACTTTTTATAACTTTTGTACACCATCACACGTTAACCATTTTGAACTTCTTCTAATCTTTAGAGGATTCAAATAATTTGAATGTTTAAACTTGTTGTAGAAGAATTACTCTTAAGTATTAGAACCTAAGTCTTTGAGTCTTCAGAACTTGTCCCATCAGAACCTTGTCTTCAGAGTCTTCAGCACTTGGCCATAAGAATTTTTTTCTTCAGATTGTCAGAACTTGTTCAGTAGAACCTCGTCTTCATAATCTTCAGAACTTAGAACACATAGAAGCAAAGCTTTATAAGGCCTCCAAAGCTTAACCACAAAGTAATGATCAGAACCTCTTATACTAACGTTCCTAAGAACTGTTGCATAAGACAGATTCCAGAATCTTGACTTCAACTGTAACATGTAACCAAATGTTTTCTTCCAGTAGTGTCTATGTTCATAACTTGATGGCGTCACACGCCTTGATATCAGAGTTAGAACATTACAGCAGCAGCTACACACTCGAACGAAACCATTAGAGTATACAATTGTTCTTTATGATGCCATGTAAAGTTATCATCAAAATTTTAAGGCTAGGTGTAGAAACACTTCTTGTTCTTACAATCTCCCCCTTTTTATGATGACAAAACCATGTATTTTGATAGAACAATTTATATAGGGTAATCACTGTAACTGACAAATTCAAACTTAAGCTCACAGCTCCCCTTGAATCTGTTAATCCCAAAATTTCATTTATGCTTGTTCACAGTCTCCCCCTGAGCCCAAGACTCACAAAATAAATTTTGAGTTTTCAAAACATAGAAATAAAGAAAGAATATTTCCCTATAATAATTCATCTTAGTTTTACTAGAACACTTGGTCTTCATCTCAGAACCTGGCTACTATCAGAAATTTAGTGAAGAATCAAAACTTAATTTTGAGCCTGATTGAATAATGTCATGCATCATGTATCATTACTTCTATTTATTAATTCTAATATCACAACCAAAACACTTTACTTCTGGAGAAGTTCACTTCTTCTTAAGCATCGTCATTTGACATGATATTTTCCAATATATCACACACTCGGACAATTCACAACCTCTTAATAGACATATGTTACAGAAGCACACATTGTAGAAGCACATCTTCTGAGTGGAATCTCTATATCAGAGCATGCATCAGAATATTGACTTGACTTCCTTTCATGACAACACAACTTCTGAAGCTTTAAGTATGAATTCCATACTTTTAGAAAGTTCACAACTTCTAAACAATATGATATTAATCAAGATTACCTTATTTTCAGTAAGTTTATAACTTATGAATTGTGTTTGGTACATATGTTTGAATATACATATATTCACAAAGTGTAAAACTTCTTATATATGAAATCAGAGTTGATATCATCCATAAGGTTCTTATATTTAGACAGGAGGATCTTCATATTCAACCTGTCTTAGAATACTCAGTGAACTTATTCAAAGTTCCTAGATTGAAACATTAAACAAACAGTTAGTAGCAACAACATTATATATGTTTGAGTTTAAGATTATGAGAATAAATATTATCAAAATCATTTTACTTTCTCCCCCTTTGTCAAAAATCAAAAAGGTAATAAAGAGACAGAAAAATAAACTTTGAAGATAACAAACAAATGAAACAAATTTCATTGATTAAAAATGAAGAAGTGCGGACTCGATAGAACAACCCATAACCAAGAACGGTTGAAGGACCCCAAAATCGCTCTTTGAAGGATTATGCTGCCCCGTCACAGGTGGAACCTCACAACAGCATTTCTGCCCCCGTTATCGCTCGGAACAATTTTGAGTTGAAACCTTTGTTGTTACAAGTTGTCCAACAAAATCAGTTTTTGGGATGCCCTACGGACGACCTGAACATACATTTGTCTGTGTTTGTCCAGTACGCAGACACAGTAAAAGCAAATGGTGTCATCCCTAAAGCAATAAGACTACCTATTTTCCCTTTCACATTACGAGATAGAGCTATACCTTGGATCCAATCTCTACCATCCAACTCTGTTACCACATGGAACAAGTTGAAGAAAGTTTTCCTAGTGCGATATTTTCCGTCGAGTAAGACCGTTATGCTAAGAGCCAATATCAATGGTTTTAAACAAAAGGAAAGTGAATCTCTTTTCGAAGCATGGGAAAGATACAAAGACATGTTATGACTTTGTTCATATCATGGTCTAGAAGAATGGTTGATCATCCACACCTTTTACAATGATCCCTTAAATAACACAAGAATAACGATAGACGCTGCAGCTGGCGGCGCACTGATGGATAAACGTTATCACGACACTTATTATCTTATCGAAAGAATGGCTCAAAATTATTACCAGTGGGGAACCGATAGAACCATTATGGAGAAACCTCAAATGAAAGGCGGTATGTATGAAGTTAGTAGTTTAGACCAAGTTAACGCTAAGGTTGAAGCCCTTACCCAAAAGATAAAAAACTTGACCACAGCGCCTGCAACCATCATGGCTGCAGTAGGTCCAACCTGCAATTTATGTGGACTTCATGCACATGCTGCACCCGAATGTCCACTTTTAATAGGAGTACCAGTTGATCAACTGAGTTATGCTCAAGGGAACCCATACGATAATACCTATAACCCTACCTGGAAGAACCATCCAAAAATTTTGTACAAGAACCACAATTCATTATATGCAACTGGCCAAGCTCCTACTACACCACCAGGATACCAGAAAGCCAACCCAAATTCTCCAAATGTTCCTAGGAAATCCAATATAGAAATTATGATAGAAAATTTCGTAGCCACTCAAGCTCATAAAAAAAAATATTTTCTAAATCAGAACATACACACTAGTGAACAACTAAAGAAACTATCAAACAAGGTTGATTCACTAGCCACTCATAAAAAAATGCTTGAAACGCAAATCTCTCAAGTGGCTCAATAGAAAGAAGCTACAGCTGCTCTAGCTAGCACTTTTCATGGACAACCACAACCAAATCTGAAAGGTCATGCTAATGCTATAATACTTCAAAGTGAAACGGAAGCAGGTTGACCAACTAACCCAAGAACAGAAAATCCAGCCATGTACCAGAGTAGTGGTAAACCAACTAAGAAGGAAGACGAACCAAAAGAATATGAGAAGGAAGATGAAAGCGCATAGGCAGAAGAGAAATAAAAACCCTATGTGCCTTCACCACCATACAAACCACTGATATCGTACCCTTAACAGTTAGCTAAATCTAAAAATGTAGGGCAATTTAAGAAATTCGTTAAACTTCTAAAATAGTTGAATATCACGATACCTTTTACATAAGCCATCATGCAAATTCCCTCATATGCTAAGTTCCTTAAAGAAATCTTATCGAATAAGAAAAAGCTTAAGGTCAATGAAACTGTTATGCTTACTACAAAGTGTAGCGCTATAATCCAAAACAACATGCCCCCTAAGGTAAAAGACCCTTGTAGTTTTTCTATACCTTGTGTAATAGGAAAAATTGTCATAGACAAATCTCTATGCGACTTGGGAGCCTGTACTAGCTTAATGCCCTTATCAATCTGCAAAAGGATAAACATAGGAGAATTGCAACCAATAAGAATGTTTGTGCAACTAGCTGATCATTTAGTGAAATTTCCTTTAGGAATGCTAGAAAATGTTCCAGTACGTATCAAACATTTCTATATTCCCACTGATTTCATTATTATGGATATCAAGGAGGACTCTAACATCCCTATTATATTAGGAAGACCATTCCTCGCCACCTATGGAGCCATCATTGATGTAAAAAGGGGTAAACTCACATTTGAGGTTGGCGAAGAAAACGTCGAATTTATTCTCTCATAATTCTTCAAAGCACTAGCTATAGATGATTTATGTTGTTTCTTAGATGCCATTGACGAATGCATTAAAGAAATGGAGAAACAACAGATTACATATTCGGAAGATTTAAAAATTCCAATACCTCATATCCTTGAAGACGATAATTGGTGTGATGAATACAAAGATGACAATCTAAGTGAATGTCTCGCGCTAACTCCTGACCCTATGCCTTGCATAAAGAAACCAACTGTCGAACTTAAAACACTACCAAAAGATCTAAGGTATGAATTCCTAGATACAGAACTCGAACAACCCATTATAGTCAATGCAAATTTAAGACAGATAGAAACATAAAAACTATTACATGTCCTAAGAAAATACCCAACTGCTTTAGGCTATAACATCTTTGATCTAAAAGGAATAAGTCCTCAATTTGCATGCATCACATTATGCTTGAGGAAGACTGCAAGACCTCTAGAGAACATCAGAGAAGAATAAATCTCGTTCTGAGTGATGTAGTCAAGAAATAAGTACAAAAGTTATTAGAAGAATGAATCATATACTCGATATCTGACAGTAAATGGGTTAGCCCAGTACACGTTGTACCAAAGAAGGGAGGTGTTACAGTCGTCAGCAATGCAAAAGGCGAATATGTGGCACAACATACTCAAACTGGATGGAGAATGTGCATTGACTATAGGAAATCAAACAAAGTCACTCGAAAATATCATTTTCCCTTACCTTTCACGGATCAAATTCTCAAACGATTGGCTAAGCTCCCTCACTTCTATTATTTAGATGGTTATTTAGGATTTTTCCAAATTCCTATACATCTTGATGACCAAGAAAAGACTACTTTCACTTGTCCTTATGGTACATTTTCCTATCGCCGAATGTTGTTTGGACTATGTAACGCTCCCGCAACATTCCAAAGATGCATGATGCGTAAAAGTTAACCTCGTATTAAATTGGTAAAAATGTCATTTCATGGTCCGACAGGGAATCATGCTTGGACACATAGTGTCTGATAAGGGGATTGAAGTTGAGAAAGCTAAAATAGAAGTTATATAAAACCCGCAAACTCTTAAAGTCGTAAGAGAAATAAAAAGTTTCTTAGGACACATCGGTTTCTATCGACGATTCATTAGAGATTTCTCTAAAATCACCAAACTGATAACTGGCCTGTTAATGAAAGACGCTTAATTCAATTTTGATGACAATTTCTCCAAAGCATTTGAATAATTAAAAATAACTTTTATTACAGCACCTATTATGCAACCACCTAATTGGAGATTACGGTTTTAAATCATGTGTGATGCTAATGACTATGTTGTAGGCGCATTTTTAGGACAAAGAAAGAATAAAAAGCTTCATGCAATTTATTACGCTAGTAGAACCCTAGATCATGTGCAAATGAACTATGCCACCACCGAAAAGGAACTTTTAGTTGTTGTGTTCGCTCTAGATAAATTCAGTTTTTACTTAGTAGGAGTGAAGATAATCATCTATATCGATCATGCTGCAATTCAGTACCTATTAAGAAAAAGGATGCCAAACCAAGATTACTCAGGTGGATCTTACTCCTACAAGAGTTTGATTTAAAAATCAAAGACAAAAAAGGCACTAAAAATGTAGTAGTTGGTCAGTTATCTAGAATGGAAGGTACTAAGCCTGAACAAGTGCCTATCAATGATGATTACCCTTACGAACAACTCATAGCCCAGTTGAAAAAAATACCATTGAATGCTCTGTAACTTATAACAATATCGAAACAAATGAAATTGTGGAGGAAATCTACATCAAAACCACACTGCCATGGTATGCTGACTTGGTCAACTACTTAGCAGTTGGAGTGCTTCCACCAGATCTAACTTACCAAGAAAAGAATAAATTCTTCCATGATATTAAATATTATTACTGGGAAGAACCTCTGCTTTTCAAGAGAGGCGCCGATGGTATTTTCCTTCAGTGTGTCCCCGAAGATGAAGTAAGAAGTATCATTTCCCATTGTCATTCTGCCCCATATGAATGACACGTGAGCACCTCAAAGACTTGTGCTAAGATCTTACAAGCTTGCCTCTTCTGGCCTAATCTATTGAAGGATGTCCATGTCGTGATCACAAACTGCGACCGGTGCCAATGCACTGGTAACATCTCTAGACGCGATGGGATGCCACAAAAAGGCATTTTAGAAGTAGAAGTCTTTGATGTGCGGGGAATAGATTTCATGGGACTATTCCCATCTTCTTTTGGTAACCAATACATACTCGTTGCTATTGATTATGTATCAAAATGGATTAAAGTTATTACTTCTCCAACAAATGACGCACGAGTAGTAATCAAGCTCTTCAAGAATATAATTTTTCCTAGATTCGGTGTGCTAAGACTTGTCATCAGTGATGGTGGATCCCATTTCATTTCAAAGATCCATGAAAAACTATTACTGAAATATGGAGTCCAACACCGTGTAGCAACACCCTATCACCCACAGACAAGTGGGCAAGTAGAGGTCTCAAATAGACAAATTAAGCAAGTTCTAGAAAAAACTGTTGCCACCTCTAGGAAAGATTGGTATTCAAAGTTACACGAAGCTTTGTGGGCATATAGGATAGCCTATAAGACCCCAATAGGAACCACACCATTTAAGCTAGTTTATGGTAAATCATGTCATATGTCGGTAGAATTAGAGCATAAATCTTATTAGGCTATTAAGACCCTTAATTTAAATTATACTGACACATGCGAGAAGAAAATTTTAGACATTCAAAAACTAGAAGAACTTAGATTAGACGCACATGAGAATGCCCGTATCTATAAAGAAAGAACTAAAAAATGGTACGAGAAGCATATATCGAAGAAAGAGTTTGATGATAGTGACATAGTACTTCTTTTCAATTCTCAACTTAAACTTTTCCCTGGTAAACTTCGTTCTAGGTGGTCTGGTCCTTTCAAAATCATAAAAGTTTTTCCAAATGGCACAATAGAAATAACGGGAAAATCTAGTGAACCATTTATCATAAACAGACAATGCTTGAAACATTATCATTGTGTTAACAACAGAGAATACTACTGTAGTCTAAAGCTTACGGAGATGTCGAGTAAATCCCAGAAATAATATTTTAATTCAATCGATCTTACGACATAAAACAAAGCACTTGGTGGGAGACAACCTGCACTTTAAGTTTAAATTTTAATTTTCTTGTCATTTCTTATTGTTTTCTTTTTTCTTTTTCTTTTATCTACTGTATTATTCTTTAGAATTTATCCCAACTAACTTAGCATCATCGTCTACTTACTTTCAGGCTAACTTAACTTTAACTACCTACTAACTCTCACGATGCAATAAGTAGACTATATGGATATCATTTTCAGAGATGGAACTAACCATCTACCTGATAGCTGCACCATGACCTTACTAGGCATTAGAGATAGTGTCCTGTTTTTGCTTGGCCAAATAGGGTGGAGAAATTTCATGGTAGGGAGAAGATTTAGTTCTTACCGGAGGCTAACCCTTGAATTCCTAAGTTCTCTTACTTTCATGCCTGGCCATGGATTAGGATTTACTCGAGGCCTAATTATTTTTAGAATGTTTGGTATTGATTTCTGATATAATAGCAGAGAGTTTGCTAGCCTTTTAGGAGTTCCTAGTGGCCCACATGTCTTTTCTAGTATCCAAGAAGACCGTCTTTTGGACCTTGAACTTGGATATTTTTGGGATAGCATAATTGAAGATAATAACCCCGAGCCTAATAACATTTTTTGAGAATATCCATAACCCTGTTATCCGTTGTTTCCATAAGATCCTTGCTCACATCCTATTCGAAAAAGAACAAAATATAACCTTTGTGTCCAAAGATGAACTCTTCATCTTATATCGTGCCTCCTAAAGTTGCCCCGTTAATGCTTCTACTTTTATGTTAGCCAATTTGACTCGTCTTGCACAAGCTGACCATGAACCAATCTTAATAGGAGGCTTAATGACCATGATTGCAAATGCTATTGGGTTGAGACAACCATTTGCCAGCCTTGACCCTCTAGGAGGAATATGTCCCATGAACATCTACTTTTATTTCAATATCAACTTCATTAGAAACCTAGGCCCAAATGAGTTTGAACTTCTTATCAATAATCAAGTTCTGCATCTTTTCACCTTTCCAAATCCCAGGACTAGCATACATGACAAAAATAATTAGTTATTTGAATTAGATGAACCCCAAAATGACCCACCAACTCCTCTTGAGACACCTCAAGTCTATGACCACTTTGATAACTATATATTGTAAGCTAAAATTAATCTTGCGATCCGTCCATTCTACCATAATCTTCCATCCCCAGATCATACCGACCCTGTAGGTATCCCTCCAATCATCGCACCACTTCCACATGAGGATCATCTGCCTGACACATCCTCCTGCACCAATGATTCTTCTTTTTTCTCCACCTCCTGAGCACATTGCTGCCATCAACGCCCTCCAGACTGACATTGCTACCATTTGAGATGACCTCACTTCTTTGCGTGTCGATTTTTACAGGTTTATGGATGTAGTGATGGAGCAATTTGATAATATCTATGAACATATTTATTATGTTGCTCCTCATCTTAGATGTAGTGGCTGATTCTTCTGGATAATAATGCTTTCTTAAATTAGGATTTACATGTTTTCAATATTAGATTTGATGTTTTTTGGCTATTTTGTAATTTTCCTGCATTTTTATGTTACAGTAGAAAATTTCAATTTTCAGTATTTAATTTTGCTTATGGTATTTTATTATTTTATTTTATGTTTTTTTTTTCATATTTCTGTGATTTATCTGCTATTGCGTGCATGAAGAATGTTTTATAGTAGAAACATGTTTAAAAATTCCATACTATTCAGGTTTTAAAAATGTGGCACTCGCCACAGGTTTGTGGCCTTCGCTATGATATCCAAACTATGTGGCCCCCACCACGGTTTGTGTTGCCCTTGCGACACTCTTCATTAACATAAATAAGAGTGTTTTTATGAGACACTCCTCGTTTCCCTCTTCTTCTACCAGTCAACACACTCTATTCCTTTTTCAATCCCTTTTTGAATTCCACTTAACGCCCATTAAAACCCACACACTTTTCACATTCCAATTTCCTTTCACCCTTTAAATTTCGTGAATTGCTCTGCATATCACACCTCTCTACTCACAGTGACCTAAGAAAATTAACCCTTTCCTTCTCAACATACGGTATTCATCACGTCTCATCACACTCAATAACCAAACAGAAGGGCAAGACCATCACCAAATTTATCAACAATCATTTTCCGCACTGAGGATTCCGGCTTATAGAGAGAGAAAAGTATATTAACTTTTACTAACATTCTATTATCCCTACAAGGTACGTTGATGAGTCCTATTTGTTTGAATTGGGGATATTAGATAGTGTTCAATGGATGCTGAATAATTCAAGTCTAACTCAAATTTGTTCGTTGAACCACCAAACCTACGAACCTTTAACTCTGGAGTTCGTTTGTTGATGACACCCCTGTGGAAGAACCGTATCTCACTAAAACCTCCAGGTTTAGGCTGTTCAACAAAGAATATTCAATAAGCCAAGATACCATAGGTGATATGTTACATTTTCCGCGTGGAGAAGATATCGCCTGCAGAGTTCCTTTCAAATCGGAATGGCAGGCCGTGGCATTTGGTCTTTGGGAAAAGTTAACAGGTGAGACGACTATAAACTAGGAAGGACTTAATGCCTCCATAATCCATAATACAGCCATACGCTACTTTCACCGTATTCTGGCAAGCACCATTTTTGGCAAGATTAACAACCACAAGGTTAATTCTGAAGAGTTATTCTTTCTGCATTGTATCTTTGCACCAACCAGAATCAACGCCACTCCCATTTTCTTGGCACACATTCATTCCATTTGTGCAAGCGGAACCAATCTTTTCTGTATAGGGGGGATAGTCACATCCATCGCTCTTGCCTTGGGCCTAGACGAAAAACTCACTGATTTGCCATCAATACCAGCCATGTACCTTGACATCGACAATTATTGATCAGCACACTTGATTAAAGTTATAGAAGATGGCAAGTATTATCTGATGGTCCAAAATAACGCAGTCAAGAGTGTCATTTTATCTTATCGCAATCGCACTAATGCATAACATATGGCTAATTGGATTTATGGTCTATCTTCCCCTGAGCCCAATGTGCCTACACAAGATGCACAAGTTGGCCAGACTAACGATGATTTCAATGAGATGGAGCAGGGTTCCCCTGATGTTGATTTGCAAACCACATAAGTTCCTTCTGAAAGTGTTGCTGGTACATCATCAAGACATTGAAGAAGACGTGAAGACACTTCTGCAACATCTGATGACATTCTTGCTGAAATGAGGCGGCGTAATGAATTGGATTCTCGATGCAACCAAAGACTTTAAGATATAAAAACTCAACAAACTGAGATAATGCACCTTAGTTAGCAAATTCATTAAGATCAGCATGACTATAGTGACAGGAGTGACCAAAGAATGCCAGGCATGATCGACCAGATAACAACTTTGACAGTGTGTGGACGACTTACAAAAGTACATTCATCATGTGGGTATGCCACCTCACCAGCCTGGTAATGGTGGCCATGATTGAGCATGTGGCATAGGCCACCAATAGCAGAGATTCCAGGTTCTAACCTTTATTTTTCACCTTATTTCGAAATATTGGGGACAATGTTTGATTCAAGAGTGGAGGATAAAGCGTTACTCCTTTTATTATTGTTTTCTAGGTAGTTTTATTCATTTTTCCTTGCTCATTTGTTATTAGTGTTAGTCAAGTGGAATTCTTGCATTGTCGAGTGTCTCTATGCGTGTTTTTCTACGGTTTACTGATTCCCCGTTTTTCTTAAGCCATAACAAAAAAATTGGTTTAACCCATAACACGACACCTTAAGAATATATAGGTTGCTTTGCACTTAGGCTATGTTGGATTGATTTGAGAATGATTCAACAAAATAGATAACGTTTTGACACCCTAAACTCCGTAATTATGTATGATCGATTGGAGTACCTATTATGCCGAGACCTTAAGTTTGAGTTTTTAAGTAGCCCCAAGTAGTTTGTATTAGCAGTCACCACCATCTTAAGCACAAACTACGTTGGAAGTTGATGAATATAAGTGGAAGATCCCAAAAATTCTAAAAGTACATGTCATAATTTAATAAAAATAGGGAATGCACCTATTAAGTTAGGTGACCCTCACCCGGTCACTTAACCCAATGGTTATGGAACCTACAAAAGTTTTTTTTTAAAATCTATTATTAGTTGGTTCAGAGGTGTCGGGTGCTGAACTTGGTAGGGCGGACTACGGTTCGATCCCTCGTAACATGCAATTTGGTAAATAAAAGGGGTTACCAAACTCATGTACCAGAACCCTGTGTTAAAGGATCATAATCACTAACTAACTACTCTAGTATGTGTGTGCACGGATAAAGGGCTTAATGTCATTACGCTCGAATGAAAGTGGGTAAAATAAAACAAAAGAAATAGGTTGAGAAATAATAGAATGATTTAAATTGGTTTTGACTAAGGAGGGAGTTTTAGATCATGTTTTACGGTTTCGTGTCACTACGGTATCCTTAGTGTTGAATTTGAGTACCTACCACTATAACAAAATGCCTCACGACCACATACGATTTGAGTTATGTTGTGTATTTGTGTCTAACCCATTTTTAAATTGATTTTCATGCTGATTATTTGCTTAAAGACAAGCAAAGGTTCAAGTGTAGGGGAGTTTGATAACGCGAAATTTCATTGTATTTTCGACTCGGCTTGCGTGAATTATTTTACCGTTTTAAGTTATTTATGTCATTTTATGCTGGTAGTTGTTGTACCCCAAAATTTTCCCTCTCATTTTATCAAGATTCTCCTCACAATCCTCTTTGGACTCAAGACCATATTAGGGTTTGCTCTGCTTAAGACATCTCCTTGCACTGATGACATGAAATTAGGGTTTGAGTTTGCACAGGGATTTTTGGACTTCCAATGCCTCATGTGACTTTCATACTACATTTTGGACTCCTAAGATTCCCCATACCAAGTTTCAAGCTTTGAATCACAATTTTGCCCAGTCAATTAGACAGTTGACCTAAAAATCAGTTGTGTTGGGGAAAAAGTCAATTGTGGCCAATTTACAGTCAAACCTCATGATTTTTTATCCACATCAACATTATAGACTCATATGAACCATTTGATCAAGTTTGGACCACAACTCCTCAAGAAACATGATCAGATCATCAAAAGGGCAAAATGGTCATTTTTAGGGTTTTAACCGTAGAAGGGCAATTTCTGATGTTTCACCTAGCCAATGGCAAATTGGGTTCAAGAATGGTTTTAAGGACTAAATGGAATCATCTTGACCCAATCACAAGGTTCAAAAGATCTCAAATGCATTGGATTGACAGATGAATTTTCCAATCAACTAATCAAAAATCAACTGTACACTGAAAAGTCAAACTTTGACTTTTTGGTCAAAATCAAGTGCCAAGGGTCATTTTTCATCAATATGTGTCAAAACATGCAACTTTTTCACCAAGAAACCTAAAATTGGACATTAGGGTTTAAAATGGAAAATTTTCATAACTTAGAAATTTTCTAAGTTATGAAAATTTCTTATTTTTTCCCAAATTTCCCCAACTTTTTCACCATGATGCATTTGGATTTAAAGAAAACTTCCAACATGAAAGTTTTAGTCCTCCACAAAATCTACAACTTTTAATCACAAAGTTTTCCCAAAAGATGCTTGTATCTCAAGTTATAATTTTGTGAATAGGGGTCCAAAAACTTTCTAACTTTGTGAAATTTTGCCCTAGTTTAGGCAGGATTTTGACCTACCTTCATGGCAACTTTTCACCTAGTTCCATTTGGAATATCAAAATTCATTTCAAATATGTATTGTAGACCATGTTACAAGCTTTCCAAAATGTCTAAGAACTATCCAAGATCATTTGTTGTTAGAGAGAATCGAAAGTTTGAAAATGGAAAATTATCACTTTTGTCCAAGGCATTTTGCACATTGCTACAACTTGCAATTCTGTCCAAAGCATGCTTGTACTTGGTTTACAGGTTATAATCTCTTCTACACTCAAAAATTGAATGCAAATACATTGTTTAGAGGCTTTGTTCTGAGCTTTAGAACATTAGACATTGAATTAATCCATTTTTGGCAAAAAGGTAACATTGCCACTTTGATAAAGCATGCTTTATGTCAAATTGTATTTCTTGAGCCATTGACCAAGGTTCTTGCAGCAAACAACATCCACAAACTTTGGGCAAAGTACACCAACTATGTGCAGCTTAGGAGCAGGCCTGTACAGGCCTTGGCATTGTCAAAATCAACTTTTGCTTCAAAAGCAAGTAACTTGCAAAAGTCCACATATCTTGTGCATCTGTTAAGAGCAAGTCTAAGTCTCATTTCAAACAAGTTTTACATATTGTCTAAGGCCAGAAACACGAGCTCATATCCTCTAAAACACCCTTAAGCATAAAAACTCCAATTTCTGTCCAAAACAGGGCAAGCCCTGCAGAACTCAAGCAATCTTCACATTGCCTCGTGTGTTTTGTCCCAAACCACTTCAAACACATTCTAAACAATACACCTAAACTATCCAAGCACCTATCCAGCCACTATAACTCCATTTTCGCACTTCACCATTTTTACTTTGAAGATTTTCAGGTTGAGTTCTACAAGCACATTCATGCAAGTTCAAAGCAAGCCAAGCATTGGGAATGGTTGAGTGAACTTCAGGCAAGCTAACACGACCTTCAGGCCTCATCCAAAACTCCTATATTGCCATATCCAAAAATGTAGCCCTTAATGTCCTTGAATTGTACATATGCATAGAATTCATTTATGTTAATTGAGCTAGGGGAATTTGGATGTTGAAGTTGCTGAAATAGGTCATAAATTAGGGGCTCTGAAATTCTCCCTAGTTTCTTAGAGTTAGATCAAGTTTTTTATATCATTGAAATAGTGAATGAAAATGCTATAACTATTATGTTGTGAGTTTTTGATTTCATGCAAGAACAAGAGAGAACAGGATTTGAACCATGGCGCGCGCATTTTTGTTCAGAGGTCAGGGATGAAGCTGGAACGTGGGCTGGGCTTGTTTGCTTCTGCTTTTGACACCCCCTAGCTTACTTTTTACACCCCCTTGGCCCATTTATTATATTTTATATATTTTTCATTTCTTTTACATTTCTGATTTTTATTTATTTATTTCTAAATATTAAAAATCACCAAAAATATATTTTCATAAATTTTCACATTTTATTTTATTTTTATTTTTATTTTTTTGGCATAAGAATAGTTTATTAAATAATATATACTTTTATTTTATTAAATAAATTTATAAATAATAAAAAAATATTATATTTTTTTCATTTTTATTATTTATACACTTAAAAATAATATTGTCATACATTTTAATTTTTGATCACTTTTGTATATATTTTTATTTATTTTTCTTGTACATAAATAATAATTAAAATATATATTTTCTTTTAAACAAAAAAAACTAGGGTTTCCACCCTTTCCAAAAAATAATCATTAATATTTTTCTTATTTTTGAGATATAAATAATTTATTTTACATACATAAAATAAATACAAAAAAAACATCCTTTGCATATTTATGTTTATTTGTACATTTAAATATTTGTCTATTTATTTATTTGTGCAATATTTCAATTTGGTTGTAATAATAGTTTTAGGGTTTATTTTTGAGCAATATCCCCTTATTCAAACTTGTATCCCCCCTCCCCATAATAATGTTGTAATAGTCTTAGATTTACTTTTACGCATTTATTGCTTTTATATGCATGATTAGTAAATTAGGGTTTTATATGCAAAGATCAAAATCAAAACAAATAGCATGACTAAACACAAGACAAAAATGCATGAAAAATGACAACACAATGCACACAAGCATCCCTAGGGTTTCACCCACTTGTCGCCTTAAAAAAAACATGGCCCTGGTATGCATGCTAGGTATCTTGGCAAAACAAAATCAAAACAAAATATCATAGTCCCTCGATGATGCTATCTTGGTTGCCTATACAAAAATGATCCAGTCCCTCAAAAAACTTGCTAAAATACTTGGCAATATTGTTATCATGGTCATACAATGACCCACGTCCGTCCCGTTTAACATCCAAACACAAGGTTGTTTACCAAATATAATGGTAAAACAACAATGTCAAAGGGTTAAAAATGTGTAGGAAAGATCTTTGAGTAGGGTAGACAACTCCTAGTTACTTGATCAATTTGCAAAAATCCTTGCTATTTTCAAACCAACACATACACAATTTCAAAACATTTCCCAAAATAAACTCTCAAACATTGAAATTTTTTTCAAAAGACAAACACCTTTGTATATATTCAAACAAGAATAATTACAAAGGTTGCCTAAACAAAGGCCTCTTTTCAAAATATTTTCAAAACCATACAAAGCACCATTTCAAACAATTGAAAAGCAAAAGCAAGTGATCTAAACAAGTAACTAAGAGCCCATGGAAAACCATGGATGAAAAGGGTGCTAGCACCTTCCCTTTTCATAATCTACCCCTAGAACCCAAGAAAACATCTCAAAGGTATTTCCTGTGCTTTTTGACCTTTCCTTTGGATAAAATAAAAAGTCGGTAGCGACTCTTGCTAAACCGAAACATTTGCAAACACAAACGCAAAACCTCAAGTCAGTTCTCCCACCGTATCACAGAACTGGCGACTCTGCTGGGGATATGTTATTTCAAAGTGGGGTTACCTTAGGGTTTCTATCACCTTTACATGCTTACCTTGTTTGCTTTGATTGTTTTACATTTGGTTCTATTGTTTGGGTTTGAAATCCTCTACCCGGATTTGGGAAACATTCATAGGTAAATAGAAATACGTTGTGGAAACTGTGCGGGGTATACCGACATGGTTGAAGCAATAGCTATATTAGTGCGACATATTTGTGGGTACCAGTAGCCTTTGAGTTAATCAAAGAGAATACGAGGCCGCTGAGTGATGTCATGAAGCACTAATGGACTCTTAGAACCTTTAATTGACCAACCTGGCCTTTTTTAGGGGTAGTGAGATGACCGACTTTGGTGCAGTCCGAAGTTGGTAGATACTCGATACTACACTCATTGAGGGTTGTTTTCTTGGAATATTTCGTTCGCCAGTAAAGTGGCTAAACTGAAACAATGAACACAGAAAATAATCTAGTGATATTGAGCTCCTTAAAACCTGGTTACTATTTATAGGACAGGTTGAGCCAACTAAACTTCAAGAGGGTACTTACCTATGAAACCCCATGCAAGCCTAAACTAGGAACTTGTGTGATTTGTTTGTACATATACTTGTGCATAAACATCATGAGTATCATGAAGCATCATTTGCATCCACTAACCATTTGAAGGATTTGGATTTTCATCTTTGTTCCTGTTTTGTAGGTAATGGATTCACTCCGCAGGAAAACAATCCAAGTCAACCTTGTGAGAATTCCTCCTCAACTCAAGGAGCTAGCGTCCAAGATTCCAGAGTATTCTCCCTTCACTGAGAGACATGGTAGACTTCTCAACTTGGTCAACTCCAACATATAGGAAGACATGGTGAAAGTTCTCTTCCATTTCTTTGACCCCCTACACCACTGCTTCACATTTCCTGATTACCAGCTAGTGCCTACTTTGGAGGAATTTTCTCAACTCTTGAAGATTCCTATTCTCCATCAACTACCCTACAACGGTACGGAAAGAGATCCAAAGCCTGAAGATGTTTCTCAAGCCCTACACTTGCAACCATCTGATTTCATAGGTCATTGGGAAACCAGAAGTGGTGTCAAGAGTTTCTTGGCAAAGTTCCTATTTGAGAAAGCCCAAGACTGTTGGAATTCTCTATACCTGCAAGCTTTTGAGGAGATCATGGCTCTTCTCATCTATGGGTTGGTCTTGTTCCCAAACCCTGACCAGCTTATAGATGTCAATGCTGTCAAAATCTTCATGGCTCGCAACCCAGTGCCTACATTGCTTGGGGATATCCTCCACTCATTTCACACACGAACAATGAGAAAAAGAGGTGTTCTCATGTGATGTACTCCTCTACTGGCAAGATGGTTTATTTCTCATCTTCCCCAGTCAGTCCTGAAGAATGAGCAAGGCTTGAGGTGGTCACAACGATTGATGACTCTTACCCATTCAAATATTCATTGGTGTTCTTGATCAAAAGAGAATGTCATCATCATTGACCGTCATGGGGAATTCCCTAATGTCCCTCTACTTGGCATTAGGGGAGGCATCACCTACAACCCCTGCTTGGCTCTGAGACAGTTTGGGTATGCCCGAAGGGATGACCCACATGACATGCTGATTCCAGACTTGGTTTTTGACTTCGACAACGAAGATCAAGGACTACGACAAAGGTTTATCCAAGCTTGTATGATGCCTAACAAGGTGGACAGTAAGACCTTAGGACACAAGAATTCCATCCCCCTTGAGCGTTACCTCAAGTGGGTACGAATCCGCGCCCAAAGTCTTATGATGCCTTACCCCTACATGCTTCCTGTTATTATAGAGCCTGTTATGGAAGGAGAGGTTCCATACACCCTCCTACATCCAGACATGCCGACATCACTAGAAGATTTACAAAAGAGTTGGATACAACTCAAGGGAGAACGTGATACTTTTGAAGCCCAATTCTACGCTAGTGAGAAGATGGTTTTGGAACTTACTCGTCAACTTCACGAAGAGCAGACTCTCAACACCTACATTGCACCAAAGAGGATGCGCAATGTCTTTTTACATTAGAATTTTATATTATTTTGCCCATGGGGCATTGATGTACTAACAAATTCTATCTTATTAATATGACGTGTGTTCCTTTTTGTTTACAACAAATTTGAATTTCTGAATCCTTGAATGCATTACATGAATACATATCATTCATCATATGCATAAACAGGTCTTCACACCGGGTTTCCTTATCTCTCTACTGTTTATTTCAGCAAGATGGATATAGAACAGATGGTCAATGATTTGCAAGCGCATAATTCACAGTTCCAACAACTACTCATGACCTTGGTAAAGGGTCAGGAGGAGCTCAAAACCTTACTGGAAAAGGAAAAAGAGAAAAAGAAGAAGAAGAGGGTTGGTGTGGCTACTTTGGGTAGAAGATTTGAAGGTCAAACCAGAAGGGTCCTAGATTTTCCATTAACTTCTGAAGAGGGTGAAGGAAAGGGTAAAGGAACTGCAGTGCAATCTGAATCTGAGGCTGAAGAGGAGGAGGATGAAGACTATTTTGAACAGTAGTATCCTCCTGCAGACGACAAATACAAAAATCTGGAAGAACGTCTGGCAGCTATGGAGGTGTAAAGGGTGCCTGGTCTGGATTTTGAAGAGCTAGGTTTGGTTTCTGGAATTGTAATCCCTCCCAAATTCAAGGTGCCATTGTTTGCTAAGTACGATGGGGTGTCTTTCCCAAAGATGCACCTACGATCTTACGTCAGAAAAATTCAACCACATTCTTCTGACAAAGACTTGTGGGTACATTTCTTCCAGGACAGTTTTTCGGGGACGCAGTTGGATTGGTTCTACCAGCTTGAGAGGTCTGACATGCATAATTGGGAGGATTTGGCTACTTCCTTCTACAAGCAGTATCAATATAATGCAGACTTAGCACCAACCCGTACTCAATTACAGAGTATGGGCATGGTCTCAAATGAAGGCTTTAAGGAGTATGCCCATAAATGGAGAGACTTGGCAGGACGAGTACAACCACCTCTATCTGAGAGAGAGCTTGTAGATATGTTCTTGGGTACACTGTCAGGTCCCTTTTTCAATCACCTGATTGGAAGTTTGTCTGCGGGGTTCACCGAGTTGATTCTAACTGGTGAAAGAGTTGAAGCCGAAATCAAGAGCGGGAAAATTCAGAAAGATACATCTGTTTCCGCTACCATTAAAAAGACTTTTCCAGCGAAGAAGGAAGTATCAGCTGTTTACTCCCAAAGAGGTCAAGGAAGATTTGAGCGCCGACCAGCGGTGAGGGCCGTAATGATTCAGAAGTCTACGGCTGATCAACCCAGAAACAATCAACCCAGATCCAACCAAGCAAGGGTGGAAAGGCCTGCACGGCAATACACCTGGATAAACATGACTCTCGCTCAGGTTCTACCCCATCTCGTGATGTTAAACCTTGATAGTTTGAGAGAGGCCCCGAAGAATCCAAATAAAACTTCACCACACTACCATCCCAATGCCAAGTGTGCTTATCATTTAGACAGCCTAGGGCACGACACCAACAGTTTTGGGCCCTCAAGAATAAGATTCTGGATTTGATAGATGCTAAAGAAGTTGAATTCGACGCCCCTGAAAAGCCGAACGTGATCTCTGCTCCCATGCCAAAGCATGGCCACAATGCCCATGCTGTTGAAGAAGATCTGTATGTTGCTACTGTTGATGATTTGATGACTCCGTTACCGATAATCAAGTTAAATTTGCTGAAGGCTGGGATTTTCCCAGGTTGTGAAGAAGATTGCTGCCTTTGTTCATCCTTACCAACCGACTGTCCATTGTTGAAGTTAGGCATTCAACGCCTAATGGATAACCAAGAAATCCTTTTTGAATAGACTCCTGTTACACTGACTCCTGTCAATGACGTTTTGATAATTACCATATTCGCCAATCTTTCCAAGGTCTCCAAAATACCTATTAAGATTACATCCGATCCGAAGATTGTACCTTTGAAAATAACCATGTCCGGGCCTATCCTGTACAAGTCCAACAAATCAATACCGTGGAACTATGGGTGAGAGATCTTATACCACGGTATTAAACAAATTGAATCAACTGAAGAAAGTTCTTATGAAGAGACTTCCGACATTGGAAACATTACTGGAACGAGTAAAATCACCTGCAGTGGAAGAATTTTCTCTCCGGAGATTGCCCCCCAAAGGCAATCTTCGGACCTTCAGCTGCTCCTAAGGTTACCCCTGTGTCGGTCAACATATCTGCGATAAATCCAGTTATTGAAGAAGTTGTAACTCATGTGGTTGTCCCCTCTGCTGTTGCTGATGATAGAGGGAAAGGGATCCAAGTAGAGCCTGTCAGGATGATGGCTCAGCCATTGGTCATCCCTGAGACCTCTCAAAAGGAAATGGAAGAGATTTTGAAAATAATCAAGAAAAGCGATTATAATGTTGTGGAACAACTGGGGAAAACCCCCTCAAAGATCTCTATGCTGGACCTGTTGCTCTGTTCAGAAGCTCATGCTAAAGCTCTGATCAGATTCTTGAAGACGACCCACGTGTCACAGGAAACCTCCGTGGATCAGTTCCAGGAATGTGTAGCTAGCCTAACAGCTGACAATGGTCTAGGATTCTCCGATGCCAATTTAACATCTAAAGGGAGAAAACATAATGACGCTCTGCATGTCTCAGTGGAATGCAGAGGTACTACCCTAGCACACGTCCTAGTAGACACTGGTTCTTCGCTGAATTTCTTGCCGAAGAAGGCCTTGGATAGGTTGGACTGTGAAGGCTTAACCCTGAAACCCAGCAACATCATTGTCAGAGCCTTTGATGGTTCTAAAAGGATAGTCCACGAGGAGGTGGACATCCCTATTAAAGTGGGAACTGAAACCTTCAACTCCATATTCTACGTGATGGACATCCGTCCTTCCTACTCTTGCTTGTTGGGAAGACCCTGGATTCACCATGCTGGAGCCGTCACTTCTACCCTGCATCAAAAAATCAAGTACCCTGTCCAAGAGAAAATTGTAACTGTTCACGGTGAAGAGGAATATATGATAAGCCATCTTAATTCTTTCCGCTATGTGGAATTAGATGGCGAATTCATAGAAACCCCTTTCCAACACTTCGAGGAAGTTTCTGAAGAGATTGCAGCAATCAAGACAGTGTCTTCTGTACCCATGGTCACCAAACCTCCACCTCAGATGTCGTCTCTCAAAGATGTAAAGGCTATGATTGAAGAAGGAGGAAGCACAATCTGGGGGCAGCTTCCCAATTTTCCTTTCAAATCTGATAAATTCGGCTTGGGTTTCACTGCTTCTTCTCAAAAGGTTGTGCGTCGATCCTGGGCTGGAGGACCACTAGTGAAGATCACCCATCATGGAATCAATGCTTTGGAGGATAGTGAAGAGGAGAGCAACCTGGAAGACTGGATTTTCCCTACTGTTGATGGAGGACTGAACAATTGGGAGGCAAAAGACTTTGTTCCCATTACTTTCATAAATCAGTAATTTATCTTTCAAACATTTCTGTTGGTTTGTAATAATTCTTTAACAATTCGTACACTTTTAGCCTTGTGCCTTACCCGAGGTACATAGGTCCATTTGTAAGGGTTTGATTTTTCATCTTCATATGCCACTTTAATGAATCATGGACGTTTTCACATATAAACTTTTGTGTTCATTTTCTTTCTTTTTACATTTTATTTGTTTAAAGGTGGTTATCCCTTACACACACCCACACTCACAAATGCAGGTACCCTTCCATTCCGGATTCTATGGGTAATAATTCTGCTATGACCTTCAGTGACTCTGAAGATCTGGTCTACCATGCCGAATACGAAGGTGATGAAGATTGTGAAGTGCTGGGAGAATTGGCTATACTGCTACAACAGGAAGAAAGGGCTATTCTACCTCATGAGGAGTTGTTAGAGACAATCAACTTGGGTACTGAAGAAGACAGAAAAGAAGTCAGAGTGGGTGCCAACCTAGAGCCAAGTGTCAAAGAGCGCCTAGTTCAGCTGTTGAATGAATATGTTGAGATCTTCGCCTGGTCATATGAAGACATGTCGGGACTCGATACAGATATTGTGGTTCACCGTCTCCCTACAAGAGAAGACTGTCCACCAGTTAAATAGAAAGTCCGCCGAATAAGGCCCGACATGTCTGAAAAGATCAAAGCAGAAGTTATGAAGCAGTTCAACGCTGGGTTTCTTGCTGTTACTTCGTATCCACAATGGGTTGCTAACATTATGCCCGTGCCTAAGAAGGATGACAAAGTGAGAATGTGCATGGATTATAGAGACTTAAACAGGGCCAACCCTAAAGATGACTTTCCACTACCGCACATTGACATCTTGGTTGACAATATTGCTCAGCACAAGGTATTTTCTTTCATGGACAGATTTTCAGGTTACAACCAGATCAAAATGGCACCTGAAGACATGGAGAAAACTACTTTTGTTACCCAGTGGGGTACGTTCTGCTATAAAGTGATGCCATTCGGACTGAAGAATGCCGGGGCAACCTATCAACGCGCCATGGTAGCTTTGTTTCATGACATGATACATCATGAGATTTAAGTCTACGTAGATGACATGATACATCATGAGATTGAAGTCTACGTAGATGACATGATAGCCCGTTCATAGACAGAAGAAGAACACCTCGACCATCTGCAAAAGATGTTTGTCAGGTTGAAGGAGTACAAGCTCAGACTGAACCCTAATAAGTGCACTTTCGGAGTCAGGTCCGGTAAACTCTTGGGTTTCATTGTCAGCAACAAAGGCATCAAGGTTGATCCTGCCAAAGTCAAAGCTATACAAGAAATGCCAGCCCAACGCACTGAGAAGGAGGTCAGAGGTTTCTTGGGACGCCTAAACTACATTACTAGGTTCATCTCTCACCAAACATCTACTTGTGAGCCAATCTTCAAGCTGTTGAAGAAAGATCAGGTGGTTAAATGGAATGATAACTGTCAAATTGCTTTTGATAAAATCAAGGAGTATTTTCTAGAACCTCTTATCTTGATGCCTCACATTGAAGGAAGACCGCTAATCATGTATCTGACTGTCCTAGATAATTCAATGGGGTGCGTATTGGGCCAACATGACGAGTCTGGCCGAAAAGAGAATGCCATTTATTACCTTAGCAAAAAGTTTACCGACTGTGAGACCCGATACTCACTGCTCGAGAAAACTTGATGCGCTTTGGTATGGGCTACTCGCCGGCTAAGACAGTATATGTTGACTCATACCACTTTGCTGATATCTAAGATGGATCCGATCAAGTACATCTTTGAAAAGCCTACTTTTTCTGGAAGAATAGCTAGATGGCAGATGATCCTGACAGAATACGATATACAGTACACGGCCCAAAAAGCTATAAAGGGGAGTGTACTAGCTGACCATCTGGCTCACCAAGCTGTCGAAGATTACCAATCCATGAAGTTCGACTTCCCCGACGAAGACATTATAACATTAGACAACATTGAAGACTTCAGACCGTATGACGGACCTGAACAAGGATCCCGATGGACCATGTACTTTGATGGTGCCTCCAATGCACTTGGCAACGGTATCAGTGTTGTGCTTATCTCTGCAGAAGGTTGCCATACACCTTTCACTGCCAGACTCTGCTTCAGCTGCACCAACAACATGGCCGAGTATGAAGCTTGTATCTTTGGTCTCAAGGCTGCAATAGACTTGGGAATCAAATCTTTGGTTGTGTTTGGAGACTCAACTTTGGTTATTAGTCAGATCAAAGGAGAGTAGGACACTAAACATCCCAACCTCATCCCTTACAAAGAACATGTCCTGACATTGTTACCACATTTCGAGCAGATTGCCTTCGAGCACTTCCCGCAAGAAGAAAATCAACTAGCAGATGCTCTAGCTACAATTTCATCCATGTTTAAACTTAACTGGGATAATGAGGCTCCCCAAATGACCATTGAACGGATGGACGAACCTGCACATTGTCACGAGATTAATACCGAAGAAGTAGTGGACCGACCCTAGTTTCATGAAGTCAAAAGGTATCTCAAGACTCAAGAATACCCTGAAGGAGCTTCAGTCAACGACAAAAAGTTCTTGAGGAGATTCTCTGCCAAGTTCTTCCTGAGCAATGGTATCCTGTACAAGCGCAATCGTGATTGCATTATGCTCCGTTGTGTGGACAAGGTTGAAGCTGAACAGATCATGGATGAACTGCATAATGGTACCTTTGGTACCTTTGCCATCAACATTCCAGGACTTGTCACAAAGAATGTTGTTACCCGCTTCATCAAGCATAACCTCATTTTCCGGTACGGCATCCCCGATAGGATCATCACTCACAACGGTACAAACCTGAACAACACTATGATCACCTCCTTGTGCGAGCAGTTCCAGATTCAACATCATAATTCATCTCCCTATCGGCCAAAGATGAACGGTGCTGTCGAAGCTGCGAACAAAAATATCAATAAGATCATTCAAAAGATGACAATCGCCTACAAGGACTGGCATGAGATGTTACCGTTTACTCTCCATGGGTACCGTACCACGGCGCGAACGTCGACTGGGGCAACACCCTATTCTTTGGTATATGGCATGGAAGCTGTTTTACCTATATAGGTTCAGATTCCCTCCTTGAGAATCATGAAAGATGCTGGTTTGAGTGAAGACGATTGGATTCAAACCCGGCTTGATCAACTTAACTTGATTGATGAGAAGCGACTTACTATTGTTTTTCATGGTCAGACGTATCAAAAATGGATGATCAAGGCATTCAACAAGAAAGTTAGATGCCAGGTATATCAAGTTGGAGATCTTGTAATCAAGCGGATCATCTTGCTGCAAAGTGATCCCAGGGGCAAATGGACTCCTACCTATAAAGGACCATTTGTGATCAAGAACATATTTTCTGGTGGGGCAATGATTTTAACCACCATGGACAGCGACGACCTGCCGCACCCTGCGAACACAGACATAGTCAAAAGATACTACGCATAAATGACCCGGCAAGTTGAAACCCCGAAAGGGCAACTTGGGAAAAAAAGGGCATCCCGGTGAATCGAAAACCCGAAAGGGCGGTTCAGGAAAAAAATTAGGGATAAACAAAAAAATCTATACACCCGGCAAGTTGAAAACCCGAAAGGGAGACTTGGGCAAAAAAGGGTTTCCCGGTGGATCGAAAACCCGAAAGGGCGGTCCAAGGAAAAAGTTAGGGAATTAAAGCTTATGACTATGTCTCGTCGGATCATTTTAAGGACAATCTCTTCACAGACAAGCTCCAGGCTTCTGATCAACTCAATTATCTTCGGACGAAACAACAAACGGACAAGACATTCGGAGTTACGAAGGCTATAGCAGAATGGGAACCCCATGGAATTTTCACATATAGCCATCTTTCTTTGTATAAATTTTTTCTCATTTTTTATGACAACATTCTCTTACTAGGATGTCTGTCTCCTTTGTACAAAATACTTACACAAAGTTAACACAAAGATACTTCAAAGTGCAGAAAAATATTTGTCTTTTCCTTTTTACACTTGTGTTTTATTTGAAAACGTCCAATGATTTATTAATGAGAATATGCATTTGATTATAATCACTGTTTACAAATAAACGAAATGTGAAAGAATAATTACTGACAGGTTGAAAGTATAGGAAAACGTATTTAGGCTATTCCAAGAGAAATCCCTTGCAGTATATCATCTAGGTCCCCATTGGAGCTAAAATCTTGAAATAACATACCCCCATCAGAGTTAAAACTTCAAAACTCCCAATCCCCAGCGGAGCAAAACTTTGAACTACAGACCCTCAACAAAGATGAAACCTTCTTCCCCAACTGAGTCAAATTTCCAACTACCAATCCACAGAAGAAACCATCCAGTTTCTCTAGATTCACCAACAAGTTGTCTTAAAATCTGAGAATCAACCAGATAACAATTAACTTTTGTTTTATCCCCAACTAGGATAATTCCCCAGTATATTGGCATACAACCCAAACTCCTGAACTTTTTCCAAATAGGAATAAGCTTTTCCCCAGAGTCCTGAACTTACTCTCCAGCAGGATAGTTACTCCCCAACAGTATAGCTATTCCCCACAGAGTTTTTATTCCCTAACAGAATGAAGATTCTCATTCTTGATTCCCCAGTGAATTTTCCAGAGTCTTCATTACTCCCCAGCATGAATCTGTCAGAATTTTTAATCCCCTGCAGAGCGAAGATTCTCATTCTTGACTTCCTAGCATGAAGTCCCCAAGGATTCAAATTCCCCTGCAGATCGAAGATTCTCATTCTTGGTTCCCCGCAGAAGCCATCAGAGCCTTCCTTATTCTCCAGCAGATCAAGGTTTTTCCTTTGTCTGATCCCCAGTAGATATTTCCAGAGTTTTCCTTATTCCCCAGCCGAGTAAGGATTCCCATTGTGTAATCCCCAGCCATAGCCATCATAGTTCTCAGATTCACCAAGCAGGTTTCTCAAGCAACACTTGTCTTTATTCTCCCAGTAGAATGTTTATCATCCTCCAACGCCAAAGACTTGAAGGATCCCTATATCCCCAGGAAAGTCGTGAAGGATTCTCACATCCCCATAGAAGTTGTCAAATTTTTTGATAATCCCCGCGAGTTGCCAAGAATTTTTCTATCCCCAACAGTGGTCCAAGGATTTCTCATCCTCAGCAATCAAAGATTTTGAGTCTCCAACAGCGGTCAAGGATTTATTTTCCCCGACAGTAGTCAAGGATTTTATTATCTCCAGCCATCAAGGATTTATTTTCCTAAGCATTACAGCAAATCAGCTTACATGCGCATACATTACACTCATATATCATAAACATTGATAAAACACATATATTGCATCATACATTTCATGCAACATAACTTTGTGTTTCAGCTAACATTTTACCCTTTTCAGGATAAGATTAACAAGCTACCAATATACAATCAGAAAACAGCTTAGAGATGCTCCAGACACGGATGCTATTCTATTTCTTATTCAGATTCAAAGCTCAGAAAACAGCTTAGAGATGCTCCAGACACGGATGTTATTCTATTGCTTATTCAAATTCAAAGCTCAGAAAACAACTTAGAGATGCTCCAGACACGAATGTTATTCTATTGCTTATTCAGATACAGCTCAGAAAACAACTTAGAGATGCTCCAGACACGGATGCTATTTTATTGCTTATTCAGATTCAAAGATCAGAAAACAGCTTAGAGATGCTCCAGACACGGATGCTATTCTATTGATTATTCAAATTCAAAGCTCAGAAAACAGCTTAGAGATGCTCCAGACACGGATGTTATTCTATTGCTTATTCAGATACAACTCAGAGACGCTCCAGACACAAATGATATTTTGTCGCTTATTCAAATACAAGATTCATATACAGTCCAGACACGCTCCAGACACGGTAGCCATGCTATCACTTATTCTGACTTTTCCCAGCTCAGAGATGCTCCAGACATGGATGTTATTCTGTTGCTTATTCAAATACAAGATTCAGATACAATCCAGATACGCTCCAGACACGGTAGCCATTCTGACACTCATTCTTCTGACCTGCAACTTACAGTTCAACAAACAGTCTTGGATGGCATCTTTAAGCCCATCTCCAACAAGATTCACACTTCCAAATGGCATCTTTAAGCCCATTCCCTCAACTATACTCTGACGAGTGCAAATTTACGGGCACTGTAGTGTCAAATCATCTTTTACCTTCGAGTCACGAACGACAAACTCGCCAATCTAACTCTTCAAATTCAAGAAGATTGAACAGGGGCAGCTGTTGTACCCCAAAATTTTCCCTCTCATTTTATCAAGATTCTCCTCACAATCCTCTTTGGACTCAAGACCATATTAGGGTTTGCTCTGCTTAAGACATCTCCTTGCACTGATGACATGAACTTAGGGTTTGAGTTTGCACAGGGATTTTTGGACTTCCAATGCCTCATGTGACTTTCATACTTCATGTTGGACTCCTAAGATTGCCCATACCAAGTTTCAAGCTTTGAATCACAATTTTTCCCAGTCAATTGGACAGTTGACCTAAAAATCAGCTGTGTTGGGGAAAAAGTCAATTGTGGCCAATTTATAGTCAAACCTCATAATTTTTTATCCACATCAACATAATAGACTCATATGAACCATTTGATCAAGTTTGGACCACAACTCCTCAGGAAACATGATCAGATCATCAAAAGGGCAAAATGGTCCTTTTTAGGGTTTTGACTGTAGAAGGGAAATTTCCGATGTTTCACCAAGCCAATGGAAAATTTGGTTCAAGCATGGTTTCAAGGACTCAATGGCATCATCTTGACCCAATCACAGGGTTCAAAAGTGAAAGAACAAGATTAAGTTCTGACCTATCGCAAGTGTTTTGATGATAACTAAATTATATTTAAGATAATTTATGCTCTAATGAATGTGTTTTTGAATGTCTTAGTTAATGTTCTGACAAGAAACATTCCAAAGTGCTAAGCAAAAATTATGAAGAAGTTCTTTGACATAAGAACCTTTTAATCAAACGCATCTGCTGACTCTAGTAAGAACACTCATTTGTTAAATGTATCTTCTAACTTCTAGCAGGCTTCTTGATTCTGAAGATAACTGAAAGCAAGCGCTGTTCAAAGATCTTAGCAAGCAACGCTCTGACTAGAAGTTGAATAAAGCATGTTCTGAGTTAAAGCAAATACTGAAACAACGTCTTAATCAACGTGTCTTGTCAAAGAAAAGGAAACACGTTCTTACATTTTAACGTTTGCTAATTAATGCAAAGATGGCTGAAAACACTCAAGTGCCTACAACTAGTTTCTTGGAGAATAGAATTTTGCAAGGATACACACAAAGCATTTAATGCTCTCCATATTCCTCTGAAGGCAGCAACAGTCTTATTTTTCCTACTATAAGTAGAAGGACATTTATTGCAAGCCAAAAAGGAGAACAAGATTAGTGAAAAACAAGAAACTACGTGAAATATTCAAAAGCTTACAAACTCATAGTTCTTACATTATTGTGTATTACATTCTAAGAAAAATCAAAGTTGTGATATAGCTTGATTAGAAGCAAACTCTATTTCAATTATCTGTAAATATTATACTTCTGTATTTGTTCCTTAAGAGACCAAGTTTGGTCAGATTTCTCAAGCAGACTAGGACTAGATTTAAGTCTTAGTGGTGTTAGTAACTTGTAAGTTTACTTGTGCATTGTTAGTCACAACAATTGTTGTGTGATTGTAATCAGTTGATTATAGTGGATTAAGTCCTTGTTGAGAAAGGCGAAATCACCTTGGCGGGTGGACTGGAGTAGTTTGAGTTCAAACGAACCAGGATAAAAATAATTGTGTTATTCCATTACTGTTTTGAGCTTTGTATTGAAAGAACAAAAAGAGTCACTTATTCAACCCCCCTTCTAAATGTTTTCTTACCCCTTCAATTGGTATCAGAGCTTGACTCTGAGCTCAACACTTAACCATGTCAGAAAAAGATCCAGAAGAAAACACAATGGCCGCTGAACAAAACAATAATAGTTATAACAAACTTCCAGTGTTTGATGGAGAAGATTTTGAGTACTGGAAAGATAGGCTAGAAAGCTTCTTTCTAGGTCATGATAGTGATCTTTGGGATATAGTCTTGTATGGTTACAAACATCCTACAGATTCAGAAGGAAACAAAGTGGATAGAAAAAATATGGATAGACAACAAAAAGCTGATTTTAAAAATCATCACAGAGCTAGAAATATTTTTTTAAATGCTATCTCTAAAGTAGAATATGAAAAAATCACAAATAGAGATACAGTGCATGATATGTTTGAGTCTCTCAAAATGACTCATGAAGGAAACGCCCAAGTTAAGGAGTCTAAAGCTCTGGCTTTAGTTCAAAAGTATGAAGCCTTCAAAGTTGAGGAAAGTGAATATATAAAAGCAATGTTCTCTAGGTTTTAGACTCTGATCGTTGGTCTGAGAGTTTTGAACAAAGGGTATACCAAAGCAGATCACGTGAAAAAGATCATCAAAAGCTTACCCAGAAGATGGGCACCAATGGTCACTGCGTTCAAGGTGTCAAAAGATCTGAACAATGTGTCTTTAGAGGAACTCATCAGCGCTCTCAGAAGTCATGAGATTGAACTGGATAAACATGAGCCTCAGAAGAAAGGTAAGTCTCTAGCCCTTAAATCAATTAATAAATTTGATACTAACGCTTTTCAGGCTGAAGAAGAAAACTCTGAAGAATCAGCTTCAGAAGAAGACGAACTATCTTTGATCTCCAAAAGGATCAATCATCTGTGGAAGCACAGACAAAAGAAGTTCAGGAACTTCAAGAAGTCAGAAGATAAACCAAAATCTTCTGGACATAAAAAGTCAAACAGAAGAGAGATCATCTATTATGAATGCAAAGAACCTGATCACTTCAAAAGTGAATGTCCAAAGCTTCAAAAAGAAAGACCAAAGAAGATATTTGGAAAGAAGAAAGGAATGATGGCAACCTGGGATGACTCAGATTCTTCTGAAGATGAATCTGGTTCTGAAGATGAAAATGCCAACCTAGCTTTAATGGCTATCACAGAAGATGACTCAGACTGTGAGTCAGAACAAAGAGGTATTTTCTGAATTTTCTAGAGAAGAACTTGCTGATAGTTTATCAGAACTTCTGGAAAACTACAGTAAGCTCAAAATCAAATACAAGAAACTCAAGAAGAGTCTTGCATCTGATTTTAAGAAACTTGAAACAGAAAAATCTAAACTTTTGGAAAACAATCTTAAACTTAAAAAAGAAATTCAAATTGTTCAAAAGAATTTTAGTTCAGAGTTTGTATCTAGTTCAAAAGATATTCTGAAAGAATATGACTATAGCTTTCAAACTTTTTTTGCTAAAAGCATAGACAGAAGCAAAATGGCTTCAATGATTTATGGAGTTAGTGGGAAAAACAAAAGAGGAATTGGATATGAACCTCCCAAATGGAAGGAAACATACATTCCAAAACCTGTTGCTAAAATGACCTTCACTTACAAACCTCGTAATAAGAAATTCAAGTTTGGACATTCACATGATATAAAATATACATCACATTCTGGAAACTCTTATACTAACCCAAAAGGACCCAAAAAGATATGGGTACCTAAGGATAAAATAATATTTGTTGAAGATGTCCTTAACAGCTCAATTTAAACACCAGTCATGGTACCTGGACTCTGGATGCTCACGACACATGACGGGAAAAAGGTCTATGTTCCAAAGCCTGGAACTTAAAGCTGGAGGAGATGTGAAGTTTGGAGGTAATCAGAAAGGGAAGATTATTGGTTCTGGAACCATAGGAAACGGTAACTTTCCTTCTATCTCTAATGTTTTATTAGTATAAGGATTAGATCATAATCTATTGTCTATAAGTAAATTAAGTGACAATGTCTAAGACATTATCTTCAATAAAAAATCCTGTAAAGCTGTAAATCAAAAGGATGGATCAATCCTCTTTTCTGGTAAGAGAAAAAACAACATTTAGAAAATTGATTTATCAGATCTTAAATATCAAAACGTAAAATGCCTTTTGTCTGTTAGCAATGAGCAATGGGTATGGCACAGAAGATTAGGACATGTCAGTCTTAGAAAAATCTCTCAACTAAATAAATTAAATTTAGTCAGAGGACTTCCCAATCTGAAGTACAACTCAGATGCTATGTGTGAAGCATGTCAAAAAGGAAAATTTTCAAAACCGTCCTATAAATCTAAAAATGTTGTCTCTTCCTCTAAGCCATTAGAGTCACTTCATATTGATCTGTTTGGACCAGTGAAAACTGCATCCATCAGAGGCAAGAAGTATGGATTGGTCATCGTTGATGATTTCAGCAGATGGACATGGGTAAAGTTTTTAAAACACAAGGATGAGTCACATTCTGTATTCATTGACTTCTGTACTCAAGTGAAAAATGAAAAAGATTTTAAAATCACAAAAGTTAGAAGTGATCATGGTGGTGAATTTGAAAATCATTATTTTGAAAAATATTTTAAAGAAAATGGTATTGTTCATAACTTTTCTTGTCCTAGAACTCCCCAGCAAAATGGAGTTGTAGAAAGAAAGAATAGAACATTACAAGAGATGGCCAGAACCATGATCAATGAAACAAATATGGCTAAGCACTTTTGGGAAGAAGCTGTGAATACAGCGTGTTATATTCATAATAGAATCTCTATACGACCTATTCTTCAAAAGACTCCCTATGAATTATGGAAAAACAGAAAGCCCAACATTTCTTATTTCCATCCTTTTTGATGTACTTGTTTTATTCTAAACACCAAAGAAACTCTGAATAAGTTTGATTCCAAGGCACAAAAGTGTTTCCTACTTGCATACTCTGAACGCTCAAAATGCTATAGAGTATACAACACAGAAACTCTGATTGTTGAAGAATCAATCAAAGTCAGGTTTTATGATAAGCTTGGCCAACCACAGCCAAAGCAAATTGATTTTTCTGTAGGTACAGAAGATCATCACTCAAACTCTGAAAGTTCAGAAGCAAAAGAAGACGTAGCAGATCATCCTCTTGACGATGCTCTCAACAATCTCAGAATCTCTGACCAACTCACTCAGAAAAGGTTTCCTAGATTATCTTCAGCTCAGAAAGAAGACGTAATCATTGGAAGAAAAGAAGATCCCATCAGAACAAGATCATCTCTCAGAATCAATGAAGAATCTCTGTTCGGTTTAGTCTCTCTGATTGAGCCAACTACCATTGATGAAGCTCTGGAAGATAATGATTGGATCTTAGCAATGCAAGAATAACTAAATCAATTCTCAAAGAATGATGTATGGAGTCTAGTTCCAAGACCCAAAGGATTCAATGTTATAGGAACCAAATGGGTCTTCAGAAACAAATTGAATGAACAAGGAGAAGTAATCAGAAACAAGGCACGACTGGTTGCACAGGGTTATAGTCAACAAGAAGGAATTGATTATAATGAAACCTTTGCCCCAGTCTCCAGGTTAGAATCTATAAGATTATTAATTTCTTTTACTGTATAAAATAACATTACATTATATCAAATGGATGTTAAAAGAGCATTTCTAAATGGTTATATTGAAGAAGAAGTATATGTCCATCAACCTCTTGGATTTAATGATTCAAAACAACCAGAACATGTTTTTAAATTGAAAAAGTCTTTGTATGGTTTAAAACAGGCTCCAAGAGCTTGGTATGATCGTCTGAGTAATTTTCTATTAGAAAAAGAATTTACCAGAGGGAAAGTGGACACAACTCTCTTCAGAAAAACATTTAAAAATGATATTTTAATCTGAAGAAATTTCAAATGTCAGAAAGCAAAGATGCCAAGACACCTATGCATCCAACCTGCATTCTAGGTAAAGATGAGGTAAGTATGAAAGTAGATCAGAAGCTCTACAGAGGTATGATTGGATCCCTTCTCTATCTGACTGCATCTAGACGTGATATATTATTTAGCGTATGCTTGTGTGCTAGATTCGAATTAGATCCTAGAGAATCTCATTTAATAGCTGTTAAGAGAATTCTTAGGTATCTGAAAGGTACTGCTAATCTTGGTCTGTGTTACAGAAGATCACAAGATTACAAACTAGCAGGTTATTGTGATGTTGACTTTGCTGGAGATAGAATTGAAAGAAAAAGCACCTCTGGAAGCTGCCAGTTTTTGGGTAAAAATCTTATCTCATGGTACAGCAAGAAGCAAGCAACAATTGCTCTATCAACCATATAAGCTGAATATATATCTGCTGCTGGATGTAGCTCTCAGATGATTTGGATGAAAAGTCAACTAGAAGATTTCAACCTTTATGAAAGTAAGATTCCTATCTTCTGTGACAATACTTCTGCTATTTGTCTTTCTAAAAGTCCAATCTTACATTCTAAAGCCAAACATATAGAAATTAAATATCATTTCATAAGGGACTATACTCATAAGGGGATTTTAAACTTGATTTTTGTAAAAACAGACCATCAATGGGCTGACATTTTTACTAAACCCCTTTCAGAAGATAGATTTAATTTCATTCTGAAAAATATTTGTATGGAAGTATGTCCTGAATAAAATAATATTTATTTTCTGTGACTGGCTTCAGAACTTTCTGAAATGAATGCTCTGATCAACAACTCTTCAGAAGTTAGAAGAGAAGTTGTAACATAAGCTATATGAATCATTCTAATGCTTCATGTCCAAGTGTAGTTCATAAATTCATTAGAACAAACATCTGTTACATGCATCCTTCAGGAGATGAACACGTGGTGTGTTTCTAAAAGGTCAAGCGTGCAAAAGCTACTGATGACGTTCTAGGTAACTGTTGATGATTAGCCATAATCTCACGTTTTCCCTCATTTTTAGCAAATCATTAAATGCAAGTAATGATGAGAATCGTTTTTTTTAAATCCGTTTTAATCTTTATATTAATTTGCCTTAAAAACTTCTAATTTAATTCTTAACCTATTCTCTGAAATTAATTCCTATAAATACTCTTTGAAAAACCCTTTCATTCTTTACTGTCTCTTTCAACTCAAGTTTTTATTTGAACATTTCTCTTAAAAACCCTCTTTGAAAAATTCTCTTTTCATAAAACTTCAATGGCTTCTTCTTCCTCTACCCACTCTGAGCAATACTGTATACCTGAAAGGACAACACTCATTCCGGTAGAAAGTTTGGAAGTTTTGAGTGAGCTAATGGTAGACTTTGAGAATCTCAGAGAGAATGGATTTGACTTGTTCCCTGCTGTGAAGTTTCAAGGTTGGGAAAGCTACTTTGATCGTCTTACTGGTCCAGTCTTTCCTCATTTGGTAAAAGAATTCTGGATTCACGCTATTGCAACTCCCAAGGTTATTTGCTCCTTTATAATGGGCAAGGAAATATCCATTACAAAAAATCTAATCAGAAGGTTGCTGGGATTTAAAGGACTTGGAGTTACAGGAGTGCCCACTGGAAGAATGGAGATGTCTAGGGTATACATAGAGATTTTTACAAATGGTCAAGGTTCCTCCAAAGTTAGGGATTTGAAAGACAAGTATAAGATTCGGGCAAGGATTATTCATGGATGTATTCACCACAGGAAAGACACCAGTTCTCCTGATTACATCAACGCTGATCAACAATATTTGTTGTTTTGCCTTGGAACCAATGTCAAAATTGATTTGCCCTACTTGCTTTTTGAACACCTCTGAAACCATGTCAAAGAAACCAGAGAAGCTGAAAGGGTGAAGAATCCCAAATCAAAGAGGAATTGGATTCCCATGGGGAGGTTATTATCAGACATTCTGACTGAGAATGGTCTGATTGCTCACCTAAGAGAAGCAAATCTTCTAGGGGAGCTTGAACCTATCTGTGGTAAGACAATGACTGGGAAGAACTTGCTAAAAAGGAAAATTATTGACAAACTGTTGGTGGAACCCTCTCCATGTCTGTCAACTATTGTGAAGAAAAGAAGAATTCCTATTGATAATTTTCCTATGTTCAACTCATTGGAACATTCTCGTATGGTTTTGCACTATCTTGAGACCTGCAGAGAAACAGGATCACCTATTGATCCAGCTTGGCTTCTAGGAAGAAATCAAGCTGCTGCTGATGTTGTTCTCCAAGTATTTGTGAAGAGAAAAGCTATAGAAGGACCTTCTGACTCTCCTCAGAAGAAAAAGAAGACAAGTAATCATGCTGAAACTATACCTGTTTATAATTCTTAAAATAAATTTGCATCTGCTGAATCCTCTCAAACCTCACCATCTGAACCCCTTGCTGACAACCTTAATAAAAATCAGTTCTCAACAGATTTTAGTGATTCTGACTCTGATGAACATTCTGACAGCCAATCAGAACCCTCTCATTCAGAATCCCATGAACCATCTGTTTTTCAACCTATTCCTGCTGAACGTTTCTCAAGACCCCCTCCCAGACCTTTATCACCCAGACCCACTGGATGGTATGATGCTGGATCTTGGAGAATTCCTGGGATTAATGAACCTCTAGCAACCATAAAAACACCTTTCAATCTACCAACTGAAAACATTTTTTCTATGAACCAACCACAACCTCAAAAACCCATTCCCACTCCCGCTTATACAATAATAATTTCTCTTGATATCACTCCACCCACCTCACCATAACATACAACCCCACTCTCAACTCCTCAAATTCCAGAACAACAATTTTTTGAACAAACTGATATTGCTGAACCATCTGTACCTCATGATATATCAGAACCTCATATTTGTGTTAACCAACCTAAACCTGAACCTACAAATACTCCTGAAACCAGTAGCTTTTTAAGAACTGTAGTGGACTCTCAATCTCTACAATTCTTGAAAACAAATCTTACAGAATGGCTGTCCTTAAACCTATTCAGCCAGATGTAAATATTTTGTTTCAGAATTTTATAACAAATGTTCAAGCATGGTTACAACCGCTGAAAGAAGATTGCCTCAGAAGTGTGAACACCGCAACAACAGATCTTCTATGGGAAACTTTCAGAAGAAACTTGGTTGCTGAATCACAGAAGTTACAGGATTTGTGCCACTCTCAGGTGCTGGACAACTTTTCCAAACTTCTGCGTGTTTTCAAGACAGAAGTTGCTGATACTTGGAATAAGAAGTCTTCGCTACTGCTTGATGATACACCAGCTGATAAGATGGACATATCAGAAGACGAATCTGAAGAATACTCTGAAGATTCAAATCCTCTGGCTATTGTTCTATTGAATCAACCTTTAGTTAAGGATGGACTTGAACCTGTGCCAACTCTTGCAATGGATCTGAGCACTCTGCTCTCCACCTTTGTGTAGTCTTATTCATCAGTTGCTGCTTCTAACCCTGTTTCTACTGAAGCTTCATCATCTTCTGCCCCTACCTCACTCATTATGGACACTCTGAAAGAGCTAAAGAGGGGGAATGAAGTCTTGACTAGACGCATGGATAAGAAAGATCAAACAAGTTTAGAGTTCAAGAACTGGATGGCAATGAAAAGTGAATCTGCCTCTGAGATCAAGAACCTTCTGATGGCTCTTGTCTCTAAAAAATCCTAGTTTCTTTTTGTCTCTTATTTGATGTTTTGTTTGTACTTCTGGATATCTATTTTTTTAACTTTTTATGGAATCTTTCAAAATTTCTCATTTATTACACTTTTTGATTATGCCAAAAAGGGGGAGAAAATGTGCATGTTTTAACTAATCACTGTTTAACAGTTATGGGACCATGTCTCAGACATTCTAACATAATTGCAAGAAAGCCCTTTATGCAAAAGATTTTTTTTGCAGGTATCATTTAACTCTGAAAGAATATTCCAGCTAAGATTTATCTTCTTGAAGAAGTTCTGAAGAAATTCAAAGAAGGCTGGGTATCACTCTGACTAAATAATCTCAGGATGTCTTATGCATAGATATATTCATTTCAGGGGGAGATTCTTATCTCTTAATCTGTTTCTTTTCTTTATCTAAAATAATTTTTTGTCATCATCAAAAAGGGGGAGATTGAAAGAACAAGATTAAGTTCTGACCTATCCCAAGTTTTTTGATGATAACTAAATTATATTTAAGATAATTTATGCTCTAATGAATGTGTTTTTGAATGTCTTAGTTAATGTTCTGACAAGAAACATTCCAAAGTGCTAAGCAAAGATTATGAAGAAGTTATTTGACATAAGAACCTTTTATTCAAACGCATCTGCTGACTCTGGTAAGAACACTCATTTGTTAAATGTATCTTCTAACTTCTAGCAGGCTTCTTGATTCTAAAGATAACTTGAAAGCAAGCGTTGTTCAAAGATCTTAGCAAGCAACGCTCTGACCAGAAGTTGAATAAAGCATGTTCTGAGTTAAAGCAAATACTGAAACAACGTCTTAATCAACATGTCTTGTCAAAGCAAAGGAAACACGTTCTTACATTTTGATGTTTTCTAATTAATGCAAAGATGGCTGAAAACACTCAAGTGCCTACAACTAGTTTCTTGGAGAATGGAATTTTGCAAGGATACACGCAAAGCATTTAATGCTCTCCATATTCCTCTGAAGGCAACAACGGTCTTATTTTTCCTACTATAAGTAGAAGGGCATTTATTGCAAGCCAAAAAGGAGAACAAGATTAGTGAAAAACAAGAAACTACGTGAAATATTCAAGTTTTGAAAACTTCTTATTTTTTCCCAACATTCCCCAACTTTTTCACCATGATGCAATTGGATTCAAAGAAAACTTCCAACACGAAAGTTGTAGTCCTCCATAAAATCTACAACTTTGATTCACAAAGTTTTCCCAAAAGATGCTTGGATCTCAAGTTATGATTTTGTGAATAGGGGTCCAAAAACTTTCTAACTTAGTGAAATTTTGCCCTAGTTTAGGCAGGATTTTGACCTACCTTCATGGAAACTTTTCACCTAGTTCCAATTAGAATCTCAAAGTTCATTTCAAATATGGATTGTAGAGCATGTTACAAGATTTCCAAAATGTCCAAGAACTCTCCAAGATCATTTGTGGTTAGAGAGAATCGAAAGTTTGAAAATGGCAAATTATCACTTTTGCCCAAGGCATTTTGCACATTGCTACAACTTGCAATTCTGTCCAAAGCATGCTTGTACTTGGTTTACAGGTTCTAATCTCTTCTACACTCAAAAATTGAATGCAAATACATTGGTTAGAGGCTTTGTTCTGAGCTTTAGAACATTACACATTGAATTAATCCATTTTTGGCAAAAAGGTAACATTGCCACTTTGATAAAGCATGCTTTATGTCAAATTGAATTTCTTAAGACATGGACCAAAGTTAATGCAGAAAACAACATCCACAGACTTGGGGCAAAGTACACCAACTATGTGCAGCTTAGGAGCAGGCCTGTACAGGCCTTGGCATTGTCAAAATCAACTTTTGCTTCAAAAGCAAGTAACTTGCAAAAGTCCACATATCTTGTGCATCTGTTAAGAGCAAGTCTAAGTATCATTTCAAACAAGTTTTACATATTTTCTAAGGCCATAAACACGAGCTCATAGCCTCTAAAACACCCTTAAGCATAAAAACTCCAATTTCTGTCCAAAACAGGGCAAGCCCTGCAGAACTCACGCCATCTTCACATTGCCTCGTTCGTTTTGTCCCAAACCACTTCAGACACATTCTAAACAATACACCTAAACTATCCAAGCACCTGTCCAGCCAGTGTAACTCCATTTTCACACTTCACCATTTTTACTTTGAAGCTTTGCAGGTTGAGTTCTACAAGCACATTCAGGCAAGTTCAAAGCAAGCCAAACATTGGGAAAGGTTGAGTGAACTTCATGCAAGCTAACTCGACCTTCAGGCCTCATCTAAAACTCCTATATTGCCATATCCAAACTTGGCTGAAATAGGTATTTGTCAAACTTCTATCTCCTTATTTAGGAATCATTAGGCTTAGGTTTGTGAAGCAAAAATGTAGCCCTTAATGTCCTTGAACTGTACATATGCATAGAATTCATTTATGTTAACTGAGCTAGGGGAATTTGGATGTTGAAGTTGCTGAAAAAACTAGGTCATAAATTAGGGGCTCTGAAATTCGCCCTGGTTTCTTAGAGTTAGATCAAGTTTTTTATATCATTGAAATCGTGATTGAAAATGCTATAACTTTTATGTTGTGAGTTTTTGATTTCATGCAAGAACAAGAGAACATGATTTGAACCATGGCGCGCGCATTTTTGTTCAGAGGTCAGGGATGAAGCTGGAACGTGGGCTGGGCTTGTTTGCTTCTACTTTTGACACCCCTAGCTTACTTTTTACACCCCCTTGGCCCATTTATTATATTTTATATATTTTTCATTTCTTTTACATTTCTGACTTTTATTTATTTTTTTCTAAATATTAAAAATCACCAAAAAAATATTTTCTTAAATTTTCACATTTTATTTTATTATTATTTTTGGCATAAGAATAGTTTATTAAATAATATATACTTTTATTTTCTTAAATAAATTTATAAATAATACAAAAATATTATATTTTTTATTTATTATTTATACACTTAAAAATAATATTGTCATACATTTTAATATTTTAACACTTTTGTATATATATTTATTTATTTTTCTTGTACATAAATAATAATTAAAATATATATTTTCTTTTAAACAAAAAAACTAGGGTTTCCACCCTTTCCAAAATATAATCATTAATATTTTTCTTATTTTTGAGATATAAATAATTTATTTTACATACATAAAATAAATACAAAAAAAAACATCCTTTGCATATTTATGTTTATTTGTACATTTAAATATTTGTCTATTTATTTATTTGTGCAATATTTCAATTTGGTTGTAATAATAGTTTTAGGGTTTATTTTTGAGCAATATCCCCTTATTCAAACTTGTACCCCCCTCCCCATAATAATGTTGTAATAGTCTTAGATTTACTTTTACGAATTTATTGCTTTTATATGCATGATTAGTAAATTAGGGTTTTGTATGCAAAGACCAAAATCAAAACAAATAGAATGACTAAACACAAGACAAAAATGCATGAAAAATGACAACACAATGCACACAAGCATCCCTAGGGTTTCACCCACTTGTCGCCTTAAAAAAACATGGTCGTGGTATGCATGCTAGGTATCTTGGCAAAAGAAAATCAAAACAAAAGATCATAGTCACTCGATGACGCTATCTTGGTTGCCTATACAAAAATGATCTAGTCCCTTAAAAAACTTGCTAAGATACTTGGCAATATTGTTATCATGGTCATACGATGACCCACGTCCGTCCCGTTTAACATCCAAACACAAGGTTGTTATCCAAATACAATGGTAAAACAACAATGTCAAAGGGTTAAAAATGTGTAGGAAAGATCTTTGAGTAGGGTAGACAACTCCTAGTTACTTGATCAATTTGCAAACATCCTTGCTATTTTCAAACCAACACACACACAATTTCAAAACATTTCCCAAAACAAACCTTCAAACATTGAAACATTTTTCAAAAGACAAACACCTTTGTATATATTCAAACAAGAATCATTACAAAGGTTGCCTAAACAAAGGTCTCTTTTCAAAATATTTTCAAAACCACACAAAGCACCATTTCAAACAATTGAAAAGAAAAAGCAAGTGATCTAAACAAGTAACTAAGAGCCCATAGAAAACCATGGATGAAAAGGGTGCTAGCACCTTCCCTTTTCATAATCTACCCCCTGAACCCAAGAAAACATCTCGAAGGTATTTCCTGTTCTTTTTGACCTTTCCTTTGGATAAAATAAAATGTCGATGGCGACTCTTGCTAAACTGAAACATTTGCGAACACAAACGCAAAACCTCGAGTTTGTTTTCCCACCGTATCACAGTAGTGTTATTGTATTTCAGGTGTTTTTATCCAAGAAGCTTGCATGAGAAAATAAGAGGAATTGGCAAAGAAAATGTAAGGGAACATGAAGTAAGAAAAGAGATAAAGAAAATTTGCACATAGAAGGTTGTGGCCCTCACCACACCTTTTGTGGCCCTCGCCACTCATCTCAAAGTCATGGCCCTCACCACGCTTCCTGTGGCGACCGACACAGGCTTCTTATAACAGGCCCACGTTGACTCTCCCACGTCAGGGCCATGAGATCGTTTATGCTGTTTTCTCTCTGCAAGACAAGGTCGGGTGAAAATCTCTCCACAAACGAAGTTATTCCAGATTCTTCTTGAGGGATTTACAGGATTCTAGTGAGAGATGTATAAAAAGGGTGAGAATTGATAGTTACAAGAACGTCCAATTTTTCCATTGTTTAGAGCACTTTTGTTTTAGATTTTAAGCAGTAAACTCACCATTAAAGTGACAGCTTTCCAAATCGGGGAGCTATTGCAACATTAGTCTTAGATTTATATTTTAGAATTCACTCTATATTTTTGGAGAAGCAAATCCTGTCGACATCTGTGGAGGATTGCAGACTTGAAGCTTTTAGTTTATATTCCAGTTTTCGTTTTAGTTCCAGGTTTTAATTAAATTTATTTTTATTGTCTCTAATTTTCAGTAATCATGCTTAGATTTATAATATGCTACTGGTATTGTATGTTTACGTTTAAAATCATGTTCGCCTAAATCCTTTGATCCTGGTATGTAAAAGTAATCGAACAGAAAGGATTCAAAAATCTATTGACTTAAATAATTTCAAACTACTTTTCTGGTTGTTGTTTCTAATTAAATACTAAGACAATTTTATGATGAGAGTAAAATACGAATAAAGGTTAAAATCAATACAACAGGAGTTTAAGATTTTTAATCGGATAGTAGTAATAGAACATTGATTTTAAATACAACGAGAGCGTTTTAGGATTAATTAGATTTTATTGGTTTCCAAAAAGTGGTTTTAAATTCAAATGAGACAACGAGAGCAAACATTTAGATTTAAGAATATAATCTAAGTCAATAAACACTAGAGTGTGAAATAAGGATTTTTAAATTAATATTTTCTACTGAAAAGTAATTTTAAAACAAAGCCATTGGTTAGTCAAATCCCTGAAGTCTAACAAATTACATACTGGTATCCTTTATTTTGAATATTTTATTAAACTTGAATTTACTCCATATTTCTCTCAAAAACCTAAGATTAATCTCCAGCCTTAGATTACATAGTAACATTAGATAGCATTAGTTTGATTATCAGTCCTTGTGGGTTTGATATCTTTTAAAACTACGTGATTAGACTGCGCACTTGTAGTCAGTAATTCCGACAGACTCTTAAAGTTGTGATCGGCAAGACCATGTCATAATTTATCTTGTATAACACATCTTCATTGAGGAAAAAGCTATCTGTCAACCTTTTCAATGTCTTTCTATCTTTATTCGTTGCACCAACCGGGTATTCCTGAGTCTAGATAAAGTGCTTGGTGTCATAATACCAAGGTTTTTCATCTGACATCCCCTCTAAAGCAAACATATGAGATGGTCTATCAAGAAGTTGAACTTAATATGAGGTACATCGTTCCAAGCATTTACTTGGTACATGAAAGCCAAAGTGGATAAAGCATCTGCCGTCTGTTTTTCATCTATGGGAATATAATGGAATTCAAATTTATTGAAAAAAGGTAATAATCTTCTTGCATAATATTTGTAGGGAATCAAGCCAATCTGACAAGGCTCTCATTCTCCTTTAATCTGATTTATTACCAAAGCTGAGTCACCATATACATCAAGAATTTTCATTTTGAGATCTATGGTCTCTTTAAGACACATAATACAAGCTTCATATTCCGCCATATTATTGGTACAATCAAATGTTGAACTTGTAGTAAAAGGGATATGAGACCCATGGGGAGTGATAATCACAACACCAATTCCTTTTCCATAAGCATTTTCAGCTCCATCAAACACCATACCTCATCGGGATTCACGATCAAGACCTTCCTCGGGCAAAGGTTCATCACAATCTTTAAATTTCAAATACATCCCATCCTCATCAGGGAAATCATATTCAACAGACTGATAATCATCAACTGGTTGGTGAGTAAGGTACTCTGCCAACACACTGCCTTTTATAGCCTTCTGAGTACAATATTCAATATCATATTCAGACAACAACATCTTCTAATGGACAATTCTTCCAGTAAGAGCAGGCTTTTCAAAAATATACTTAATCGGGTCCATTTTGGAAATCAACCAAGTAGTGTGATTCAACATATGTTACCGTAATCGCTTTTCCGCCTAGGCCAAAACATAACATGTTTTTTCTAGCATAGAATATTGTGACTCACAGTCAGTGAGCTTCTTGCTGAGATGATGAATGTGTAATATGGTGGTAGAACTGATTTGAAGTTTGCATTTTATCCTAAATGTTGCGGATAGGAAGAGTCTCCTCCGACTTTTTCTTTTATCCAATACGAAAAGGGTGAAAAGAACATGAAAGACCTTCGAGTTTTTTTTGAGTTCGAGGGGTAGGTTATAAAAAGGGAAAGTGTTAACACCCTTTTCATCCCTAGTTATATATGGCCTCTTAATTTATAACTCACTTTGAAAATACTTTGTGTTTGTGTATGTTTGAAAATATTTTGAAAATACCTAAGTGCGGCGATTTTGTAATGATTCTCGTATCATTGAGAATGTACACAAAATGTTTGTTTTGAAAATATTTATTGGATGAAAGTGTTTGTTTTGCAAAGATGTTTTGAAAATGCCAATGTAAGGCAATTTGCTTTATAATAACCCTTGTATCAGTCTTCAAGAGTGTTTATAAAGCATTTTGAAAGTAGTTATTTTGAAAGTAGTTATTTTGAAAGTGTGAAATGTGGATATTTTTTTTGTTTGTGAGCAACCGGTTACGAGCGATCTACCTACTCAAAGACTATTTGTTCTTTTCCTCCTTTCCTTTAGACAGTGCTATCCTATCATTAGTTAGTAGGAAGCCCTATTATTGGATGTGAGGAACAAGTGTGGGTCATTGTACAGTCATAGAAGGCAACTTGTAAGATATTTTAGCAATTGTCATAAGGGACTAAGATCGTTTATCAAAGACAACGTAGAAGCGTCATCGAGGGACTACGATCTTTTAACCGAGGGTCTTTGCTAAAACATCCCACGTTCGAGGTACCTGACTGTTTTATTCGAAAGCAACAAGTGAGGTTACCCTAGAGGTGTAACTGTCCAAAGTATTTTGATTTCATTTAATTTGTCTTGGATTTATGGTTGGCTAATGATTGCTTTTATTCTTGCCATACAAACCCTAATTACTAATAGTAATAAGGAAAGCAGTAAATTACGAAAATTAAATGTCCTACGCTATTACAATGCTCTGGGAATGGGAGATACAAATTTATGAATAGGGAGGAAAGCAATAAATCATAATTATCTATTACAGACCATTTATATAAATGGTAATGCGAAATAATAAAATACACAAAAATGTGAAATAGAGAAAAAGGAAAATTGTTTTGGTGATTTTTTGATAGAAAACAAAATTTGATCATTAACCTAAGAAAACTAATTAGTTTTAATTAAAAGAGAAGTTAACTAATTATTTTAAACAAAGCCTAAAAAATATAAGTTAATTGAAATTAAGGAAATTAAAATAAAACCTAAGTCTAATGTTTATTAATTGTTTAGAAAATGTTTTTTAATGTTTTTATTTAGAAAATAATTGAAATAATGAACCCTAAATAAAATAACTTACAACCTAATGAAACAAAGTGTGATTAAACGAAAATTGTTAAATATAAGTTTTAATAAAAAAACTTAAATCTAATTGATTTCAATTTTTTTATTTAGAAAAGAATTTGATTATTAAAAAACCTAAAGAATACTAGATTAATTATTTCAATTAATTTTAAAAAGAAAAAAATTAATTTAATTGATTTAAAAAAAGAACCAAAATAATTTGATTTAAAAAAAGTTAATTTGATTTGTTATATTAAAGAAAAGTTAACTATAAAAAAGGGAATTGAAATAAAATAAATAAATAAAATAAGAAAAAGAAAAAGATGGGCCTGAGTTGAAAAAAGAATTTTTTTTGGGGGGGGGAGAAAGAAAAATTAGGCCCAAAGACAAATTTTTGTTTGAGGCAGAAAATAATAAAATCAAATAAAAAGAGAATGGGCTTAACTATTCAGTAAAAGGAGGGTGTGAATAGCAGCCCACTTTGAGCCCAATAATCAAATGAAGGAATCTGTATGAACTCTTCATGAAGGTCCATGGTGGATGCTTGCTTATGGAACATCCATTTTGGATATAGGGAGATCAGAGGGTGATGAAGATAGGTGCACCGTGCGCGCTTTAGGCCTGTTTGTATTAAATCTGCAAGAACAAATAATGTGAAAAATAAAAGGGTGTCGTTGGGGCTCGAACCCAGGTCCCTATAGTGACAGGAACGCGCTTTAACCACTAGGGTCGTGATACATCCGTTAGTTTACACGCAAATTATTCAAAAAAATATAAACTCGTTTATGAAATTTTAAACAAGTCATCGTCTTCTTCATCGCGTGTAACACCCGTTTATTTAATTAATTATTTAATTAAGTATTTTCAATTAATTGTGAATTATTTGTTGAAATCGTTTACATGTTGTGTTACATTGTGAGTTGTTGACATAAGTTACAGTGTTGTTATTAGTCGATTAAATTAGTTGATTAATAATGTTAGTAATAATATTAGTTGTTAGGCTTGTTTTGGTGATAGACGTAGTATTAAGGGGGTGTGAATATTAGGCACAATAGAAATAATAATATATTATTAGGTTAAGTTTAATAATAGAAATTAGGTTAATTAAAAAGGGTTAAGAGAAAGAGTAGAGAAAAGTATTGTACGTGAGAAGTTACAGAGATAAGGAGAAGAGGCACAAGGCAAGGTTCGATCGGAAAATCGCAGAGCGACCTTCAATCCGAGGTAAGGATGGGGTTTTAAATCTACAATTGGGTATATGATTAATATTATGTGAGATTTGGGTTGTGTAAAAAATTGATGTTCTGTGTAATTGTTGTATGAACAAGTTGTTGTTTGGTATCTGTGATAATCGTGCTAACATTACAATGATTCAATCAATGAATCGAGTGTTGAAAATTATCATGTATTGATATGGGTATAGTTGTTATGTTACTGTAAATAGGTGTAGTGTTGGTCTGAGATCATGCGAAGGGAAGGAACTACTAATCAAAGGAAAAATCTGGACAAAGTTGCAGAACTAGGAGAAATATGGACGGTGTGTCGAGCGGCACACGTATGGTGGTGAAGGGTGCCAATAGGAACCATATGAAGAGAAGCGTGCTGAAGGGGCACATAAAATTGTGATGAGGGGAACATAGAAGGGTGCCAAGGGGCACATAGTAGTGTGCCGAGGGGCACGTACTCATAAGCCCAAATTTCCTTTTGTTGTGTTGTTTGTTATTGTGTATGCTACTTTAATAATAATTGGTCATTAATTGTTATGACAGAAGCAATGAATTATAGGTAGCAGAGATTAAGTAATAGTAGTAGATATTTAGAAGGTAAGTTTAATAAGTTACAGAATTAGTAACTAGTATGATTTCAGTTGCAGAACTAGTAGCAAATAACAGAAACATTAGTAACTAAAATATAGTAGTAGTAGAGATAATTCAGGTAGAAGGAAAATAATAGCTTCATTAATTTAGAAGAAAACTATTAGTAAGGCTTATCAGTAGAATAATTTAGTAGAAGCATTTTAGTAGGACCGTGTTGATAACAGTATTGGCATGTGTAAGTTGTTGTGTTGTTATTATTAATTGTTGAAGTTGCAGGTGATGAATTTTGCTGTGTTGCCTCGATTGATTGGAAATTATTGAGTTGTAGGCTTATGGTCAAAGTTGTTATACAATGATGTTGTCGTTGTTGTTGTTAATCATGTTGTCGCATACATAACATATCATGTTTGAAGTTGATGCTCGTTAAGTTGGCTTGGATTGGCAAATATAGTTGAAGGCTTATGCCTTGTTGCTGCCTCTATTAATTGGCAAGTTATTAATTTGGGAGTTCTGCTCCATTGGTACCACATGCATGTGCATAGTAATAAGTCACATTCCATGTTGCATATTTGAGTTGTTTTGTTGATGAATTAATTGTTATATTTTGTTGATATGTTATCATGATTGTTGTTGTTTATAAGTTGTAAAGCAGTGATTTTGCATTAACTGATTCTAATATAATGTTTATCATACGTTCAATTATATTGTTAGATATCTCACCCCTTTTGTTTGAATGTTACCCTGATGTTGGAAAGGTGTAGGTAATCCAGAGTGAAGGCAGTTTACCTTTAGTAGTTCGAGTAGGTGTCATTGATCTGATACATAACACTCGGGGGGATGAATGCTTATGGCTTTATTGTCGTTATTATTTCAGTTGTTGAACTTTATGTTGTTTGTCGTTGAATTCTTGTTATTTGAAGTTGTTTCCGTTGGATAAATATATTACATTCTTATATGTTGACCATTATGATTCTGTTGCGTGGTTTTGAAAGTTGTTAGTTTTTAAAAGATTAATTATCTTGCTGCTGGTTCATCCACGTATATTGTGTTATGTATCTGTAATGAATTCCGTTATTTTAAGTTTAAATTGTAGCATCCTGATTTAGTTGTTGAATTTTTATAACTCTGATTTTTATAATAATTATCGGGTAGAATTGAGGTGTTACAAGTTGGTACCAGAGCAAGTTGGTATGCCCGGCCAAGTTGCCGAGTCGTAGTTTGCCTAACAATCGAGTATTGTTAACTTGAGTTCTAACCGTTGTTTATGCTGTAGAGATAAATTGAGACGGTTGGAAGGAATGATGCTGCACTTGCTACTGCTTTGGAAGAAATGGAGCATGCTATAGAGAATCAGCCGAATGCTGACAGGAATGTTGGATCTCGTAGTTTGGAATGTTTCCAGAGGGAGAATCTACCTATGTTCAAGGGTAAGTACGATCCTGACAGAGCGTTGGATTGGTTGAAAGAGATTGACAGAATCTTTCGAGTGATGGACTGCACTCCAGCGCAGAAGGTTTGGTATGGTACTCACATTCTAGCAGTCAAGGCTGATGACTGATGTCTAGAGATGTGACAGAGGTCGGAAGCTACAGGTGAAAATGTCACTTGGACGGTGTTTCATAGGGAGTTCATGAGGAATTATTTCCATGAAGATGTTTGTGGAAAGAAGGAAATTCAATTTCTTGAGCTGAAGCAAGGGAGTATGTCGGTTGTTGAGTATGCTGCAAAGTTTGTTGAGTTGGCTAAGTTTTACCCCCATTATAGTGAGGCAAATGTTGAGTATTCAAAGTGCATTAGGTTTGAGAACGGGTTGCGCCCAGAGATTAAGAAGGTAGTTGGATACCAGAAGATTCGTGTCTTTTTAGATTTGATTGATAGTTGCAGGATCTATGAAGAGGATAATAATGCTCATTATAAGATTATCAATGAGAAGAGAGGTAAGCACCAACGGAACTATGGTAAGCCTTACAATGCCCAAGCTGGTAAAGGTAAACATAAAGTTGCTCAGGGTCAGAGAACTAGTGGGGGTGATGCTCCTGGTGGTGTAGTTTGTTTAAAATATGGAAATCCTGGTCATAAGAGCAATATGTGTACTGCTGAGGTGAAGAGGTGTTTCCCTTATGGTGAAGAAGGACACACTGGTAGTCAATTTCAGAAACCAAAGAAGGTGCAAACCAGTGGTAAAGTGTTTGCATTGGCTGGGACTCAGACAACTAATGAGGACAGACTCGTCAGAGGTACATGTTTCATTAATAGTACTCCTTTAATTACTATTATTGATATCAGTTCTACTCATTGCTTTATTGCTGATGAATGTGTTGAAATATTGGGTCTTGTGTTATCTTCTATGATTAGAGAGATGGTCGTTGATACTCCAGCAAAGGGGTCAATGACTACTTCTTTTGTGTGCTTAAAGTGCCCGTTGTCGATCTTCGACAAAGACTTTGATGTTGATTTAGTTTGTTTGCCTTTAAGTAGGTTAGATGTGATCTTATGTATGAACTAGTTAGAGCATAACTATGTTCATATTAACTGTTATAACAAGTTTGTGAGGTTTTCTACTCCTGAAGAAGAGGAAGTTGGTATGTTGTCTGCTAGACAGTTGTGGCAGTTGATGCAAGAAAAGGCTCAAATGTTCTCGTTGATGGCGTCGCTATATGTCGAGAATCAAGCTATAATTGTGGAATTGCAAGTGGTGCTTGAATTTCCTAAAGTTTTCCCTGATGAAATTCCTTATGTACCTCCAGAGATATAATTCGAATTTGCTATTGATCTTGTACCTGGTACCAGACCTATTTCTATGGCACCATACAGGATGGATGGATCTGAATTGTCAGAACTAAAGAAGCAATTGGAAGATTTACTTGAGAACAAATTTGTAAGACCAAGTGCATCGTCGTGGGGAGCTCCAGTGTTGCTAGTGAAGAAGAAAGATGGAAGTACGAGGCTTTGTGTTGATTATAGGCAATTGAATAAAGTAACCATTAGGAACAAATATCCGCTTCCAAGAATAGATGAATTGATGGATCAATTGGTGGATGCTCGTGTGTTTAGTAAGATTGATTAAAGGTCGGGCTACCATCAGATTAAATTGAACGATGAAGATATTCAGAAGACGGATTTTAGAACACGTTATAAACATTATGAGTATTCGGTGATGCCTTTCGGTGTTACTAATATTCCAGGAGTATTCATGGAATACATGAATCATATCTTTCATACTTATTTAGATCAATTTGTAGTGGTGCTCATTAACGACATTTTGATTTACTTTAAATCGGAAGAAGAGCATGCAAACTACTTAAGAATAGTATTGCATGTTTTAAAAGATAATAAGTTGTATGCAAAGCTGTCTAAGTGTGAATTTTGGTTAAAGGATGTAAGTTTTCTTGGTCATGTTATCTCAGGTGGTGGCATTGCTGTAGATCCTTCTAAAGTAGATGTTGTGTTGTAATGGGAAACTACAAGTCGGCTACTGAGATTAGAAGCTTTTTGGGATTAGATGGATATTATAGAAGGTTTATCAAAGGTTTTTCTAAGTTGGCACTTCCGTTAACTAAGTTGACTTGTAAAGGTAGAGCTTTTGTGTGGGATGTTCAGTGTGAAGAAAGTTTTGGAGAATTGAAGAAAAGATTGACGTCGGCTCCGATTTTGACATTACCTAACCAAGGAGAACCTTTTTTGGTACATTGTGATTCTTCCAAGATGGGTTTAGGAGGTGTGCTTATGCATAATGAAAATGTGGTTGCTTATGCGTCAAGGCAGTTGAGGACTCATGAAAAGAATTATCCTACGCATGATTCATAACTTGCTACAGTTGTTTTTGTGTTGAAGATTTGGAGGCATTATCTTTATGGTTCTTGATTTGAATTATTTAGCGACCATAAGAGTTTAAAGTATTTATTTTATCATAAGGAATTGAATATGAGACAATGAATATGGTTGGAGTTGTTAAAGGATTACGATTTCGGTTTGAATTATCATCTAGAAAAGGCGAATGTGGTGGCTGATGCGTTAAGTCGAAAGACTTTACATATCTCAGCAATGATGGTTAAAGAGTTGGAGTTAATTGAACAGTTCAGATATATGATCTTAGTTTACAAGGTGACACCGCAGAGTGTTATGTTGGGGATGTTGTAGATTAATAATGAATTTTTGGACAGTATCAAAGAAGCTCAGAAGTTAGATGTGAAATTGGTAGACTCGATGGTTGGAATCGATCAGTCCGAGAATAAAGATTTTAAGTTATTTGCACAAGGTGTGTTGAGATTTTGTAATCGAATTTGTATTCCTGATGATGCGAAGATGAAGAAAGTGATTCTTGAAGAAAGTCATAGAAGCAAGTTGAGCATTCATCCGGGAGCTACAAGAATGTATCATGATTTAAAGAAATTGTTTTTGTGGCCTGGAATGAAGTATGATGTGGCTCGGTTTGTGTATGCATGTTTAACTTGTCAAAAGTCGAAAGTTGAACATCAGAAGCCCGCATGGTTGATGCAATCGTTAGTAGTACCAGAATGGAAATGGTATAGCATTTCAATGGACTTTGTGACGGGAGTAACTAATACTCTAAGAGGACATGATTCGATTTGGGTGATTGTTGATAGGCTTATAAAGTTGGCTCATTTTATTCATATTAACATCAGTTTTTCCCTATCGAGGTTGGCGAAGATTTAACCTAGTGTAAATGTAAAGCTACATGGTGTTCCTTTGTGCATTATGTCGGATAGAGATCCGAGGTTTACTTCTGATTTTTAGAGGTGTTTGAAAGAGGCGTTGGGTTCTAAGTTGAAGTTGAGTTCGGCGTATCATCCTCAGACGGATGGTTAAAATGAAAGGACTATTCAGTCATTAGAAGCTTTGTTGAGAGCATGCGTTCTTGAGCAGGGAGGTTCGTGGGATACTTATCTTCTGTTGATAGAGTTCACATATAATAACAGTTACCATTCTAGTATTGGAATGGCACCTGTGATATGGTGGGAGAACTTACTTTAGGTTTGTGTTTGTGATCACAAAATGTCGCGGTTAGCAAGAGTCACCGCCGACTTTTATTTTATCCAAAAGGAAAGGTAAAATTGCACAGGAAAGACCTTTGAGATGTTTTCTTGAGTTTGGGGGTAGATTATGAAAAGGGAAGGTGCTAGCACCCTTTTCATCCATGGTTTTCCACGGGCTCTTAGTTACTTGCTTAGATAACTTGCTTTGCTTTTGAAATTGTTTGAAATAGTGCTTTTGGTGTGGTTTTGAAAAGTATTTGTAAAAGAGGCCTTTGTTTAGTCAACCTTTGTAATGATTCTCGTTCGTAATAATGTATACAAAGGTGTTTGTCTTTTTGAAAATGTTTTCAAGGTTTTCGAAAGTTATTTTGAAATGTGTGTGTGTTCTTGTTTTTCAAAATAGCAAGGATTTGTTTTGAATTGGAGCAAGTAACTTAGAACTATCTACCTACTCAATTGTCTTTCTTTTACATTTTTTATTCCTTTGATGTTGTTGACCTACCATTGTTTTGGTAGGCAACCCTATCTTTGTATGTTAAACGGGACGGGCGCGGTTCATCGTATAACCATGATAGCAATGTTGCTAGATATCTTGGCATTTTATCCGAGGGACCAAGATCATTTGTTTTTAGGCATCCTTGTCTAGCGTCATCGAGGGACTATGATCTTTTGTTTTTGTTTTGTTTTGCCAAGATACTTTGCATGCATACCATGGCCATTTTAAGGAAACAAAGTGGGTGAAACCCTAAGGTGTGCTTGTGTGCAATTTGTTTTCATTTTACATGCATTTGTTTGTCTTGTATTAGGTCATGTCTATTTGTTTGATTTTTGTCTTTTCATACAAACCCTAATTTTACTAAACATGTATATAATGCGATAAATTGCGTAAAGTAAAACTAAAATATTACAACAATATTATGGGAGGGAGGATACCAGTTTTGAATGGGGGATATTGCTCAAAATAAAACCCTAAGAATTATTACAACCCAATTGAATTATTGTACAAGATAAATAAATATACAAATATTTAAATATGCAAATAAAATGTATTTATGCAAAAATGTCTTGTATTTATTTTATGCATGAGAAAATAAATTATTTAAGTCCTAAAAATAAGAAAAATTATATTGTTATTTTTGAAAGGGTGAAAAACCCTAGTTTTTGATTTAAAAGAAAATTATGTTCTATATTATTTATTTGTCCATTTTTTGTACTAGAAATAACAAATAATATTATTAACAAATATTAAAAAATAAAATATATGTGGAAATAATATTTTATGTGTATGAATAATAAAAATAAAAATGTATGATATTTTAAATGTGTTTACTATTTATTTTAAGAAAATAGATTCTATTTATTCTAAATAATCAATATTTTATGCAAAAAAAAATAGATAAAAAATAAAATAAAATGCAAAAAATTAAGAAAACATTTTTGTGATTTTTTAATGTTCAGAAAAAAATATTAAAGTCAATAAACATAAAATTATGAGAAAACATGCAAAATATAAATATATGCAAAGGGGGATGTGGATATCAAGTCAGGGTGTGTGGAAAGTAGAACAAGCAGGCCCAAGGCGCGCCAGGCCCAGGCAAGGTCGTCACTGTCCTCTAGCCAAACATTTGCGCACGCATCTGCCTCAAACCTGTAACTCTTTGTAGCTTGCATAAAAACAAAAACTTGCAACATAAAAAATGTAGCTTGGAACCTCATGATTCTAATGATATAAAATTCATAATTTAACTCTCAAAGATCAGGGAGAATTTCAGTAGCCCTAATTTCTGACCTAATTTTTTCAGCATGTTCAACATTCAAATTCTCTTAGCTCAGTTAAAATAAATGAAAACTATGCAGATGTATAGCTTCACCATGCTAGAGACTACATTTTTATTTCACAAATCGTGGCTTGAGGATGCCTAAATAGAGAGATAAAGTTTTGAAAAATACCTCCTTCAGCTGGATTTGGATATGGAAATGTGGGGACTTTGAGTGAGGCCTGAGGATCGTGTGAGCTTCCTTGAAGTTCCCTCAAGTTATTCCAATGCTTAGCTGGCTTTGTGGATGGCTGAAACTCCCTATAAAAGTCAAGCTGCAACCTTCCAAAATGAAAATGGAAATGTCTGAAATAGGGGTTACAGTTGCAGTGCAAAGGCTTGGATGGTTTAGGTAGGATGTATGGAAGATGTTTGAAGTATTACAAGGCAAAACGCACGAGCAAATTTTGAGTTGGCAAGGGTTTTGCCGAAACTGCAAGTTTGGGATGAAAAATCGTGTTTTTGTGTTTGAGCATGCTTTGGTTGCTATAAATTCGTGTTTCTGCTTGAGACAAGTTTGTGAAGTTATCTAGAATGAAGCCAAAACCTCTCTTTAACAGATGTGCAAGCTCTGACTTCTTTTGCAACCTTTCTTGTATTTGAAGAAAAGTGACAAGACTTATGCACCATGCTTGTACTAGCTATCTCAAGGGCTGATAATAGTTGACATGCTTTGCTTAATTCCTGTGGAATTTGTCTGCACCAAAAGAACAAGTCCAAGGCTCAAGGCTGATAAAGTTGAAAAAGCTTGCTTTATCAAAATGGCATTGTGCCCTTTATGCCATTTATGGATTGAACTCTTGTACAATCCTCAAAAGGTAAAAATAAAGCCATTATCCATTGAGCTAGCATTTAATTATGGAGTGTAGCAGGGATTTAGGACCTGTAATGCAAGGTACAAGCATGCTTGATCAGATTTGCGACTTGATGCATTGTAAAAAATGGCTTGAACAAAAGTGACAAAATTCCATTTTCTCTTCTTCGATTCTCCCTAACCACAAATGATCTTGGAGAGTTATTGGACATTTTAGAAAGCTTGAAACATTCTCTACAATCCATCTTTGAAATGAAACTTGAGATTCCTCTTGGAACTAGGTGAAAAGTTGCCATGAAGTTAGGTCAAAAACCTGCCTAAACTAGGGAAAAATTTCAATAAGTTATTTAGTTTATGGACCCCTATTCACAAAATCATAAATTGATATCCAAGAATATTTTGGGAAAACTTTGTGAATCAAAGTTGTATGACTACAACTTTCATGTTGGATGTTTTCTTTGAATCCAATTTCATCATGGTGAAAAAGTTGAGAAAAAATAAGAAATTTTCCATACTTAGAAAAATTGTAAGTTGTGAAAAATTTCAAATTAAAACCCTAATTTGCAATTTTAGGTTTCTTGGCCAAAAAGTTTCACATTTTGACATATCTTGATGAATTATGACCCTTGGCACTTGATTTTGACCAAAAAGTCAAAGTTTGACTTTTCAGTGTACAGTTGATTTTTGATCAGTTGACTGGAAAATTCATCTGTCAATCCTATGTACTTGAGATCTTTTGAACCTTTTGGTTAGGTAAAGATGATTCCATTGGATCATTGAAACCATTTTTGAACTCAATTGGCCATTGTCTAGGTTAAAAATCAGAAATTGCCCTTCTTCAGTCAAAACCCTAATTTTGACCATTTCGCCCTTTTGATGATCTGATTAAATTTCTTGAGGAGTTGTGATCCAAACTTGATCAAATGGTTCATATGTGTCTATAATGTTGATGTGGGTAAAAAATTATGAGTTTTGACTGTAAATTAGCCATGGTTGACTTTTTCCCCAATACAACTGATTTTTAGGTCAGCTGTCCAATTGATTGGTCAAAAATGTGATTCAAGGCTTGAAACTTTGTATGAGGAATCTTAGAGGTCCAACATGATGTATGAAAGTCACATGAATCATTGGTAGTCCAAAAATCCTTGTGCAAACTCAAACCCTAATTTCAGGTCATCAGTGCAAGAGGAGGTGTTTTGAGCTGACAAACCCTAATCTTGTCTTCAGTCCAAGAAGTCTTGTGAGGAAAACCTTGATATATGGGATGGAAAATTTTGGGGTACAATAGCACCTTTTGAAGAATGGTATGATCAGAGATGTAGAACCCCTTTATGTTGGCATGAATTTGGAGAAAGTGTAGTGCTTGGACCTGAAATTGTTCGAGAGACTACTGAGAAGGTGAAGTTAATTCAAGAAAAGATGAAAGCTTCCCAAAGTAGAAATAAGAGTTATCATGACAAGTGAAGGAAAGATTTAGAATTTCAAGCAGGTGACCATGTGTTTTTGAGAGTTACACCTGTGACTGGTGTTGGGCGAGCGTTGAAGTCAAGAAGCTCACTCCTTGTTTTATTGGTTTGTATCAGATTTTCGACAGAGTTTGAAATATTTCTTATTGAGTGGCTTTACTGCCTAATGTTTCGAATTTGGATGATGTGTTCCATGTGTCACAACTCTGGAAGTATATTTCAGATCCGTCTCATGTGATTCATATGGATGATGTGCAAGTACGAGATAATCTGACTATGGAGGCGATACTTGTATGAATCGTGGATCGTGAAATCAAGATTCTAATAGGAAAAGAGATTTCTTTGGTGAAAGTATTCTGGGTAGGAGCTTCCGGAGAAATTATAACGTGGGATTTGGAGAGCAAGATGAGGGACCCCTATCCTGAGTTGTTTGAACAAGGTAAATATTCGAGGATGAAAATATTCTAAGTGGGGGGAGAGTTGTAACACCCGTTTATTTAATTAATTATATAATTAAGTATTTTTGATTAATTGTGAATTATTTGTTAAAATCATTTACATGTTGTGTTATGTTGTGAGTTGTTGACATAAGTTGCGGTGTTGTTATTAGTTGGTTAAATTAGTTGATTAATAATATCTGTAATAATATTAGAATTGTATAATATTAACAATATTAGTTGTTGGGCTTGTTTTGGTGATAGACGCAGTATAAAGGGGGGTGAATATTAGGCCCAATAGAAATAATAATATATTATTAGTTTAAGTTTAATAATAGAAATTAGGTTAATTAAAAAGGGTTAAGAGAAAGAGTAGAGGAAAGTGTTGTATGTGAGAAGTTACAGAGATAAGGAGAAGAGGCACAAGGCTAGGTTCGATCAGAAAATCGTAGAGTGACCTTCAATCCAAGGTAAGGGTGGGGTTCTAACTCTATAATTGAGTATATGATTAATATTATGTGGGAATTGGGTTGTGTAAAAAATTGATGCTGTGTGTAATTGTTGTATGAACAAATTGTTGTTTGGTATATGTGATAATCGTGCTAACATTGCAGTGATTCAATCAATGAATCAAGTGTTGAAAATTATCATGTATTGATGTGATATAGTTGTTATGTTGCTGTAAACACGTGTAGTGTTGGTCTGAGATCATGGGAAGGGAAGGAACTACTAATCACAGGAAATTTTTTGACAAAGTTGCAGAACTAGGAGGAATATGGACGGTGTGTCGAGCGACACATGTATGATAGTGAAGGGTGCCGACCGACACCATGTGAAGAAAAGTGTGCCAGGGGAACATAAAAGTGCGTTGAGGGGCACATAGAAGGGTTCTGAGGGGCACATAGTAGTGTGCCGAGGGGCACGTACTCATAAGCCCAAATTCCTTTTGTGTTGTTGTCTACTATTGTGTCTGCTAATTTAATAATAATTGGTCATTGATTTTTATCACAGAAGCAATGAATTATAGGTAGCAGAGATTAAGTAATAGTAGTAGATATTTAGTAGGTAAGTTTAATAAGTTACAAAATTAGTAACTGGTATGATTTTAGTTGCAGAACTAGTAGAAAATAACATAAACATTAGTAACTAAAATATAGTAGCAGTAGTGATAATTCAGGTAGAAGGAAAATAATAGCTTCATTAATTTAGCAGAAAACTATTAATAAGCCTTATCAGCAGAATGAAGAAGTGAAAAACACAAGAAGGGGGGGTTGAATTGTAAAACTGAAAATCAATGCAATGAACAAGATATTTTTATCCTGGTTCGTTTGATCTCAAACTACTCCAGTCCACCCGTCAAGGTGATTTCGCCTCTCTCCAACGAGGTCTTAATCCACTATATTCAACTGAATATTACAAACTACTTTAACAACTGCTAAAGCCTTCTTGATGCAAACCACAACCCGGTTTGTCAAGGAAACACTTTCTTACAAAGAAGATAAATCTAGGTGTGAATGTTTTCTACAAAACTGTATCACAACTGTGATGTATACACAACTTAAGCTTATGAAACTAGATTGCTAAACAATGATTGAGTAAGGATATATGTAGCGTTTAGCAAACTAATAGAAGGAAGATTATGATTAGCTTTTAGGCGTGTAAAATGTTGGAGAGCATTAGCCAATTCAATCTTCATATTCTTGTTTATATAGCACTGAGATTATTGAACGTTGGAGCAATATTCTTGATTCAATGCTAATAACAAACTTTCCTTATCAAGCAGATCTTGTCTGGAATGAGGCCGTTGGTAATAATTTGCTTTCAATGCATAGTACCGTTGCTTACTTAATGCATGTTCTGGCTTGGCTCATTCTGACTTTGCTTAACTACTGATGAACTGTTGTTTTCTTTATCAGAGTGTTGAGCGCAGTTCTGTTCATCAAGCTTCAGCATACACGTGAGTTAATCTTCTGATTCTGGTATTCTGATATAGCAACTTCTGATGCTGATGTCAAGAACCAATATTCTGATGCTGATTAAGTGTGCTCTTGCTGATACCTATCAGAGTTTCTGCAAAGCAAAACGTAATATTTTTAGGTAGAAAATAGTTCATACATGAATCATATAAATAATATATCTTTTCATTTTGTTATCATCAAAACATAAACATAGGGTAGTAGATTCAAACTTTGTTCTAATAATCTCCCCCTTTTTGATGATGACAAAAACTAGATATTTTTCAATTAAAAATAACGTGAAAAAGTATCAGAGGTAACTAAATGATAAGATGTATCAGAGTAAGAGGTTATCAAAGATAAGGGATAAGAGTTGAGAGATGCTCTCCCTGAGTTTATTGCTTCACTTTTTAATTCCAAGAGTTCTTCAGGATCAGATTTTTATTGCCTTTCTTTGAACATCAGATTCTCAGAGTTTTGACTATCAAAAGCTTTAGATCAGCATATCAGAGCAGATCTTCAGATCAGCGTATCAAAGCTTTTCTTGTCATAGCTTTGCTTTGGGTCAGAGTATCAGAGCTTTAGTCTTCAGAGTATCATGGAGCTTTCTTGTACCTGTAGACTTAAGCAAAACAGAAAACATATAGTATATCAGAGTTAGAATGTTCGAGAATTTCTGTCTTAGTAATCCGTTATTATTTAAAATATCATTCTTGTTCTCCCCCTTTTTTGTCAGCAATCAAAAAGTGTAAGTGATGTGCTAAAACATTTAGAGCAGAAAAACTTGTCATATTAAAAGGTTCGGAATCAAACAAAATAGTACAACAGATAATCAAAGAAAACATGAAAATGACATGAATGAAAAACTAAGGTTGGGGAGGAAGGCGTGTGAACAGGTTCTCCAGCATGGCTTTGATCTGATCAGCAGTCTCATTCTGCTTGTGTACCATGTTGACAACTGTGTCTATCTTGCTATCCTGCACATCCATCCTTTCTTTCATCTTCTGGTCATTTTCATGCATCCTTTGCTGCAGACGCATGTCATTCAGCTTCAGCTCTTCCGGAGTCTGCCTGTCCAAGGCAGCTTGAGAAACATCAGAAGTAGGGAGCTTCTGAGAGCTTTCTGCAACATCTTCTGCTTGACTTTCTTCAGCTTGAATAGTCTTGTCTTCTTCTGGTTGCACCTTTGAAGCTAGCTGTTTCTCAGACCATGGCTCACTATCCAGAGGGAGCACGTCTTCTTGTGGCAGCTGTCTTTCAACTTCCTTCAGCAGCTTGCTGAAGTTCTGTTGTGCCTGCTCATAGTTGATGTCCTGCAACTCGAGGGCTTCAGCACGTACCCAAATTCTGAATTGTGACCAGAGCTGGTCAGAGGCAGCTGGGTCAATCATTCTAGGACAGACTTGCTTCAGAGAAGCAATCCACTGCTGCAAACCTGTTTCAGAATTCATAATACCAGAGCCAACATCTGGTTGTTTTGGTTTTGGAATGGCTATTTTATTTTTCAGATCAGCAAGACGGTCAAGGATTGTTAAGTCTATGAAGGTCCTGCTGGGGTTTTCGGTGGTTTGCTTTGGAGCAGTTTGTTTTGGAGATGGAGTGGGAGAATCAGAGATAATGATTGGACTGTTTGGGGTTTTGGGAGTATTTGGTGGTGTAGATTCTGGTGAGGATGGCAACTGGGCCATTGTGACTGTTGTTCCACATGGCAGCTGGATTGCCAGAGGTGATGGTTGAGGTGAATGAGGTTCAGAAGGTGGAGGAGTTGGAGTTTTTGAGTGATGAAACTCAGGTTGAGGTGATGGTGGATGAATTTCTGGTTGAGGAGAGGGAGACGGAATTGCTGGTTGTGGAGAAGTTGTTGGAATTTCTGGTTGTTCAGGGATAAGAGGTTCTTCTGGAATGGATGAGAGAGGTTGTTCTGGTTGTGGAGAAGGGACAATTTGTGGTTCAGAGTTTGGATTAATGGAGGAGTGATCAGAAGTGTGTTGATCAATGTCAGACAACACTTTGTCAATTACTGATGTTGTTGAGATTGTTGGTTTGGGATGTTTGGTTCGGGGTCTTCTGAGTTGTAATGCCTCAGAAGGGTCATCTTCTGGTTCAGTTTCATCTATTGTTGGGATGGGGATTGAGATTCTATGAGAGGTTGGCGGTGGAATTGATGCTGGAATAGTAGAAGAACTTAAAACAGAAGCAGCAGATAAATTACCTCTTTTCTTGGGTGTCTGCTGGGATGATCCTTCTGAAGGTGCCTTCCTTTTCTTCGTCTTCTTCAGTGTCACTTCTGGTTGAGGTTGGTGCAGATCTTTGATCTTCAGATTGGGATCTGTACCATCAGCTTTGCACGCGTCCAGATATCTGACAACTACCACTGGCTTGGATTCTATCTCAGAAAATAAAGGAAAGTCACTCAGTGAGACTCTTCTGCTGGTGATATCAGCAATAGGAGTAGCGCTGGGTTCCTTTTTGATATTCTCTATCAACTTCATTTTCTTCAAGTTCTTCGTGTTCAGAGGCTTCCCAACCGTTGGTTCAATGGTGCTTAACTCTTGAGCTTCTATCAGATGCTCTATCAGCCTATTCTCAGTCAGAATATCTGATATCAACCTTCCAAAGGGTATCCAATCCCTCTTTGTTTTTTCTTCTTCCCTGGTTTCCTTCACGCTTGTTCTGAGGTGATTAAACAGAAGATGAGCCAAGTTGATTTTTACCTTCTGATTGATAAAGTAGATCAGAAACTGCTGATCTACATTTATGTAATCAGGGGAACTAGTTGGCTTCCTATGATTAAAACACCCCAGAATTATCTTTGCCCAAACTCTGTGATGATCCTTTAGATCTTTGATCTTGCTGTTGGGCACCCCATGGGTTAAAATCCTTTCTGCTATGATGCCCACGTCAGCACATCTCTCAGCCATATCAATACAGCGGACGCCACCGCCACTGTAACCAATTAACCTTGCTATGTGATCCTCAGTGATCACAATCTTCTTCCCCATAATGTAGGAGGTGACTTGATGCGTTGAAGCCGTTGCATGAATCTAGAACTCCTTGACTAACATAGGGAATGTTGATCCAACCAACCTGTCAAAATACCTTTCCCATTTCTGTGCCCTAACTTCTTCTGTTAAATCAAAACCGTTTTCCTTCAGACTTCCAAAAGCAATGATCAATTCAGATAACACTTCAAGATTCTTCACAGGAGTGAGGAGTGTTCTGAATGGCACTTGATACTAATCAGATGATGCTTTCTTCTGAGAACCTGCAGAAGCACTGCTGGAGGTTGCCATGTTCACACTTAGGGATTTTGAGAAAAACTGAGAAAAAGAGTTTGCAAGAGATGAACACAGAAAAATGCAGAGAATACTTTGAGAGATAATGAGAAACTGTAAAAGATGAAAGTGAGAGGTTTAACGTGTTTAAATAGGGTTCAGAATATTTTGAAATTGTAAATGTTTTCAATAAAGAGGAATAAAATCATGATTACGTTTTAAAAACATGATTACTTTCATTTAATGCTTGCTGATTTTGGGGGATTTGAGAAAGATACTTAAAACGGTTACCAGACATGTGTCTCAATGCACCCAATCAGCGTTTTGCCTTCTCATAAGCGTGCACGCATTCTGCTTCAGAGATTTGCTGATGATTGGATGACACTTTTTTGATGTAGTGATCAGCACGTCTGTCTTTGAGCTTAGACTCTCAGATCTTTAGACTTGCATCTGATACAATCTGCATGTTCTATCTTTCTGAAAAGAGATTGATCAGAAGTTCACAGTAAAACAAATACATTCTGAAGATAAATATATGGAATTAAAACATTTTCACTCTGGGCAGATTTTCATGTTGAGATGTTTCAGAATGAAATTGAACCTATCTTCAGAAAGGGGTTTAGTGAAGATATCAGCCCATTGATGGTCTGTATCTATAAATTTTAAGTTCAAAATTCCTTTCTGAATATAGTCCCTAATGAAATGATGTTTTATTTCTATATGCTTAGCTCTAGAATGTAAAATGGGATTCTTACTTAAGCAAATAACAGAAATATTGTCACAGAGTATAGGAATGTTACTCTCAAAAATCTGGAAGTCTTCAAGCTGACTTTTCATCCGGAGCATTTGTGTGCTACATCCTGCTGCTGCTATGTACTCAGCTTCTGCTGTTGATAGCGCAATTGTTGATTGCCTTTTGCTGGACCAAGAGATCAGATTTTCTCCCAGAAACTGGCAGCTTCCAGAAGTACTTTTACGCTCCACTCTGTCTCCAGCAAAGTCATCATCGCAGTAGCCTACTAAACTGTAATCACTAGATTTTCTATAAAACAAACTCAGATTAGTAGTACCTTTCAGATACTTGAAAATTCGCTTAACAGCTGTTAAGTGAGATTCTCTAGGATCTGATTGGAATCTAGCACAAATACAAACGCTGAATAATATATCAGGTCTTGAAGCAGTCAGATAAAGGAGAGAACCAATCATACCTCTGTAGACTTTCTGTTCTACATTTTTGCTTACCTCTTCTCTTTCCAGAATGCACGTGGGATGCATTGGAATTTTTGATGGCTTACATTCTGAGAGGTCAAATTTCTTCAGAAGATCTCTGATGTATTTGCTCTAATTAATGTAAGTTCCCTCTGGAGTTTGATTGATCTGAATTCCTAGAAAGAATTTCAGTTCCCCCATGAGGCTCATCTCAAATTCTGCCTGCATACACTTAGCAAATTTTCTTCCAAGAGAAGGATTAGTAGAACCAAAAATAATATCATCAACGTAAATTTGACAGACTAAGATGTCATTCTTAACTGATTTACAGAATAAGGTAGTGTCCACCTTCCCTCTGGTGAATTCATTTTCTAATAGAAAGTTACTTAGCCTTTCATACCAAGCTCTGGGAGCTTGTTTCAGACCATATAGTGACTTCTTTAGTTTGAAAACATGTTCTGGATGTTTTGTATTTTCAAAACCAGGGGGTTGGTGCACATAAACCTCTTCTTCTATATAACCGTTTAAGAATGCACTCTTGACATCCATCTGATACAGAGTGATGCCTCTATTAACAGCAAATGAAATTAAAAGTCTGATAGATTCTAACCTGGCGACTGGAGCAAAGGTTTCTGTATAGTCTATCCCCTCTTGCTGACTATAACCTTGTGCAACCAGTCGTTCCTTGTTTCTGATGACTTCACCTTGTTCATTTAGCTTGTTTCTGAAGACCCATCTTGTTCCAATGACGTTGAATCCTTTTGGTATGGGAACAAGATCCCATACGTCATTTCTGGTGAATTGATTCAGCTCTTCTTGCATTGCCAGAATCCAGTCATTATCCAGAAGTGATTCATCAATAGAAGAAGGTTCAATCAGAGACACAAGTCCCATGAGGGTTTCTTCAGAGTTTCTGAAGCTTGCTCTTGTTCTGATTGGATCTTCCTTTCTTCCTAAGATAGTCTCTTCTGGGTGATCCAAGCTGCTTCTAGGTAATTTCTTCTGAGGTTGATCAGCAGCTGTTGTAGGATTGCTAGCAGTGCTCATTTCAGACGTTGAAGGAGTGTCTGTGTTGAGAGCTTCTGATGACTTGTCTTCAGAACCTGTAAATTCAATTTACATACCTGCAAAAACTTCATTCTGCTTTGACTTTTCAGAGTCAAGCTTATCATCAAAACGAACAATGATTGATTCTTCCACAATCTGTGTTTCTGTATTGTATACTCTGTACCCTCTTGAGCGTTTAGAGTATCCTAACATAATACACTTCTGTGCTTTAGAGTCAAACTTGTTCAAATAATTCTTCGTATTTAACATAAAACAGGTACATCCAAATGGATGAAAATATGAAATGTTGGGCTTTCTGTTCTTCCACAATTCATATGGAGTCTTTTCCAGAATAGGTCTTATTGAGATTCTATTCTGAATGTAGCACGCTGTGTTTATCGCCTCTGCCCAGAAGATCTTAGCAACGTTTGTCTCATTGATCATGGTTCTGGTCATTTCTTGCAATGTTCTGTTCTTTTGTTCTACAACTCCATTTTGTTGGGGAGTTCTAGGACAAGAGAAATCATGCAGAATGCCTCTGTCATTAAAGAATGACTCAAAATCTTTGTTTTCAAATTCTCCACCATGATCACTTCTGACTTTAGCGATTCTAAGATCCTTTTCATTCTGAACTTGGTTACAGAAGGTAACAAACATAGAGTGTGACTCGTCCTTGTGTCTTAAGAACTTTACCCATGTCCACCTGCTATAGTCATCTACGATTACTAACCCATACTTCTTGCCACTGACTGAAGCAGTTTTAACTGGTCCAAATAAGTCAATGTGCAGAAGTTCTAATGGCTTAGAGGTAGAAACAACATTTTTAGATTTAAAAGAAGGTTTTGCAAACTTGCCTTTCTGACATGCTTCACACAGAGCATCTGAATTGAACTTCAAATTAGGAAGTCCTCTGACCAGATTGAGTTTGTTAATCTGAGATATTCTTCTCATACTAACATGCCCCAATCTTCTGTGCCAGATCCACTGCTCGTTGTTGACAGACAGAAGGCACTTTACATTCTGACTTTTTAGTTCATAAAGTTTGATTTTGTAAATGTTGTTTTTCCTCTTACCATTAAACAGGATAGTCCCATCTTTCTGACTAACAGCTTTACATGATTTTTGATTAAAGATTATATCATAACCGTTATCACTTAATTGACTTATGGATAACAGATTATGCATTAATCCATCTACTAGCAGAACATTATTAATAGAGGGAAGATTTCCATTACCTACAGTTTCAGGGCCAATTATCTTTCCCCTCTGATTGCCTCCAAAGCCAACGTGGCCTCCAGGCTTAAGTTCCAGGCTTTGGAACATATGCCTTCTTCCCGTCATGTGTCGCGAGCAGCCAGAGTCCAGGTACCATGACTGGTGTTTCTGACTTGCTGCTAAAGATATCTGCAACATGTATTATTTTATCCTTAGGTACCCAGATTTTCTTGGGTCCTGATTTGTTAGTTTTACCAAAACTCTGGTTGAATTTTGGTTTCACAGAGTACTTACTGCTAGTGTATTTAATATCATGTGTGTGACCATACACAAAATGTGAATTCAGAGGAGTGTGTTTAATGGTTAAGTCCATGACATTCTTTGGTGTAGGAACCTTACCTTGGTATCCTATTCCTTTCCTGCCGTTTCTGCTAACTCCATAGATCATTGAAGCCATTTTGCTTCTATCTATGCTTTTAGTAAGGAACTTCTGGAAACTGTGATCATACTCCTTGATGATCTCATCAGCGTTGCTGGGAGTTTCAGAAATTGGTTCCTTCTGAGAGTTTTGTAAAGTGTTTTCTAATTTTGAAATCTTATTCCTCAGCTCAGAATTCTCCAATTTGAGACTCTCAGTCTTATTAGAGTCAGATTCAAGATTCCTTTTCAGGTCTCTGAATTTAACTCTAATTTGCTGATACCTTTCCAGGATTTCATTAAGGCTTTCAGCAAGTTTAGCCTTGGTAAAATTAACAGCAAAGTTAGGAAATACCTCTTTAGTGTCTGATTCAGAAGCTTCACTATCTTCTGAAATGTTAGCCATGAGAGCTATGTTTGCCCTCTCATCATCTGATTCTGAGTCAGCTTCAGACGAGTCAGAGTCATCCCATGTAGCCATGAGACTTTTCTTATTTTCTCTTCCAAACTTCTTTTTGGGCTTTTCCCTCTGAAGCTTTGGGCAGTCACTCTTGTAGTGTCCTTGCTCATTGCACTCATAGCAGATGATGTCCTTGGTGTTTGGCTTTTTGCTACTTGAGGAGCCTTCAGATCTTCTGTATCCAGAGGAAGAATCTGTCCTTCTGTATCTGGAAGAGCACTCGTTCTGATCAGATCTTCTGGGATTCCTGAACTTCCTTTGCCTCTGCTTCCACAGTTGATTTACTCTTCTGGAGAGGAGGGAGAGTTCGTCTTCTTCTGATGAGGATCCATCAGATGTTTCTTCAACTGCCTGCAAAACTTTAGAATCAGATTTTTTGTTAGATTTTAATGCTAAAGGCTTACCTTGTTTCTGAGGCTCGTCAGCTTCTAGCTCTATCTCATGACTTCTGAGGGAGCTGATAAGTTCCTCCAGAGTGATTTTGTTGAGATCTTTTGCTAGCTTCAGAGCTGTAACCATTGGTCTCCACTGCTTGGGTAAACTTCTGATGATTTTCTTGACATGGTCAGCAGTAGAGTATCCTTTGTCCAGAACCTTAAGACCAGCTACCAGAATCTGGAATCTTGAGAACATTGTTTCAATGGATTCAGATTCTTCCATTTTGAACGCATCATACTTCTGAATGAGCGCCAGAGCTTTAGTTTCTTTGACCTGAACGTTGCCCTCATGCGTCATTCTGAGTGAGTCAAAAATGTTCTTTGCTGTGTCTCTGTTGGAGATCTTTTCATATTCAGTATAGGAGATGGCACTGAGAAGGATGGTTCTGGCCTTGTGGTGATTCTTGAAGTCACGATTTTGTTGGTCAGACATTGTTTTTCTATCAATCTTCTGACCGCTTGCATTCACAGGGTGCGTGTATCCATCTGTCACCATATCCCACAGATCAGCATCATGTGCCAGAAAGAAGCTTTCAATTCTGTCTTTCCAGTAATCAAAGTTTTCTCCATCAAAGACTGGAGGTTTGCCGCTGAATCTGTCTCTGTCCTCATGGTTGTCATTGCTGGTGTGAGAATAGTTTCCTGCCATTGTGTTTTTCTGACGCTGGATCTTGTACTGACACGGTTAAGTGTTTTAGCTCAGAACCAGGCGCTCTGATGCCAATTGAAGAAGTGAAAAACACAAGAAGGGGGGGTTGAATTGTAAAACTGAAAATCAATGCAATGAAAAAGATATTTTTATCCTGGTTCGTTTGATCTCAAACTACTCCAGTCCACCCGTCAAGGTGATTTCGCCTCTCTCCAACGAGGTCTTAATCCACTATATTCAACTGAATATTACGAACTGCTTTAACAACTGCTAAAGCCTTCTTGATGCAAACCACAACCCGGTTTGTCAAGGAAACACTTTCTTACAAAGAAGATAAATCTAGGTGTAAATGTTTTCTACAAAACTGTATCACAACTGTGATGTATACACAACTTAAGCTTATGAAACTAGATTGCTAAACAATGATTGAGTAAGGATATATGTAGCGTTTAGCAAACTGAGAGAAGGAATATTATGATTAGCTTTTAGGCGTGTAAAATGTTGGAGAGCATTAGCCAATTCAATCTTCATATTCTTGTTTATATAGAAGTGAGATTGTTGAACGTTGGAGCAATATTCTTGATTCAATGCTAATAACAAACTTTCCTTATCAAGCAGATCTTGTCTGGAATGAGGCTGTTGGTAATAATTTGCTTTCAATGCACAGTACCGTTGCTTACTTAATGCATGTTCTGGCTTGGCTCATTCGGACTCTGCTTAACTGCTGATGAACTATTGTTTTCTTTATCAGAGTGTTGAGTGCAGTTCTGTTCATCAAGCTTCAGCATACACGTGAGTTAATCTTCTGATTCTGGTATTCTGATATAGCAACTTCTGATGCTGATGTCAAGAACCAATATTTTGATGCTGATTAAGTGTGCTCTTGCTGATACCTATCAGAGTTTCTGCAAAGCAAAACGTAATATTTTTAGGTAGCAAATAGTTCATACATGAATCATATAAATAATATATCTTTTCATTTTGTTATCATCAAAACTTAAACATAGGGTAGTAGATTCAAACTTTGTTATAACACAGAATACTTTAGTAGAAGCATTTTACTAGGACCGTGTTGATAACAGTATTGGCATGTGTAAGTTGTTGTGTTGTTATTATTAAGTGTTGAAGTTGCAGGTGATGAATTTTGTTTGTGGCCTCTATTGATTGGCAATTATTTAGTTGTAGGCTTATGGCCAAAGTTGTTATATGTGGATGTTGTCGTTGTTGTTGTTAATCATATTGTCGCATACATAGTATATCATGTTACAATCTGATGCTCGTAAAGTTGGTCTAGATTGGCAAATATAAAGTTGAAGGCTTATGCCTTGTTGCTGCCTCTACTAATTGGAAAATTATTAAGTTTGGAGTTATGCTCCATTGGTACCACATGCATGTGCATAGTAATAATTCGCATTCCACGTTGCATATTTGAGTTGTTTTGTTGATGAATTAATCGTTATATTTTGTTAATATGTTGTCGTGATTGATGTTGTTTATAAGTTGTGAAGCATGATTTTGTATGAACTGATTCTAATATAATGTTTATCACGCATTCAATTATATTGTTAAACATCTCACCCCTTCTGTTTGAATGTTACCCCGATGTTGGTAACATGTAGGTAATCCAGAGTGAAAGTGGTTTACCTTCAGTAGTTCGAGTCGGTGTCATTGTTCTGATATGTAACACTCGGGGGGATGAACGCTTGTGGCTTTATTGTCGTTTTTATTTCAGTTGTTGAACTTTATGTTGTTTTTCATTGAATGCTTGTTATTTGAAGTTGTTTCAGTTGGATAAAGATGTTACATTCTTATATGTTGAACATTATGATTACGCTGCGTGGTTATGAAAGTTGTTAGTTTTTAAAAGATTAATTATGTTGCTGTTGGTTCATCCAAGTTTAATGTGTTATGTATATGTAATGAATGTCGTTGTTTTAAGTCCAAATTGTAGCATCCTAATTTAGTTGTTGAATTTTTATAACTCTGATTTTTATAATAATTGTAGGGTAGAATTGGGGTGTTACATCGTGCACGCCAAGAACAACAACTCCATTTTTTATTCTGTAAATCCTTCATTTCTCAGCCATTTTAAGAAATGTAAACATTAAATTTTCTTGATTTTTCACCAAGAATTCAACCATATAACTTTCAGAAGCTAATGATCAAAGACTAAGATGAATTTTATTTGGTACCAAAAATATGATCTAATTAGTTAGAGATCAAATTCCCATCACACAAGAAATATAAATGAAAATTAAAGGCATGGTTAGCTTCATAGACATGATATCTACATTTTTTCTTTAGAAAGCAAGTGCAAATGATGCTTGTATCAAGATATCATTGTTGTACCCCAATTTTTGCCCCTAAGATTCCCCTATCATATCATATCAACTCGATCATTACAAGATCACATTAGGGTTGGTTATTCCTCTTTTTTCTATCTCCTATCTTTAAGTTTTCTCTTGAGGAATCTCCAAGCACCGTAGTTGTGTATTTTGTATATGTGTTGTTGACTAACTTCTAATAAAAAAAAATGTTTTTCATTGTCTTTGTATATTTGTGTTTTGTAGGTACCGAGTCAAAGAATCTAACAAATAAGCTTTTCATGTATTATTTCCCTAAAATATCTATTTGCAAAGAAAAATAATTTTAAAAAAAATAATATTTTTCACTGTACAATTGATTGCTCTTAGAGTGAAATCGATTTCAAAGAGTGCATTTGGCGCAATATTTGAAAAAAAACACTGAAATTGATTACTCCCAGAGTGCAATCGATTGCACATAGTGAAATTTTGAAAAAAAAAATAGAAATTTCAAGCTTGTCATTTTTTTGGCTCCAATTTTTCTAAATTTTTGAAAGATATATCATTAGTTAAAATTTTGGCTCCAATTTTTCTTCATTTTTGAAAGATATATCATTAATTCAAATTTTGGCTCCAAGAATTAATTACCAAGCCTAATTTCATTTCCCAAACCTAACTCCAAAACACCACTAATCTCAAGCCTAAACTCTATAAATAGAGCCCTCTTTCATTTAAATCTCAAGCTTTTGATAGCCAAATTCACTTTCCTAAAAAATCTCTCAATTCCCTCCATCTACCAAATTCACTCAAAGCTCCATTTTCAAAAAAAAATTAGTAAGCTTTGCCTTGAAGCTTACTAATCTTTGAGCTAAACCTTCATCCAAACACTTTTTCTTCATCAATTCTCTACATCTAAGCTTGGGAAATTGACTCTTGGGGCTGAATTGAAGCAAATTCTTGAAGTTGTTTTGATAATTCTCTAGATCTACCTTTGGTAAGTTGGATTTTTCATCTTTCACAATGTGATCTCTTCTTGATCTTTGGGTTTGATTCATTGAGAATTGTTTTTGATTCCATTGGTGCTATTTTCTCATAATTTGATGGAATTTTCGTGCTCACATGACTTCATGATCATAAGGTGTTTGATGGAAAGTTTGAACAAGAATTTGGCCTTTTAAAATGTGGTTTTTCTGTTTTTAACAGGGTGCAATCGATTGTTGTCATAGTGCAAACGATTGTCCCAGAATAAATTCAATTTTTTGAAAAAAATGCACTAATGCAATCGATTTCTGCCAGAGTGCAATCAATAGTAACAGTGACAAAATGCTTTTTCTGCCTTGTTTTAGGGCTGTTTTGATCCATCTATCTTTTTCTACTCACTCCTTTTAATTGTTGATTTAGATTGCAATTTCAAATGTCCAATTTCTCTTTAAATTCAATGGATTTTGGGTGTAGATGAAGTTGGATAAATGTTCATTAATTAAGATCTATCAAAGAGTGAGTTATTTAATTCATTTTTAGTTCTTTAGATTAATGATATGTTTAGTACTTTAATCCATTAAGATGAGTGATTGAATTTAAAGATGAAGGAAATTTGAGGTAGTGATCCAAATTAGCTTATCATTCCCCTCCCTCTTCAACTTACCCCTTTCTTTTTTATTTGTGCTACATGTTAAGGAATAATGATCTATATATCATTTATCCAAACATGAAATACACAAATTGCTATTGACCAACCTCAAAATAGGTGCGACTTCTACATAAGTCCACTTACGATTGCTTAACATAGCGCTAAATTTTTTCTCGATTCGAGAAAATGATCATTCGTGGCCCAAACTTATGTTTGCAAGCCCAAGTATGTTAATTTTAACCCTTTGATCCAATAACCTTGAGATTCATTGTTAGGAGGCTTTGGTTCTACCAATCCTCAAATGGATCTTCATCAATTTTGGTCAACGCTGATCACTTAATTATTGTTGATCATTAAATGTTGCTTTGAGGATTATTAGATGGATGATATACTTGACAAAAAGCAAATGCAAATTGTTGTTGAGAGACTTTGGTTCTACCAATCCTCTAATGAGTTCCAAATGCAAGTTTCAAGATGGTCATCCAACTAACCATTAACTTCTAACAATTGACTTTAGTTTATGCTTTTACTTTATGTACCATTTACTTTAGCATTTATATTTCATGCTATTTTTCATCGTTGCTCACTTGAGCATTTACTTTTATGTCATTTTTATTTTGCTCACTTGAGCTTTTCTTTTCTTTTTGAAGATACTTAATAATTAACATGAACCATAAAAAAAAATAATGATACTTAGACTATTTGGTTACTATCCTTGGCATTATGGAGTATTTGACTACTTGGACTTAGGATTATAGACCTTGGCCTATGTTGGACACCTTGTGACCTTAATTAATATTTTGTTTGGAGTTATTGGGGTTTACCTCAAGACATTGGGTTACTTGTTTGTTTTGTGTGCAGATTACTTTGATTACATAGTTTGTCTATAATCTGGAATTCATCTATATAGAGTCGTTACTCTGTCTAATTTTTGTGAAGACTTAATACATTTGAAGTTTGGTCTTCTCAAGAGGTCTAGTATCTTTGCTTGCTTGGTTTCAATCCAAATAATGGGAATTCTATCTTGACTCATAATGTCAAGTGTTAGCTTCTTATTGGTTACATGGTTATTCTCCTTAGCTTTTACCTTATGCTTTAGGATAGTCCCTTCATCTCCTCCCATCTTCTTTAATTTCAAAAATCTTCTGCCTCCTTTTGAAAACTCTTCTTGTTTCTAAACTTGAACCACTTTCATAATAAACATGGACTTAGGTCCATGCATTTTCAAAACATCTTTCATAAACAAACTTCAATCAACTTAATAATACCTTGACATTTTTTATGAGAAGACTAAAATTCAATCAATCTCATTTAAACTATTTTTCCACTTTGGCTTTTTACTTTAAAAATTTTCTCAAAAGATTAGACTCTTGTCAATCCTTGTAGTGATGCAAACAACTATACTTCTACAATATGTAATGAAGAGATATATTTTCCACTTGGGTGTTTAGTGAGGCATTGCTGATTTTGAAATCCAAGCCATATCCTCCACTTTGAGATGATGCAAATTCTCCTTTCTCATGATTGTGGATAGAAAGTATGTTTTCCACGCAGATAAAGATGATGATGCCTTATCTCTTAAAATTAACCAAAACACTTGTGTTTTAAAATTTTTAAAGGTGAACTACGAGTACCCTGATCCCCTATTTCACGGAAGGTGGTATGTAGGCACTAAAGGTTCGCAACTTTGGTGGGTGAAAAAATCATAAAAAATATATCTTTCCTCACCTCCACCATCTATTTTATACAACATTTTATAGCCAAAATATATAGATTTTACAAAGAGGTTCCTGCAGAGTACCGTAGATGTTTAGGGTGCTAATACCTTCCCTTTGCATAACCAACCCCCTTACCTTGAATCTTTCCCCCTCTTTTTGGTTTATTCTCTCTTTTCCCATTCCTTTGGAAACAATAAGGCGTGGTGGAGATTTTATTTTGATTTGTACGAGTCAAGTCAGTTTAATGGCTTAGTCTTAAACATTTCTACCGCTACAGAAAAAATGACGACTTTACTGGGGAATGATAGACCTCTTGCTGGTCCATCCCTAAGTGAGTTAAACCTATCTTTGTTTATATATGTATATGTGTTATTGTTGTATCATGTATGTGTTGTATATATTCTTGTCTGGATTTTCCTGCTTTTTAGGGTGCTTGGTGATTTCTCATAAGTCCTATACCCGAACTTGGGAAAACTTAAGATAGGACGGGTGGTATAGTCATAGACTTTGAGGGAGTAATCCTAAAAAGGAGACATGAGATCCCCCACTCAGTGGAGGCCCCTTTGATTGTACTTTCATTTACCGAGTAATCTGGAAGACGTATTGTTTCAACCTGGGAGCCTGCTGAAGCTGAGAACCGTAGATTACCTAACCCATCTTGGCCTTTTAGGTGTAGTGCGAAAGCTATGACGTAGTAATTCGAAAATAGTTATCACGTGATACTACGCTCGGACGAGTTTTTCTTGATAATATTACCAATTACTGAGTTAATCGGGAAGTTGGTAATATCTGAAGGAAGGATGTAGACTCTGGGAACCTCTAGAACCTTGTTCAGAGGTGATACACTTATAGATCATACCTCATATGTAGTACCTTCGACCTCATGCTCGTGATGATGAACCTATGAACCCCATGTTTGTGATCTTGTATGTGATTGTTGCATCATGCATCCATGCACCCATGAGCATTTTTTAACCAAATTTTAAGGAACTTAAGACTTTTGCTTGCAAACATCACAAGATTTATAACATGGATTTTGGAAAGAGTACTCAGAAGTACAATGTCAAGAGTCCCGATTCAGAAGAATTGAGAAAGCCTTAATCCTTGGTATCTAGTCCTCGGGACTTCAAATTCTTCTAGCTATCTTAAAGATGGATTTCTCCACGCTCTTGATCTAGTTCCTAAATCCTTTGTATCGGTGATTTATTTTCCCGATTATCAGCAAAGTAGAAGAGAAGAGTGCAAGAGGATTTATTTTCCTTTAGCATTCCAAATTCAAGCTCAAGAAGATTTTATAACACAGTGTTGGATCTTAATTGGATGTCGTTCATTTGGACCTGAGGATTTAGCTTTCTCTTTCTTATGTTTAGGATTAGTTAAGTCTTGTACTTCTAATGTAATCCTCCCAATATTAATGAAATGAGTTTTTCAGTTATCCCAATTATGTCTTTTAATTGATGTTTGTAATTCGTTTATAATGTTCCAAAGTTCTTTGAAAAATTGGTTTTAAAACTTTTAAACAATCATATGCATTGCATATCATGCATCATATTGTACCTAATTCTTGCATTTTTTATGCATATCCAGGGGTCTTACTGAGCTTCTTTACTTTGTTCAGCAAGCTGTCTTACCAGTACAATACCTGACCTAATTTTAGAAGGAAGATGGATAACCTAGAACAGGAGAATCGCGAGCTGCGCGAGGAAGTTTCTGCTCTGAAGGCCGGAATAGCCAATCTCACTGCTCTGATGGAGTCTTTGTTGGCTGCTCAGAATCAGCCATCGGTTGGTCAGTCTCAACAGACAATGGTTACTACTGGAGCTCCAAATGTTCCCATATCTTCTACTCTAGTTATTGTTCAAAATCGTATACCTCCCGGATATCCTTAGGGAATGCCATAGAACTTTATGCCAGAAGGTTTTAATCATGATCCTTTGATTTCTCTGCTTATTCAGAATGTTTCTACTCTCGTACCTCATGTGGTGCATGTTACCCCTGCTGCTAGAAACAAGATTCATTATGTTGCACCTCCCTCGGTGAATGTGGTCCCGTTTGCTAAGGATGATGTGTATCATCCTATTCCTCCACCAAGTGAAAGCTTGGGTTTATATGATCGAATGGATGATTTTCAGGACCAGTTTCACATGATGTAAAGGGAGATGGAGGCCCTCGGAGGAAAGGAATTATTTGGGCAGAATGTGAATGATTTATGCTTGGTCCCGAATGTCAAGATACCTGCAAAGTTTAAAGTTCCAGAATTTGAGAAGTACAAAGGCAATACTTGTCCTCGTGCTGACTTGGTGAGGTATGTAAGAAAAATGTCTACTCATACATATGATCAACGCTTGTTGATCCATTTCATTCAAGACAGTCTAACCGGTGCAGCATTGAAATTGTACATGAGCCTAGACATTGCCAGTATTCATTCTTTTAATGACTTAGGTAAAGCATTTATCATAAAATACAAATACAATATGGACATGGCGCTTGACCGTGATCAACTCAGGGCCATGGTCCAAAAGGACAGGGAATCATTTAAATAATATGCACAGAGATGGCGTGAGGTAGCCGCCCAAGTGATTCCTCCAATGGAAAAAAAATGACAAAGATCTTCCTGAAAACTCTCATTTTCTTCTACTATGAAAAGATGGTTGCAAGTGCTCCCACTGATTACTCTGAAATGGTAAGCATGGGAGTCCATTTAGAGGAAACTGTCTGTGAAGGCCGTTTATCTAAAGACTGGGACTCGTCAAATGGTGCTAAGAAGTATGGTGATAGTCCTTCCAAAAAGAAATAGCAAGACTCATATGTTATACTTTGTGGTAGGCACGGGAGATCTCATAATAAGAATCAACAAGTTGCTTTTGTGACTCCAGTCGTCAATGTGACTCCGACTGCTGTTTCATATCAGAGGGAACCTCAACAAGGAAATCAAGGGCAAGGTCATCAGAGGAAAATGAGCTTTGATCCAATTCCAGTGACATACACGGATTTGTATCCTCTTTGTTGAAGAAGAATCTGGTTCAAACCCGAACTCGACCAGTTGTTCCTAAAATATTACCAAGAGGATATAAGGCTAACACTTCCTGAGCCTTTCATCAGGATTCTCCTGGGAATGATTTGGAAGATTTATTTGCTTTGAAGGTCGAATTTCAGAGTTTGGTCCGAAGCAGTATCTTATCATTTAAGGACATTGGCCCTTATGTTCAAAAACTTTCCTTAGCAGAAAATGAATGAGTCTCTATTAGTGGTAGTTCCAAAGTTTGGGAAATGTTTCCTTCAGCACAAGTCCATACAAGAGAGTCATCTTAGTTTATTAGCATTCTTACTACTTTCTCATTTGTAATTTTTCCTGTTTATCATCACATTGTTTGCATGTTAGAACTTGTTTGCATTTGAATGTTTAATCTTAATACAATGAGTATGTTTGTCTTGAAGAAATTCATTCGTTTCACTCGTATTTGTTTTCAATTTTAAATTTCTTTATGATACCAACTTGTTACCCATTCTCTCGCCTAGGTAAATATTGGAGGGAGGAGGATGATATTAAAACGCAAATTTTCTAGTTGTATGCTTTTGGATAAAACCCTGTTGACGATGTACAATCATTGTTTCAAATCCTCAAACACCAGAGATATAAGGGAGTGAAACCTTTGTTAACCCCTTTGAGCCTTGAAGTATGAGTTTCTTTTTCTATTCACATAAAACCCTCATTTTAAACCTAGGGCAGGGTAGTGTTCAGTTAATCTGATTGAGTATTCAGATCTCATCAAGAGTGCGCATCTAAGGATACAAAAATGGTTATCCCTCAAAAAGTTGAGGAAAGTCAAAACTGCAATGGTTAATCTTCACTTATCAAGAGGGTGCGTCAATTGAAGATATCTTAATTGCTATCTCTCACACACAAGGAGATCAACAGATGATGATACAACAATGGTTATCTTTCATCTACCCAGAAATAGGGCAGTCACAATTCTTCCAACAAGTCACAAACGACACGAAGTCATGTGACATGTTCAAAAATAAAAAATAAAAAGATGATATGAATAAAAAAATGATGATGAAAAAATAAAGAGAAAAAAAAGACTCGCTAAGTCGGAACTTGAAAAAACAAATCGCTTAGGCAAAAGTTAGGGCATCTCGCTGCACTTTAGAGTCAAAGTCAAAAGGAATTTGTCCAAAAAACATGGAAGAAGTGGAAAGCCTGAAATGCGATAAATCATTACAGTGTGAAATCCTCAGCAAAGAACAGATTCATGTGATAAGAAGCCCAAACGAAGCAGGAATGAGTGACTTCCATGTCCAAAGAAAATCTTGTTTGATTCCTTAACCATCTCGAAATTTCTTTTGAGAGATGAATGTTCGTGTCAAGTTAACTGAACTTAGGACTGAAGAACATCACGAAGGGGGTGGGCACCAAATATTTTTGAGCCTTAAATCCTTTTTTTTCCTAAAAAACGTGAACCTGACCATGTTACAACCCTCAAAAGTCCTAATTGAAACATGGTTTATTTCGAAAGCATACTCCAATGAGATACTGTTTCCTGACTCCCATTAATTTTGCTAAATTATTGTGATTGGTATCATAAACTTTTGTAACCTTTCATACAAAAAATCCATGTCGCATCCTGGCTAGTGATTCGTTCACAAGGTTTTACGACATCTTTTCAAATAAAATCTTCAAGACTTACATAATTGTTGCATTAGAATTTTCATTCTTAGAATAAACATTTTCTTCTTGTAAAACAATTGCTTGATATCATGGAAGTTTACATTTGAGTAGTAAAAGGCATGTTACCGAGAAGAGTTATGGAGAAAAGAGTATGCAACATTCAGCCAATCTAGGGCAATTACGTCGAGATTCAACAAATCTCTAGAAGCCATTAGATCAGAAAGGTTATCTTAAAAGCATGTAGCCAAAGGCAAGTTATGAAAGTTACCTTGATCAACACGGTAAGCTTGGGACATCAGATTGGTTTCCAAGGGCATATCCATATTTCGTCAAGATAGTTGCTATGTCTACCCCAAGCCGATAATCTTCCTCGAGAAGAATTGTTTCTTGTAATCTGTTTTGTAGATGTGTGTCTAGCTTCCTCTAACAGTTTTTGATTAATTAAAGGGTTTCGTACTGGTTTTATCATGGTGTTGGGTTTATAATCCCATTTTTCCAGTCTTGTTGTAGACTTTTCCAACTGAGTGTAATTCTTTACCCATCCAGGTGGTGATCAAACAGAGGTTAAAAAGAGTTACGAAGCCTTTGCTCATTTGATGGAGTTCTTTCTCCCTTTTATGTATTTAGAATTGATATGAAATCTCTTGTAGAGTATTTCCCCATCCATTTACGACATTATCGTTATTATGTGCTCCCTAAGTAACTAGACAAGGGCAATATCTTTTCTAAGAAGCGTGGAGACAGTTGTCAACTTTTCAGGTTTCCTCTCACTAAGTGTTGAGTTTGATTTAAAATCCCCATAATTTTGAATTCTTACTGTAATGTTAACTTCTTGATTCCCCAGGAAGGTTCTCCCAGGTCACTTTCGTTGGTGTGCATATGATCTTCTTGTGTTTTTCAGGTGGTTGGAGATGATACCAATTGATGTGTGGCGCGAGATTGGGTATGCGATCCCATTATCCCCGGTCAAGTCTTGGTTCATTTTGTTTGATTTTGGGGTTTGCATGGTCTGAAGTCTCTATCCCAGATTCCCCAGTGAGGTATTCACTCATATGACGAAAGTTCCTTCTCTCCTTGCATGCTGAGATGGAACTATTTGTAAAATGTCGCTCTTTTTGGAAGTGTTGGCATTATTGTTGGTATTTATTTCCCGGGAAACTAGACCAGGGAAATAACTTTTCTAATAAGTGTTAAGACGGTTGTCAACTTTTTGGGTTTTCACCCGCCAAGTGCTGGGTTTGATTTAAAATCCCCATAAGTTTGATTTCTTGCTGTAATGTTTGACTTCTTAACTCCTCAAGTTGTTATCCCCATGAGGTTTCATACTTTTTTGCCAGAGAAGTTGGTGCAATAGTCACTCTCAATATTGAAGAATCTATCTTGGTTTCCCCTCTATGATATGGTGTTATCCTCCCCAATAAAGTCAGTGCAAGGTCTCCAGTTGATATCTCGATGATATGGTATTTCCTCCCCAATGAAGTCAGTGTGAGGTCTCCAATTGATATATCGATGATGTGGTGTTGTCCTCCCCAATGAAGCCAGCGCGAGGTCTCCAGTTGATATCTCGATGATGAGGCATTATTTCCTTTAGTGAAGTCTATATTATATGTCCCCAATGAAGTCAGCACGAGATCCTTAGTTGATGTTTGGACAATATGGCTTTCATCTGCCTTATTGAAATCAGTATTGCAATCCCCAGTAGAAGTACAGACCGTGAATCATTTGTTTTCCCCATTGAAGTTTGTGTGTTATTCCCTGGTGAAGCCCGAAGGAGGATGTTATATACCTGTATCTGTATTGATTTGTTGCTATGATGTGATTATTTCCAGATCTATGCTCCCTCCCAGTGAAGTTAAGCCACAAAATTGGAATTTGTCTCCCCAGTTGGTGCTTACTTTCTTATTGAATTTTCATCTTGGATGTGATTTAGCCGAGTATTGACGTTACCCGAGTTGGTTTTGTCTGGTTATCCCCAGTGATTATATGTCTGTTTTGTCATCATTTACATGATAACATTCATACATTCATATATACATCATGCATATTTTAATTTAGCAAATCATTGCTCATTTGCATTCATTAATTTTTTGTTAGTCTATTACCCTGTTTTTCATAGTTGTGGCGTCCTCTCTTTGATAGAGTGTCAACCTTAAGCAGAAAGTGTATCTTTCAATTTCCCCACATAGTTATTCCTCGTGGAAGCTTTTTGCTTTAGCCTTCTTGTATAGCTCTTTGTCTGGATAGAATGTGATTCCCCTTTGAGTTTATATCTCATGTGTTATTTTGGTTAACTGATTCATTCCGGTTTATTTCTAGTTTGAATCTATGATCCCCATCAATATTATTACTTTGGATTTCTGTAATCTTCGAGCCCTGGTTTGAGAATATGCATTTATTTTAGCACGAGAAGACTTTAGCTTCTCAACAGGAGTATGTTGGCATTTCCCCAAGAAGCCATATTTCCTTCCCGAGGAAGTCAGTTTTACAATCCTTCCCATAATAACATGTAGCAGGTATCTTTATTTGAGAAACTTATACTTACTCGCAAAATTCGACGTTACTTTTTTTCTATCTTATCTATGAGTGGATAGTTTGTAGTTCGTTGTCAAATTACTCCAATGGATGGAAAGTCTTTTCAATATGACAGAGACAGTTTGTTGAGATATCTTTACAAGTGGCAGTCTCTCTATTTGAGACAATTTATATTACCTTTTCCAAGCGGAATTCCTTGGTTAAAGAAGAAGTTGAGACCCGTTATAGGTGAAACGCCCGAATTTTGGGGAAACTTGTTATTATCAATACGTTTTTTTCTACCTTCAGTGAAGGTTGGTAGTTCTCCTTCAGTGAATGTTGGTGTTATTCTTTTCTTCACCTTTAACTATTGAGCTGGTAGTTTACCTTCATCTATGAGTCGATATCTTTTTCATCTTCTACCTTCAACTATTGAGTTGGTAGTACACCGTCATATATGAGTCGGTATCTTTTTTATGTTCTATCTTCAACTATTGAGTTAGTAGTTTATCGTCATCTGTGAGTTGGTATCTTTTTTATCTTCTACCTTCAACTATTGAGTTGGTAGTTTACCGTCATCTATGAGCCGATATCTTTGTGATTTTCTACCTTCAACTATTGAGTTGATAGTTCACCGTCATTTATGAGCCGGTATCTTTTTAATCTTCTACCTCCAACTATTGAGCTGATAGTTTACCATCATCTATGAGTCGGTGTATTTTTTATCTTCTACCTTTAACTATTGAGTTGGTATTTTACCGTCATCTATGAGTCAGTATCTTTTTGATCTTCTACCCCCAACTATTGAGTTGGTAGTTTACTGTCATCTATGAGTCGGTATCTTTTTGATCTTCTACCTTCAACTATTGAGTTGGTAGTTTACCATCATCTGTGAGTCGGTATCTTTTTTATCTTCTACCTTCAACCATTGAGTTGGTAGTTTACCATCATCTGTGAGTCAGTATCTTTTTGATCTTCTACCTTCAACTATTGAGTTGGTAGTTCACCGTCATCCATGAACCGATATATTTTTGATCTTCTACCTTCAACCATTGAGTTGGTAGTTTACCGTCATCTGTGAGTCGGTATCTTTTTGATCTTCTACCTTCGACTGTTGAGTTGGTAGTTCACAGTTATCAGTCGATCACTTTTATCCTTTACCGTATCTCCTCAATCTTTGAGTTGATGACACCTTATCCCTTCTTTGGGATTTTCCCTAATAGAGTCAGGTTTTTTTCTCACCAGTGATTTATTTTCCTGGTCGGTTTCTCTATTGATCCTTGTTTCCTTTGCTACATCCCCAGTGGTCTCTTGCGTCCCTTTAGACTTATTCATATGGATTCATATTCATAAGCATTACATAGCATCTTAGGGCCAAAAATAAGGCTTATTTTATATTTAAGTATCTTTAATCACGTCAACACGAAGATTTTTAATCTTTGCATCTCTGAATAGAAGACACTTAAATAAGGGCAACTATTGTACCCCAATTTTTTCCTCTAAGATCCCCCTATCATATCATATAAACTAGGTCATAACAAGATCACATTAGTGTTGGTTCTTCCTCTTTTTTCTATCTCCTATCTTTAAGTTTGATCTTGAGGAATCTTGAATCACCTTAGTTAGGTATTTGGTATATGTGTTGTTGACTAACTTCTAATCAAAATACAAAAAACAAAATTTTCTTTGTCTTTGTATATTTGTGTTTTGTAGGTACCGAGTCAAAGCATCTGACAAATAAGGTTTTCCGGTATTATTTCCCTAAAATCTCTATTTGCAACGAAAAATAATTAAATTTTTCATTTTTTCACTGTATAATCCATTTCTCTTAGAGTGCAATCGATTACACAGAGTGCATTTGGCGCAATATTTGAAAAAAACACTGAAATCGATTTCTCCCAGAGTGCAATCGAGATTGCATAGAGTGAAATTTTGAAAAAGTCAGCAATTTTATGGTTGTCATTTTTTTGGCTCTAACGTTTTTTTCATTTTTGAAAGATATATCATTAATTCAAATTTTGGATCCAATTTTTCTTCATTTTTGAAAGATATATCATTAATTCAAATTTTGGCTCCAAGAATTAATTACCAAGCCTAATTCTATTTCTCAAACCAAACTCCAAACCACCACTAATCCCAAGCCTAAACTCTATAAATAGAGCCCTCATTTCATTGAAATCTCAAGCTTTTGATAACCAAATACACTTTGCTAAACAATCTCTCAATTCCCTCCATCTACCAAATTCACTCAAAGCTCCATTTTCAAAAAAAATTAGTAAGCTTTGCCTTGAAGCTTACTAATCTTTGAGCTAAACCTTCATCCAAACACTTTTTCTTCATCAATTCTCTACATCCAAACTTGGTAAATTGACTCTTGGGGCTGAATTGAAGTAAATTCTTGAAGTTGTTTTGATAATTCTCTAGATCTACCTTTGGTAAGTTGGATTTTTCATCTTTCGCAATGTGATCTCTTGTTGATCTTTGGGTTTGATTCATTGAGCATTGTTTTATGATACCATTGGTTATATTTTTTCATAATTTGATGGAATTTTTATGCTCAATTGAATCCATGATCATAAGGTGTTTGATGTAAAGTTTGAACAAGAATTTGGCCTTTTAAAATGCTGTTTTTCTGTTTTTAACAGGGTGCAATCGATTGTTGTCATAGTGCAACCGATTGCCACAGATCAAATTCAATATTTTGAAAAACTGCACTGATGCAATCGATTGCTTCCAGAGTGCAATCGATTGTAACAGTGAAAAAATGCTTTTTCTGCCTTGTTTTGGGGCTATTTTGATCCATCTATCTTTTTCTACTCACTCCTTTAGAATGTTGATTTGGATTGCAATTTTAAATGTCCAATTTCTCTTTAAATTCAATGGACTTTGGGTGTAGATGAAGTTGGATAAATGGTCATTAATTCAAATCTATCAAACAGTGAGTTATTTAATTCATTTTTGATGCTTTGGATTAATGATACATTTAGTACTTTAATCCATTAAGATGTGTGATTGAATTTAAAGATGAAGGAAATTTTGGGTAGTGATCCAAATTAGCTTATCATTCCCCTCCCTCTTCATCTTATCATTTTATTTTTTATTTGTGCTACATGTTAAGGGATAATGATCTCTACGTCATTTATCCAAACATGAAGTACATAGATTGCTATTGACCTGCCTCAAAATAGGTGCGACTTCTACATAAGTCCACTTATGATTGCTTAACATAGCACTAAATTTTGTCCTGATTCGAGAAAATGATCTTTTGTGGCCCAAACTTATGTTTTTAAGCCCAAGTATGTTAATTTGAACCCTTTGATCCAATAACCTTGAGATTCATTGTTAGGAGGCTTTGGTTCTACCAATCCTCTAATGGGTCTTCATCAATTTTTGTCAACACGGATCACTTAAACATCGTTGATTATTAAATGTTGCTTTGAGGATTCTTAAATGGATGATATACTTGACAAAAAGAAAATGCAACGTTTTGTTGAGAGGCTTTAGTTCTACCAATCTTATAATGAGTTCCAAATGCAAATTTCAAGATGGTCATCCAACTAACCATTAACTTCTAACAATTGACTTTATTATATGCTTTTATTTTATGCTTTTACTTTATGTACCATTTACTTTATCATTTACATTTCATTCTATTTTTCATCTTTGCTCACTTGAGCATTTACTTTTATGTCATTTTTATTTTGCTCACTTGAGATTTTCTTTTCTTTTCGAAGATACTTAATAATCAACATGAACCATAAAAAACATTAATGATACTTGGACTATTTGGTTACTATCCTTGGCATTAGGGAGTATTATGGAGTATTGGACTTCTTGGACTTAGGATTAGAGAACTTGGCCTATGTTGGAGACCTTGTGACCTTAATTAATATTTTGTCTGGAGTTCTTAGGGTTTACCTCAAAACATTGGGTTGCTTGTTTGTTTTGTGTGAAGGTTATTGTGATTACATACTTTGTCTGTAATATGGAATTCATCTGTATAGAACCGTTACTCTGCCTAATTTTTGTGAAGACTTAATACATTTGAAGTTTGGTCTTCTCAAGAGGTCTAGTATCTTTGCTTGCTTGGTTTCAATCTAAATAATGGGAATTCTATCTTGACTCATAATGTCAAGTGTTGGCTTCTTGTTGGTTACATGGTTCTTCTCCTTAGCTTTTACCTTATGCTTTAGGATAGTCCCTTCATCTCCTCCCATCTTCTTTAATTTCAAAAATATTCTCCCTCCTTTTGAAAACTCTTCTTGTTTCTAAACTTGAACCACTTTAATAATAAGCTTGGACTTAGGTCCATGCATTTTCAAAACATTTTTCATAAATAAACTTCAATCAACTTAATAATACCTTGACATTTTTTGGGAGAAGACTAAAAGTCAATCAATCTCATTCAAACTATTTTTCCACTTTGGCTCTTTACTTTAAAACATTTCTCAAAAGATTAGACTCTTGTCAATCCTTGTAGTGGTGCAAACATCTACACTTCTACAATATGTAATGAAGAGAGATATTTTTCACTTGGGTGTTGAGTGAGACATTGTTGATTTTGAAATCCAAGCCATATCCTCCATTTTGAGATGATGCAAATTCTCCTTTCTCATGATTGTGGGTAGTAAGTATGTTTTCCACACGGACAATGACGATTATGTCTTATCTCATAAAATTAACCAACACACATGTGTTTTAAAATTTTTAAAGGTGAACTACGTGTACCCTTATCCCCTACTGCATGGAAGGTGGTACGTCGGCAGTAAAGGTTTGCAACCGCGGCAGGTGCAAAAATCATAAAAAATATTTCTTTCCGCATCTCCACCATCTATTTTTATACAACATTTTATGGACAAAATATACAGATTTTACAAAGAGGTTCCTGCGGGGTACCGTAGATGTTTAAGGTGCTAATACCTTCCCTTTGTAAAACCAACCCCCTTACCTTGAATCTTTCCCCATCTTTTTGGGTTATTCTCTCTTTTCCCATTCCTTTGGAAACAATAAAGCGTGGTGGCGATTTTATTTTGATTTGTACGAGTCAAGTCAATCCAATGGCTTAGTCTTAAACATTTCTTATGCTACAATCACAGTTTATAAAACTTACCTCTTAAAGTGGAGATTTAGAACACGTAAGGATGCCTCCAGGTATAATGTAATGATTGATTAAGCTTCTTGGGACCTCCCTGAGGCTATTCTAATTGATAGAATGCCTTGTAGTTGACCTAACTATTCTGACCAAGTCAAGCTGCAATGGTGGGTTTTGAAAATTGTAGATGGTGATGGGGTGATTACAGGAGTGACTCAGGTGTTTCGATCACTTTTATATAGTGCATAGAGGATGTTTAAATGATGAGAAGGTAAAATGCACGAGTATATTGGAGCTGGCTTCTTAAAGCATAAAATATTCCCTTATGGAGAATTTTGGTGATTCTGAGTTTGAGAGGTTTTTAGGGCTTCTGAAATTGTGAGTTATCTTGAAAATGACATCTCTATTTATAGAGAATGGGTTTTAGAGGATGAGAAGGCTTGGTTTACAAGATCACATGTTATGGCTAGGGTCGTTCTTTTCCTCCTATCCTTTAGACACTACTATCCTACTATTGGTGAGTAGGTAGCCCTATCGTTAGATGTATTAGGTATATTCGAAAGGGACGTTACAGTCACAAAGGCAAGTTGTGGAGACGCTTTAGAAATTTTGGGGACTATATCATTTACCGAGAAGGTAATTGTAGGGTCATCGAGGGTCTATGATCTTTTTATTTATGGGTCTTTGCTAAAGCGTTTCTGCCTCGTGACTGTTTTATTTCTGAAGGAAACCAAAGTGGGGTACCCTAGAGGTGTATATGTGCAAGTGTGTTATGTTCAGTTATTTTTTTCTTTTTGTTAAGTTTGCTAACGTTTGATTTCAGTCTTATCATACACGCCTAATTACTAGCAGTTAATATATATTACAAAATATTAAAATGCAGGAATTTAAATCTAAACTATTACAATGCTTTGGGGGGGGGGGGATTTACATTGTACTAGAATGACGAGAATAAAGCACTAAAATGTCCTAGTTTTAATCTATTACATTCAGTAGGCAGATACAATAATATGGAAAAATGCGAAAATAAATAAATGTACGTGAGGTAGAAAAGATGTTTAAAATTCCTAATGAATAGAAATATTTTTTGTTGTTTTTAGTATAAAAGAAAATAAAGCCTGAGTTTATTTAATTTTAATTTTAACAAAAAAATGTTAAAATAATTAATTAATTTATTTGTAAATTAATTTGATTAATAAAAACTATCCTAATATTTTTGGGATTTTGATTTAAGATTAATTTAAATAAAAATGGTCAATAAAGAAATAACAAAAAGAACAAAAATAAAATATGAAAGAGTGAGGGGATCCTTCGATCCAGAGAGAGGTTGCCTTTCGATTCCATGAAGGGTATCACCCTTCGATCCAATGGCAAGATGTAGCTAAAGGGCGTTGCTGGAAACTGCTTGATGGATTACTTGTGAGGATGCTACATCTGCAAACATGTTAGCAAAAACGAAACACATGATCTGGGTGCCAAACCCAGGTCCTTCGATTCTATGTGCATTGGCCTTATTTATGATGGATCTGCAACAAGCGTTAGAAGCAGAACAAAGGCAAACCTGGGATCAAACCCAGGTCTTTACTCTTGAATAACAAATCTAATGAAACAATACGTGTGGAAGTGTTATGAAAATACAAAGTTTGATCTTTTACCCTCTCTTACCAATAGCTGGAACCTTCGATTTCACACTTTCTGGATATGGGTATCTTTGATTTGGCACTTCTGGGCGTGGGTATCTTTGTTTAAGGGTTGCTTTGACTTGGATCACTTATGAAAATTTTGATAACATTTTGTGGGTTTGTGGGCAGCGTATCTCCAATGTGTATGTCCTTTTTGGCTTGCAAGCATGCTTCTTATATAGAGTATGAGGGAGAGGACAAGAAGACAAAAGTTTAACTGCCATAAACATACATTTTCAAGGCCATCAATGATGTTTTGTAACTGTGGCCAAAAACATGGGATCTTGTCCTCTTTTGAAATTTGAATAAATGTGCACAATTTTGGCTTTCGAATATCCCCTGTATTTATCCTTCGTTTGGACCTCCCATGTACCCTTCGAACGGGCCTTTATGTGTAGCCTTCGACTGGGCTCAAGTTGTACTTTTCGAATGGGCCTTCATTGTGTCCTTCACATGGCTATTTTGAATGGACTCTCTATGCATGCTTTAGCCCTCTTCGAATGCATTCAATCCTCGACCTTCGATTGGACCTCTTGCATGCTTCTTCGAATGGCTCTGATTCAGCTTCTTCGAATGGCCAGCAATATGCGTTCTTCGAATGGACTTTTGGAATGCCATAGTGTAGAAATTAGGCTGTCAAAACTTATCATGATGGAAGTTCATGCGTTGTGTAGGTAGGCATGTAGTAGGTGTTTGCCTTGTAGGTATGAATAAAATTTTTGCCTTGTGCAGGCAGGCATATAAGCCATTTGTCCAAATGGGGCCTGAGTGAAAGAAACCAAAGGCGCTTCAAACGAAAGAGGCCCAGAGATGCTCCAAACTAAAAAATCCAGAGGTGCTTCGAACAACGGAAGCACAAAGGAACTCCCATTCTTTCTGAATTGAAGGGAGCCATTTCAAAGGAAAACAGAGCTTAATTGAAGACTTGCGGACCAAAGTTTGATCGAAGGGTGTTAAATTCCCAATCTAAGAATAGTGAGTAAAGCTTGTATCTAAGGATTTTAAAATCTCAGTCAAAACTTGTTGTTATGCTATTAGAAGGGCATTGTTTAATTTCCAATCTAAGGACATTGTTGAACTTCCAATCGAAAGACACTTTGCTAAGATTCAAAAATTTCCTATTTCTTTAAAAAAGTGTTTGTAACCACCATGTAAGGGAAAAATCTTGGGAAAATATGAGATGGAAAATATTGGGGTACAACAGCTGCCCCTCTTCAATCTTCTTAAACCTGAGGATTTAGATTGGCTTGTTTTCCTTTCATGATTTGAAGGTGGAAGATGATTGAACACTAGAGTGCCTAGAAATTTGCACTCGCATGAAATAACACTGATGATTGAGGATGTAAGGAATGGGCTTACAAATTCCATTTAAAGGAGATGACAGAGAGTCATCAAAGATGGGTTTACAGATGCCATCCAAAGTAGATGATGACTTCCTAAGAGGTCCCTTTGTAGGGAATTCCTATTCTTGCTATCTGAAGAGGACTCCACTGGGGAATGTTGGTTGATGTTGTTCTCCTGCTTGAGGAAAAATTTATGGGGAATAGAGTCTATAAACTTTAGTTTTCCATTACTCTACTAGGGAGTTATCTCTGGAGAAATGACAGTTTGTTGTATCCTGGTTAAAGTCCAGGTTTCCAGTGGTTTACTGGGGATAATGGAATTAACTGTTTCCTGGAGATGTATTAGGAAGAGCCTGCGTATGGTTGCTTCAAGATTAGTATGTGTTTGAGTGTCTGAGAAGAAACCTGTATAAGAATGCTTCATCTGGTCATGTAGATAGCTTTCCTATCTTGTTTTAGGTGTTAATCTACAATCAGCTTGTTCACAGATAGTTTTCCTGTCTGGCTTCAGGTATTAATCTGGAATATGAAAATTGTCGGTCGTTGAGATAGTTGTCCTGGCTTGTTTCAAGTTTTAACTTAGACTTAAGAAAAGATAGTTTTCCCGTCTGGTTTTGGGTGTTAATCTACAATCAGTTTGTTCACAGATAGTTGTCCTGGCTTGTTACAAGTATTAATCTGGAAGTTGGAATTTGACATTTGTTAGTCATCCACAGATAGTTGTCCTGGATTGTGACAAGTATTAATCCGGAAATTGCTTTTGTCGGTTGTTGAGATAGTTGTCCTGGCTGGTTTCAGGTATTAATCTTTGACTTAAGAAAGAAAGATAGTTTTCCTGGCTGGTTACAGATATTATTCTTCAATCATCTGTCCACAGATAGTTCCCCTGGCTTGTTACAGAAATTAATCTTGGATTTAAGAAAGAAAGATAGTTTTCCTTGACGGTTTTAGGCATTAATCTGGAACTTATTTTATTGGTCACATAGATAGTTTCCCCGTTTGGTTTCGGCCATTAATTTTTGGCCTACTGTATTTGTTGGTAAATCCGTCTTATTTCGAGATTTCATACCATTTGGTCGTCTAGATAGTTTCCCTGTTTGGTTACGGGCATTAATCTTTGACCTGTTGTAAAAGTTGATAGAGTTTGTTTGCCTGCCAATTTAACTTGAAAAGGTAAAATCAGTTTCATGCGATGTCATGATGTATGAATTGCATGATGCTCCCAAATTAATGGGATTGTGATGTATGTATTTGTATGCACATGTCATGATGTATAAACATGTAATGCTGTTGTGCAATATCTTCGTCTGGTAAAGTAAATCCCTGACTACTGGTGAAGAGCACTGGGAAGCTGAATCCCGGACTGCTGTTGGTGAGTGAAGAAAGTGATTCTTCAATTTCCACTGGAGATGATGAATAAAGATAACTTGGTTGACGATTCCCTTTCTCTGTCAGGGATCTTCGACTTATTCTTGAGAATGATTTTGCTGGGGGGAAGAGTTTTGTTGGAAGATTTCACCAATTTGGAGAAATACACTCCGCTGGAAGATGAAATTCCGTAGCTAGAGAAATAAACTCTACTGGGGATAAGGCTTTATAAACTACTTGAAATTTATAAAACTCAATTGTGGAATATTTTGATTTCAGCTCTCTGAGGGAACTTTGCTAGAGAGGGATTTTCGAGTGATTTATGGCAGAAACATACTCAAGTTGGGAAGTGTCAGAATAAATCCCTACCTTGATTGCATCCGAAGATGTACCGAATGGGTATCAGAATAATATCCATATTTGGAGAATATCTGAATTGCATCTGAAAGAGAAATTTGTAATGAGTATCAGAATGGAATTTGTATCTGGAGCGTATCTGAACTGTATCTGACAGCGGTATTGAATGAGTATCAGAATGGCATCCGTATTTGGAGCATATCTGAACTGTATTTGGAAGCTGTATTGAATGAGTATCAGAATGGCATCCATATCTGGAGCGTATCTGAATTGTATCTGGAAGCTGTATTGAATGAGTATTAGAATGACATCCGTATCTGGAGCGTATCTGAACTGTATCTAGAAGCTGTATTGAATGAGTGTCAGAATGGAATTCGTATCTGGAGCATATCTGAACTGTATTTGGAACCTATATTGAATGAGTATCAGAATGGCATCTGTATTTGGAGTGTATCTGAAATGTATCTGGAAGCTGTATTGAATGAGTATCAGAATGGCATCCGTATCTAAAGCGTATCTGAACTGTGTCTGGAAGCTGTATTGAATGACTATCAGAATGGTATCCGTATCTGAAGCGTATCTGAACTTTATCTGGAAGTTGTATTAAATAAGTATCAGAATGGAATCTGTATATGGAGCGTATCTGAATTGTATCTGGAAGCTGTGTTGAATGATTATAAGAATGACATCCGTATCTGGAGTGTATCGGAACTGTATCTAGAAGATGTATTGAATAAGTATCAGAATGGCATCCGTATTTGGAGCGTATCTGAAAGGTATCTGGAAGGTGTATTGAATGAGTATCATAATGGCATCCGTATCTGGAGCCTATCTGAATTGTATCTGGAAGAGAATCTGCTTTATTTAGAATATTTTCGCTGGGAATTCCTGTTTTGTTGTTTTGAGAAGAAATCTGTTGGGGAACATGAAAATTTTGTGAACCCAGCTAGGGAATTCTTTAAGATGTTGGAGCAGTGATTGGAGATTCTTGCTCTGCCGGGGATACAAGAACACCTGACATCACAAAGCTGTAAGCTGAGGATGTGACAGTGACCTTTTAGTAGGATGCCCCTGCCTCTACCTGCTGGAGAAAGTATCTGCTGAGGTTTTGTGGATGGTTTGAGTATCATCCTAACTACCGGGGTTTTGAGTAGATGTTGATCGGGGAGATAAGCCTTCAACTGATAGACAAGTGACGAGATGATGGGATGTAGTCGTACGCTTTAATCCCTAACTTTTGCCTGGACCGCTCTTTCAGGTTCTCAGTCCATCGGGATACCCTTTTTTTCCCAAGCCGCCTTTTAAGGTTTTTGACTTGTCAGGTGTACAAATGTTTTCATATGTATATCCCTAATTTTTCCCGAACCTTTGATTCGTCAAGATGCCCTTATTTTTTCCTAGGCCAGTCGACCTAGCGGGTCTTTGTTCATGTGTAGTATTTTCCGACTATGTCTGTGTTCACCGGGTGCAGAGAATTGTCACTGTCCATAGTAGTAAGTGTTGCCATACTTCTAGAAGATGTTTTCTTGATCGCACATGATTCGTTGCTAGAATTCATGTCTAATGCCCCAAGTGATTTAGACTGAGGTCTGCCCCTGGCTATTTGGAATTTTTGAGAGATTCCTTGAATCTTGACTTCACTGCCCCAGATCAGCTGGATACCATGCCATGCCCCTTGATTATGAAGGGCCTATTATTGGAAATGTCTTTTCCATCTGAGGTGATTCTGTCCATTGAGAGGATCTTCGTTCACTGATATTCGTTGTGCGAATTTCTCTGCTGTTTGAATAATTAGCCATATGTAAACAATGTCATTTAAAGAATTCAAAGCTTATGTCTATCTTGAAGTTTGAAATTTCATTTTTTAGTAAAACAAACAAATTTTGTAAGAGTGTGATATCAACTCAGGATTTATAGTAAATCTTATATGAGTCAGGATACCTTTTGCAACAGTATGCTTTCGAACTAACCCATGCTTCAACTAGGACTTTTAAGGGTTGTAGCGTGGCCTGGTTCATAGTTTAAGGAACAAAGGATAAAGGCTCAAAATTTATTTGTACACACTCGTTCTTCGTGATGTTCTTCAGCCCTAAACTCAATTAATTGTGCATTTTGAATCCCATTTTAGTTCTGGAATCATTGCTCTGATACTTGGTGATGGTTCAGAAATTTAATGTCTGTTTGAGAAAGCAGTCATTTTGGATACCTTTTCTTTTTTGTTGAGGATTCATAGCGACCTCTTTTTTTGTTTTCGTTATCCCTATTTTTGCCTGACCTGTTTCTTTTGTGATTACAGTCAACAGGATGCCCCAGTTTTTTTTCTCAATTCTCCTTCATAGGTTTTGACTTAACGGGATTTTATTTTGAGAGACAATGACTGCATGTTTGATGATTATGCGGAACCATCACCATCTTTTGGAAGGTATCTTCTACACTATTTATCGTGTATGAAGGATGAGCTTGCGACAAAATGCACCTCTGAATTAACTGAGAAAGCTACCCTGCCCCGGGTTATGATTAAGGGTTTTAATTTGTATGAAAAGAAAAATTCCTACCTCTTAGGCTCAAAGGGGTTGACTAGGGATTATCTTCCTTATAACTCCATTGTTTAGGATTTGAAACAACGCCTGTACATCGTCAGCGGGGTCTGCTCAAAATCATACTGTAGAGATTATGGTATCATTTTCGTCACCCCCCTCTAAAGCTTACAACTTTTAATCAAGAGTCGAATATCACAAAAAGGAAGTAAGAACGCAATTTTGAAATAGTGAATACGAATGAATGGATTCAAGATAAATATATGTGATGCATTGGTGAAATAACAAAGTTTGACATAAATAAATGTTTGAACAAAAAGAAAATTACAATTTGAAAAATTCAAATGAACAAAAAGCCCATTTGTCTGAACTTGTCACTTCAGATGGTGTGCCTTTGAGGGATGGAAGAAGACTTTAGTCTGATCACCTTGTGTGAACTCCATCACTCCTTCATTGATCAGGTCTTGAATTTTATTTTTCAATGCCCAACAGTCATTCGTATCATGTTCAGGACTATCAAAATGGTAGGCGCATATTGCATCAGGATTGTAGTTAGGGGAAGAAGTCTTGGGGTTTGGATGAGGACCCCTTAACGTAATCAACTCCATCTTCAACATGTGTTGCAATACCTATGCCAAAGACATGTTGACTTTGGTGAATTGCCTTTTGGGCTTGTCTTGCCTTTGCTGATTACCCCGTTGTGATTGCATAGGTGTGGGAATAAAATTCCGCACTACCCCCACAGATTGGTTGAGATTAATCTTACTGTGGCCCTTCTGGATGTACACGACATTGGACTCTTTCTTCCAATTGTATGTTCTCTTCTGAGTACTTGAAGATGCAATCCCTTGAATGTCACTGCTCCTGAGTTTATTTTCAACATGCCCCCGTATGAACAAGTCACCCAATTACCTATTTTCCAAGAGAGATTGATCATTGATTAGGCCCCAAGCTATAGTAGTTTGCCTCAGACTATCGTATATGTCCTGAAGAAGCTTGCTGATGAGAATCCTCAATTCTTCTTGTTCCCAAGCTAAACTTTGGATAAGGGCCATCTGACTACTCATCTGGATTCTCATCCTTTCCATTTCAACTTGCAGTTATTCTAACTGGTCATCCTTATTGTTGTCAGGATGTATCTTGGTCGAGTTCTCGTTGAGGAGTGTTTTCAATTCTTCTTGCCCCTTGGCTAGATTCAAGAACATTTCTTTGAATTGAGTATCTTGAGCTTGGAAACCTTTTGTTGTTTTGTTTGAGAGCCATTTTCCTTGCTGAAGTAAACAGCAAGAAAATGAGAAACATGTACTGGAAGACCTGTTATGTAATGACAAGCATGATGTGTAAATTTTTTCAAGGATCTCGCGGGTTAAACACAAGAAAATGTTAGGAGTTAAATTTTGCAGCTTTGATTGAAGAACTTTCGTATCGCTGAAGGTCCTTCTAAAAGAATTAAGCTCACCATGTCGAGTGGGTCATCGCCACTGACTCAAGTTGTCATGTTTTGATCTTTTGACGACATTGTCTAGAGGAAAATAAATCCCCTTGTCCCTTGCTAGATGTATGGTTCATTATAACCTGCACCACAAGCCCTTGAGATCCTTGAAATGGTTAAGGAAATGTTATGGTATGATGTTATGATGTGTATGCTATGCATTAAGCAAAGTGTAGGGTGATGAAGACAAGTATGTCTTGCAGGAAAACCAATTTATTAGATAATGACTATAAACAAATCCTACAAGGAAATCATGTTGTTAGATAATAAAACCCTGCTATTTAAAGTTGAAAGCAAACAAGTCACACAAGGAGTCTTAGGTTTAGGCTCGCATGGGGTTTGTAGGTAATTACCCTATTGAAGTTTAGTTGGCTCAACATGTCCTATAAATAGTAATCGGGTTCTAAGGAGTCCTAATATCACTGATCTTTCTTTATCGAGCGTTATTTCAGCTTAGCAATCTTTTCTTGCGGCCAAAACATCTCGAAAGTCCGATCTCAATGAGTGTAGCATCGAGTATCAACCAATCCCCAGCTTTACACCGAGGCCGTCTATCTCACTACTTTCTAATGGCCAAGTTTGTTCAACTAAGGTTCTAAGGTCCGTTAGTGCTTCATGACACCACGCAGCGGCCCCGTATTCTCCTCGATTCAACACAAGGGATACCAGTACCAACCACTAACACAGCTATCTCTTCAACCATATCGGTCTACGCCGTACAATCTCCATGATTTATTATTGTTTACCTAAAAAGTTGCCCCCAGATCCGGGTGTAGGATCTATAGTAACAACCCAAACAACCCTCCAAGGATAAAGCATGCAAAACACAAAAAGCAATTTTAATAATGAACTAACTCTAAGGTAAACCCGAATTTTTATTTGTATCCCCAGCAGAGTCTCCGGTTCTGTGATACAGTGGTAGAATTGGCTGTTTAATTATGGTTTTACGTTTGTGTTCACAAATGCTGAGGTAAGCAAGAGTTGCCACCGATTTTTCTTGTATCTAAATTAAGGAAAGGGTGAAAAGAACAGAAAAAGACTTTTTCGAGAGTTTTTTGAGTAAGGGGTAGATTATGGAAAGGGAAGGTGTTACCACCCTTTCCGTCCGTAGTTATCTACGGGCTTTTAGAGGTTTGCTCGTTTTGAAATACCTATATGCTTTGTGTGTTTTGAAAATGTTTGGAAAATGCCTTAGTGCGGAGATTTGCTTTGCATTAACTCTTGTATCAATCCTCAAGAGTGTTGACATAGCAAATGCTTTTTTGAAAATCGTTTTTGAAAAGTAGTATTTGTGTAAGTGCAAAATGTTTTTAAGCAAACTTCTAACAACTATCTTCTTTTATACTCGAAAAGGGTCGTTCTTTTCCTCCTATCCTTTAGACAGTGCTATCCTACTATTATTGAGTAGGTAGCCCTATCGTTGGATGTATTAGGTACATTCGAAAGGGACTTTACAGTAACGAAGGAAACTTGTGGAGACGCTTTAGCAATTTTTTAGGGACTAGATCATTTACCGAGAAGGCAACTGTAGGGTCATCGAGGGACTATGATCTTTTGATTTATGGGTCTTTGCTAAAGCGTTCCTGCCACATGACTGTTTTATTTCTGAAGGCAACCAAACTGGGGTACCCTAGAGGTGTATATGTGCAAGTGTGTTATGTTCACTTATTTTTGTCTTTTTGTTAAGTTTGCTAAAGTTTGATTTTAGTCTTATCATACACGCCTAATTACTAGCGGTTAATATATATTACATAATATTAAAATGCAGGAATTCAAATCTACACTATTACAATACTTTTGCGGGGGGGGGGGGGGGGGGGGGGGGGGGGGGGGGGGGGGGAGGAGATTGACACTGTACAAGAATGAGGTGAATAAAGAAGTAAAAAGTAAAATGTCCTAGTTTTAATCTATTACATTCAGTAGGCAGATACAATAATATGGAAAAATGCGAAAATAAATAAATGTGCGCGAGGTAGAAAAGACGTCTAAAAATCCTAAAGAAAAGAAATGTTTTTGGTTGTTTTTAGTATAAAAGAAAATAAAGCTTGAGTCTATTTAATTTTAATTTTTAGAAAAAAATGTTTAATTAATTAATTAATTAATTTGTAAATTAATTTGATTAATAAAAACTATCCTAATATTTTTGTGATTTTGATTTAAGATTAATTTAAATAAAAAGGATCAATAAAGAAATAACAAGAAGAACAAAAATAAAATATGAAAGAGTGAGGGGATCCTTCGATCCAGGGAGAGGTTGCCTTTTGATTCCATGAAGGGTATCACCCTTCGATCCAATGGCAAGATGTAGCTAGAGGGCATTGCTGGAAACTGCTTGATGGATCACTTTTGAGGATGCTACATCTGCAAACATGTTAGCAAAAACGAAAGACATGACCTGGGTACCAAACCCAGGTCCTTAGATTTTATGCACGCTGGCCTTATTTATGTTCGATCTGCAGCAAGTGTTAGAATCAGAACAAAGGCAGACTTGGGATCGAACCTGGGTCTTTAGTCTTTAATAACAAATCGAGTGAAACAATAAGTGCGGATGTGTTATGCAAATACAAAGTTTGATCTTTTACCCTCTTTTACCAATAGTTGGAACCTTCGATTTGGCACATTCTGGATGTGGGTATCTTCGATTTGGCACTTCTGGGCGTGGGTATCTTTGTTTAAGGGTTGCTTTGACTTGGATCACTTATGAAAATTTTGATAACTTTTGGTGGGTTTGTGGGCAATGTATCTCCAATGTGTATGTCCTTTTTGGCTTGCAAGCATGCTG